>CM029775.1:20784741-21384741 GCA_017562165.1 Ectropis grisescens | reverse complement strand
ATACTTGTTTAATTTAAATTTATGTATTAGGATGTACACATAAATATGAACATAATGATAACATAAGCTGAGGTGGCCGTCAAGTGTAAACCAATAGTTTAAAAAATTATGCTGATGGCAGCGACATTTAGATTGTGCAGGGTACAAGTTATCAAGGGTCTGCGGTATTGCATTTTCATTATTGTTACATACCCATAAGGTGACCATTGCTCCTCACTCCTCAATAAGCTATTGTCTGTTTACCTTTCTAAGTATTGTTCTAAGTAATGATTTATCCTGGTAAATAAATCTTACCGGAAGCACAAGCTTAGTAGGAATCAGATTCACATATCTTCGTGTCATAATGACGCCAAAGTGTGGGGGTTTGTAAGTGTGTCTGTTAGTTTTTTTTTAATATTATTAAATTAAGTTCCCCACATCTCTGTAACGGATTAACGGGATTTGAACGAAATTAAATGAATAGTTAGTACATTGCCTGGATTAACACACAAGATACTTTTATCCCGTTATAGTTAAGCTGCGGGCTACACCGCGATACGCGAAACGTTAGTTTAGTTTGAAGTAAGCAATACATCCGTTGCTGTTATTTTTGCTGCTGATTTCACTATACATATTGTTATTATTGACCAACTTTATGACACCTGTGGTTTCTAATAGGATCTTATTGAGTGTAAATATAATTATGATATTGTTCCTAGACTATGTTTTCAGTGGAATAGGCAGTTGAATTGTTTACTTTACTTGACTGGCCTTGTGGCTTAGTGGGTAGTAACTCTACCTGCAAAGCCGAGGGTTGTGGGTTCGATTCCCCACCCAGTGCAAATATTTGTGTGATGAATTCAAATATTTGTACTGTGTCAAGGTGTTTATATGTATAATAAGTATGTATTTAAAACTATATACCTAAGTGTATTATATCAGCTATCTGGCCGCCATAGTTTTTTTTAAATTTAAATTAGCCACTCCACAGACTCCGGGGTCCGTGATCTTTGTCATTACAATTAGATAGTACGCCGCCATAGTACCTACAAGCTTTGGTTAGTTTGGGGTCAGATGGTGTTGGATGTTGTGTGTGAATTGTCCACCAATATTTATCTATTTATTTACTTACTGGCTAAGCATCATCATCTACTGCTATATCGCAATACCTATCTATACCTATGATAATTTTCCATATTACTGTGTAATTTTGCTATGGATTATAGTAAGCTTATTTTTTACTGCCAACTTTTTTTCATTCTGCATGGCTATACGTTTGCCCTCACCTTACCGAGTAAAACAGGGCACAGACAAGGTATGAGCTACAACACGTTCGAATTCTCGGAAGGTCAATTATGAAACGATGTCGCTTTTTGAGCTACGAGCAGTCCAATAGAAAAAAAGCAAAGTGGAATCACATTATACAGTTCAGTCGCACACTCCGAAATGTATCCGATAGTAACCCGACAAGCTAGCAATTGAGATAGTAATTGGCTAAGATTTTACTAGGTACACATATCATTTCTCTACTGGACCTTAAAATATAACATACCTACGTGTCTCTCTTTTCGTTTTAATCCCTGTTGCCTATGTATTTCACAATGTAACTAACAAAATAATTAAAAAACTAGTATTTAGTGAGTGCGCACCACTGATTTTCGAAGTCGTGTGCGTAATTCCTTAATTTTAAAACAATTTAAAATTAACTTAAAAACATTGAAGGTAAACATTGTGAAGAAACCGACATGTTCCTAGAGTCTGGTTCCTTGCGAGGTCATCGGCGTCAGGTTATAGGTACGAGTACCTATTATAACTACCACGTTTGAATGTAGGTACACTGAAGACTTAATAGCTCTACCATAAAAATCGTGATACGGCGACACGGTGTTAACTAATGCAATGTACATTAAACATATTTACTCTACGTAAGCATTATGGACCGGCACATTCCGAGATAGATTACCTAGTTTGGCTGTAGTGGCTTTTAAGATAGTAGTGTGGTAAAATTTAAATTATGAACTTTATGTTCAAAAAGTTATGTTATGTTGTTAAAGGCGACGTGTGTCCTTCGTAATCGAGTGTCAGTGTATAAATTGGTAGATCAATTGACATAACTTTGTCGTAATAAGAATTAAAGTTGCATTTGCTTTAGTTCATTAGAAGCCTCTTTTCCCTCATTCCTGAACTTAATCGCACATCCGCACATGAGTTTGACGGAAGCCACATCTATGCAATCAGTCAGTCACTGCAATAGCTAATCATACGATTAGCCATTGTAGTATCATTCTCGTCATTTGTTTATCACGTTTATTTTTTATTCACGGGTTTAGGCCTCTATCTTACCTTTCCGTTTGTTTTGTCCATGAAGTGCATTGGCAGTGTGAGTGGGTGGATATACCCTAACCCTAATGGATAATATAGCACAGTTTCTTAAAACTAGTATAGGTACCAGTCAGTCTCAGTAGGTATAAATTAGAACTTTAAAAATACATGTATTCTCCTTACAGATGTAATTTAGTTATAAGCACGATGTAAATTATGGTCAATAAACGATTTATTATTTATTCAGATGTCGTCAAATCAAGAGTGAGGCAGTTTCTAAATCATAGACTTCAGTGTCGATTCATTGCAGGCGTGGTGGCGGTCAAACGTAAAGCTATTATTAATAAAAAATATCCTGTCCTAGACGACTTTAAATCCAACATATCATAGTAGCAAACAATATAACAATAGAAGTAATGTTTGCAACTTTGCATATCTGCTTCCTAGCGTCGCAGAATCTTGGTTTCTCCCCAGGTGAATATACAAATCTAGCACTATAATCGACTGTCAGTTTCCAAAAATGCCCTGTCCTAGACGACTTTAAACCCAACCCATCATTGTAGCAATGTCGTGCTCATCAAACAATATAACAATAGAAGTTTCCAACTTTGCACAGCTGCTACCTAGCGTGGTAGAATCTTGGTATCTCCCCAGGTGAAGTATAAAAATCTACCTCTACAATCGACTGTCAGTGTCCTAAATCCTAAATATAATTATATTGGTGAGTCGAATAAATATATATTGGTGGACAGATGACACACAACACCATCTCAACCCAAACTAAGCAAAGCTTGTACTATGGCGGCCATATAAAATAAAGAAGAATTAAAAAATTGAATAGAATACCCATATGAATCTCTTAAAGCTAAAACTCCCGAAGCCGTAGGTGCGGTTAACTGGTATAATCCAGACTAACTGATCCTTATTGATTTCTTGGTATGATTTTGTCCAGGCGGGGTCAAGCGATAAGCCTGGAGCGAACCACGTGGGCTCTCATCTCCAGCACATGTGCTCGCTCGACATCGATTCGAAGGCCTCCTATGTGCGTCTCTCCGGGATCATCTGTACTATTGGTAAGTTGGCAGATTGAAGATGTATTTAAATTCGTGTGTGCAATTTAACTTATGTTAGGTTAGGTTAGTAGTAGTAGTAAGTAGTTTAAGATGTATAAATCTAGGTAATTCTTCCATCTTCTTCGTGAAGCACGTTTGGGAATGGTGAAATTTAATTTCCAAGAAGAGCCTATAAGGCAGCAGCTAGTTGCATACCAGTACTATCCTGTGACCTATTGTAAAAATACGGGTACCGAAAATATTGCAAAATGCTTGATATCCGCTGGTCTCTTATTGCAGAATTCTGTGTACTTATTGCTGCTATTTTAAAGATGAACATTAGATTTTTAAATGGACCACTAACTAGTAGTTGAATTAAAAAGTTTAGTTAAAAATAAAATCAAAGTTACCTAAGAAAGTTACTGGGTTTGTTAGCTATCTTCCCAGGAAACGAAAACCGGAAAACTCGAAGAAACTTGAAACGAGAATAACGGAACTCAACAAACTTTCCCCCTTAGGGCCGGCTTCCCGCGATGTCGCCATGCTTGAGAAGATGATGGAGACGGGCATGAACGTAGCCCGCATGAACTTCTCCCACGGTTCTCACGAGTACCACGCGGAAACCATCGCCAACTGCCGCGCGGCAGAGAAGAACTATAGCGCCAAACTTGGCCACGCGTTCTCTCTCGCCATCGCTCTCGACACCAAGGGACCTGAGATCAGGACTGGACTCCTTGAAGGCGTAAGTGCTTCAATACAAGATTAAATTAGCTTTACCATTTCAGCACAGGAAACGGTTATCAAGGTCAAGGTTTTTGTTGCCTTTCGGTCTAGTTACTAGTACTTCAAAAACTATATGACAATGAAGGTTTTGCAGCTTCACAATTAACTAGTAAGCTGTTTGCAATTTACGAATTGTTACTAAACTAGGGTTTTTACTCACCATCCTATATTGGACGTCAGACTCATTGGTAAGTAGCTTCACGTGAAGTAATGGTCAGTCTGCAATTTAGCTTTTTTTTACAATTTTGGGATCTAGTAATAATACTAATTACATTATTATCATTGCTCTTTTTCCATCTTTAACAGATGCTTTAAGTACCGCCATAAAAGATGTATTCAGGTGATAGCAATAGCGATAGCAGAGTTCGAAATTCAGTTTATGGGATTCTATAAAGCTTACCATTCCATATTTTATACTCGTCGGTTGTCATAGTACCTAATTAATACTGGATTATGTATTTTTTACAATGACAGATATGCATATGACCCTGATGCTAAGCGATGATGCAGTCTACGATGGAGCATGCTTAACTAGTACAAACCAATTCACCCTCGACTTGATGACACTCAGGCATTCCACAGTCTTGAGGTCTTGACGTTCTACGCAATGTATAAGTGTAGAGTAACTTTATGATTTGGGCTTATTATGATCGCTCAAAGATAACGAGCATTATTTCTCACAGGGCGGCTCAGCCGAGGTAGAACTGAAGCGAGGTGGAACCATCAAACTGACCACCGACGCCGCTTTCGCCGAGAAGGGCAATGCCGATACCATCTTCGTAGATTACAAGAACATCACCAACGTGGTGAAGCCAGGGAACAGGATCTTCATCGACGACGGTCTTATCTCCGTCATTTGCAAGACTTCCGGCTCTGGAGAGCTGGTCTGCGAGATTGAGAATGGAGGTTAGTATGAATAGCCTGTTGCGTCAGTGTGTATGTTGTTTAACTATTAACATTTGACCGCCGTCTCGCTTGATGTTAAGCGACGATGCGGGCTACGATGGAGCGTGCTTACCTGAAAGAAACCAATACACTGTCGACTTAAAGACACCAAGATTGTAACCATTGGGAAAAATTCAATAAGGAAACACATTCCACAGCCTCATCGTTCTTATCACAACAATAGAGTCAAACCTGTTCGTTCAAGTCTTTGGAACGTGAACCATGAAACAATGTTGCTTTTTCGAATTACGAGCAGTTCTATAAAAAAGGCAAGGTTGCAGATGGTGGTGGTTAGATCATGCAGGTCAGTTGCACATTCTACGAAGTGTATCCAATAAAAACCGTATAACCTAGCAATGTTGCGTCGATGTTAGAGACTTAGAAGTATGTTTCTAACAAAGGTATCGTTGTCTTATAATATTAATGAAATGAAATGAAATGAAATGAAATGAAATAGTTTATTTTCCAGATTTACATCCATTAATCAAAATTCAAAATTAGCATAAATAAATAAATTAGCAATTCAATATTAATAATAGAATAAACATAAATAAATAAATTAGCAATGCAATAATAATAATAGAATAAAGATGAATAAATTATGATATGGGCTTATGATATGCCCTCCACGTTTTATGGAGTGGACTATTCACCCAGTCTCTGACGGCTACCACCAGCGAGTTGTCGGAGCGGTGCAGGGCGGCGCGCGCGGCGGCCGCGCGGCTCCGCAGCAGCGCCGGCCAGCCGGGCGCGCGGCCCGCCGCGAACATGCCGCTGGCGCTGCTCCACCGCGGCAGCCGGAACATCGCGCGCCACGCGTCGTTGTACTGCACGCGCACCTCGCTCATGACAGCCTTCGTGTAGTTAGTCCACAGCTCCACCGTGTACACGCTGGTACAGAAGCTGATAAATAGCTGAGATTTTACGGAGTCGCTGCAGCGAGCGAATCGCCTCGACAGCATGTTACCGCGCACCGCTATAGCTCTCCTCTGTCGCTCCATATCGGCGTGGTCTGACAATTCCTCAGTTATAACATGGCCGAGGTACTTGACCTCATGTACTCGTTCCAGCTTGGTATCGGCGAGAGTCAGCGGGGGTAAATTTTCATGATAATTTCGGGCTTTAAAAATCATGTAGACTGACTTGTCCGGATTATATTGCATGTTGTGATCTTCGGCGTACTTCTCACACAGTGCCAGGAGCTTCCGCATCGCAGACATAGATGGCGCTAGCAGGACCATATCATCCGCATAGGATATATGATTAGTCACAGTGCCATTGATGGAGCATCCGATTCCGGTTTGCGTGAGCTGTTCAGATAATTTGTCCATATACAAATTAAAAGGGTGGGGACATACTCCCGCCTTGTCTCACGCCACATTTGAGTTGCAACGGTACAGAATACTCATTACCCCATCTCACACAATTTTTCTGCTGGCGGTACCAATTCTCTAGCACTTGAACGACTTGATTAGGTACATTGCGATCATATAACTTCTGCCATAGCATACTATGATTGACCCGATCAAATGCTTTACTGAGGTCTAGGTAGCAGGCTATAACTGATGTTCCTTTAGATTTATAATAGCCTACTACTTGTTTAAGCACATATATAGCCGTACCAGTGGACACATTGCTCTTGAAACCATATTGGCAATCATATGTTTCCATGAAAGGCGCGGCAAGTTTATATAAAACTTTCTCGAGCAATCTGGCGATCATATTAGCCAGGGCTATCGGCCGATAATTTCCAGAGCTAGATATATTCTTCCGTCTGTTTTACATATCGGAATTATAACAGTATCGGTGAGTGCCGTCGGAAGATGACCAGTCCTCACTATGGCAGTGAATAAGAGCGACAGCGCGTAGTACATACTCGTACCGCCGTGTCTAATATGCTCAATAGTCAGTCCATCCAATCCCGGCGATTTACCGCCAGCTGTTTGTTTCACTATTTCTGCGATGTCCTGCATAGATATATGTATATCTGTCTCGTGTGAGTCTACCGGTATTTCTAAATAATGCTGTTTGACGGGTGAAGTTTGACAAAACACAGTGTTGAAATTGTCTGCAATAGTTTTGTTGCTCGATTCCCCGTCGATATGTGACGGATAGCTCGATTTAGGTTTAATGATTTTATTAACGTTATGCCAAAATTTTCCAAAGTTCTTATGATTCTTATCCAGGGCTAATTGGTCCATTATAATTTGTTCTTTATTTTGAAGACAAGATTTTAACGCGCGCTTAAAAGCCGCGCGGTGTTGTTTACGTTCCTCCAGCACCGGACCGGAGGTGGGACGCCCCGCCCTCTGCCACAGATGTAGTGATTGCTGAGACGCGGCATATTTATCGGCTACAAATCTATTCCATCCCGGAACTGTATTATTTTTATGTGTTTTTCTTCGATTTATTTGAAAACATTGTGTTGCACATGTCTGAGTAATTTTAATTATAGAATAATACATCGAGTCAATAGCAGTCGCATTCCTTATATTATTATTGTTATGAGACATTAATTTGTTTATTTCATGTGTTACTGACGCCGTGTATCTTTCGACATCGACCCATGATTTCGGTTTCCAAAACCACGGCTTCCCGAGATGATTTAGAGGAATTTTTTGTGGTTGTTAGTTTTTGGATTTCTAATTCCACCGATAGTGGCCTGTGGTCCGTCCAGTCCGCTGTTAGGTCTATGGTCATACTTTTCACTGTTCGGAATGCATTCTCAGTGGCGAGGCAGTGATCAAGCCAGCTAGTTGTATGATGTGCGTCGCTAACGAATGTGTATGATGTTTTCGGTAACAAATGTTTATCAACATACTTGTAATTGTATTCCGTGCAAAAGTGTTCTAATTCAGTGCCAAATCGATAGGTTGGATCTGCATTGAAATCGCCGAGTATGAGGCAGTCTGTCCCTTCGCTATCTTCTACTATTGAGTGTATTTTGCCCAATAATTCGCAAAATTCAGGTAAATTCCTTTCATCTGTAGTGTAGCATGGCATATATACATTTATAATTATCAGAGTACTATTCTGAGTGCACAGTTCTATGGCGCAAAGCCTAGGGAGTATCGCATTCTATAGGTATACAATTTAGCGATTTATTGTATAAAATTGTATAAAATTCCGAGTCCACCGTGAGGTCGGCCAATTAGGGTTCTAGTCATGTCGACTGCAGAGGATCCTATGGCGTTGAAGTCGACATGAATATCATTAAGAAAATGCAAGTCAGTAGGCAGAAGCCATGTTTCTTGCAGAAGTATAATGTCATTTTCATCACACAGTTTTTCAATAAAATGCGTCTTGTTTCGTACAGACTTGCAATTAACAGAAGTGATTTTTAAACGTGTACTCATCTCTGTTTACGGTTACTGGTGCTATTGCTAGCAGTACTTTCGTGATATCGACCAACAATTACACCCGGTGGCCACTTTTCTTTACTAATTACATTTGATAACCTGTCCCACTGTATTGTTATTTTATATTCACTAAATGACACCTTTTTACTATCGGGTAATCTTTGTATTTCAAGTGCGATTTCTCCGATGTCCTTCATGTGATCGGTTATGTCCTGAACGGTGACAGAGCTGTCCAGGTTAGCAACATAGACATAAGCTTTGCGCGGTGCTGCTTTTATTTTGCAGTTGGGAGGTAGCTAAAGAAGTACCTATTATATTACGGTTTTTACGTCGTTGTTTTTTATGTGTTACTATCTGAAAGCCATCTTCAACATTATCACTAACGACTAGCTTAGGCTTAGATGCGCGCCGTTTGTTGAGCAACTGTAGTTGACTGGAATTATTGGTTAGCTCAATGTTATTATCATACTGACGTACCGCTGCCGTTGATATTGGAGTTTTGACAATAATAGGCATTTTTATCTGCTGTGTGTCTTTAGGGGGGAGAGATAACTCCACTTAAACCTATAGGGCCACTGTTTTCCAGAAACTGAGCTCCTTTTTCTGTATAATCTAACATTGAAGGTAGATGCGGTTGTTGTGTTTTACACCGTGCTATTTCCTGCTGGAGTGTCTCGAATTCTTCTTTGGTGGCTGAGCTGTAACGCAACGATGCGACATCTTGTTTTAAAGCAACGATATCTTTCAATAACCGCGTCACATCGACATGATCCCAGGTAACAGGGGGTAGTCTGCTGAGATCACGGGCTACGAAAACTGGAGTTTCTTTGGGTTCCGCGGTTTTCATCAATCCTACTATGTCTTCTAGATCTCGTTGGGACCTCCCGTCGTTCCTCCGTGTCCGAAGGCGTTGGTCAGTAGGCACGACTTCGTAAAGGAGGGTTTTGGCGGCGACAACTTCCGATGCGCTGAAGCTACGGCTGCAGATCATGACGATGCTCTCGTCGTCCATCACCTCCATCTTATTCTGGACGAAGGCCAGAAGCTCGTTAATAATAACGTTACACGAATCACACTTAGACATTGTGGTCGAAGCGCGATGATAGCGATGCGTACGCTAGGCGTGCACGGCGCGTTAATGGTTTGTCTTATATTTTCAAAGGTTTAAATAGTATTTTGAAATGTCTCTCTATACAGGTACGCTGGGATCAAGGAAAGGTGTGAACCTGCCTGGTTTGCCCGTCGACCTGCCCGCTGTCTCGGAGAAGGACAAGTCTGACTTGCTGTTCGGTGTTGAACAAGGCGTAAGTTACTTTTTTTGAAATCCAAACATCTGTATAAACGTGTATTAAGGTCGTAGCCCACTTATACGACTCCGTTCCCACTCGACAAATAAAATATCACTCAAATATGGGCTTTATGTTATGCTCTTTAAAATATAGATTACATTGGCAACATAAATTAGCAGACGGCAGTGAGCTCTGCTCGGAGTCGTGTAAAGGTACAAGTTCGCGCTGGGACCGCGACAGGCACTTGACTCGCGACACATGTCTCGCGACACGTGTCTCGGTCTCCTGTCGCGGTCTCGGCGCGAACTGACGCCCATACAATTCTATAGAGTCAAGTGCCTGTCGCGGTTTCCGGTCGCTGTCTCCTGTCGCGGTCTCGTGTCGCGGTCTCCGGGCGAACTTGTACCTTAAGTGCGCTACGACCTTTGGGATTTTCTGTCACGAATAATTTGATTTTATCCGAAAAAACAAAAGATTAGTCATAGTCATATATAATTTAATTTTTGTATTGAAATTAGTGGCTATTGACTAGTTTACAAGCATTTCGGTATGCTAGTTCGAAGGGCAATATGTATTAGAATGACACTAGTGTCAATTTTCAAGATTAGGTACATGCTTTACTGTGTTCTAGTTCGAAGGGCAATGTTTTGATGAAATTCGTGTCAAATGTATGGTTGTTCCGGTTAAGTTTTCGTGATGTTTAAATTCGGAGAATCTGAATCTGAACAATTTATCGGGAAATGTTTTAATGCAATCTGTATCCTATTGACAAGCATACAAGTGTGTTCCGGTTGGAAGATTTCAGTGAAAATGGGCATGACGACTGATTCTGGAATTATATTAAACTAGCGGCCCGTTCCGGCTTCGCTCGAATATTGTCACATAAAGCCCATTAATCGAAATAAAAACTATCCTATCTTTTAAGTTGGATCTACACACTACACACGGTGTCCAAATTTGATTAAAATCGGCTAAGTAGTTTAGGAGTCCATCGCGGACAAACATCGTGACAGGAGATTTATATTTATTAAAATATTACTTGATATAATGACAGTATTGAAATAGAATAAAATACATACTAAGAAGTTTTTAAGATATCAAAGTAATTATTTTATCTATGTGTCAGTTATTGAGTACGTAGCCTTTTGATGGCACATTAAATAAAAAAAGAGTCGTAATGCCTATTGTATCAATTGAAAAGATTAGAAGCCTTAGTACTGTGTGACAATTCGAGGGGCAATGTTTTAATGAAATTAAATTCAAGTGTCAGTTGGGGTAATACAATAAAAAAATTACCATATACAAATTACCTATCATAAAATTAATTATTTTTGGTTATCTATCTTGACTTTTTCATATCGTAGTAGTAGTAGCGTCGAAGTAACTAAGTAAAGTGTAAAGTCCTTTGAGTTTGTCATCACAGCTGGCTTTAATGCTCTAGGAAAATATCATGAGGAAACTGGCGAGTTTCATGAAAGAAATTTTGCACTTGGCCAGCGCAGCGTGATAATATTATAGTCTTGACTAGCTTCTTGTGACTGAAAGCCCCAAGTCCCAGCTATGGGAAGAAAATGTGAGCTACTTCTTGTACTTGTACTCTGCCCTACTAAGCGCAAAAGCGGTATCTCAAAAAAAAACGTAAAATTGATTTTTATGCCATCGGATAGCTTTAAAAAATACGCATCTAATGGACTAAGCCTTTTAGCGCTATCTTGTCCAAAACATATAAAAATACCCCTAAGAAAGATTTCCCCTATCTCAGTTTTTCATTAAATCTCTAAGGGTATTAGAGGTATATCAATATTACGTAGGCAAACAGCCATATATTTAAATACCGCCAAATCTCTTAAAAAAGAACAGCACTTTTTCTAAGCCGTTAAGCGGCAAATATGTATAATGCGTGAAGTACTTGACTTACCGCTAAGACGCTTAGTATTTGAATGCTTACTTGATCCGCAAATCTTTTACTTTATGAGATACGGTTGCAGCGGCAAATTAAATTGGCTCTTATTGTTTGACTGATACGATCGGGTTTCTAATACATTTTACAGTGATTTATTCTTACTGTTGACAATTTCGTGTCATTACTTGTTTGTTTTCGTTGCAAAGAAGTCATAATCTTGATATTCCTGTGTTAAATTACAAAAAATCTGTGAATTAACGTGTTCAGTGGTGTTATTTCGTATTTTGACAATCTGGTAAGTCCTATTCAATGTAATTTTAGTATAATATAATCACAGATCCTTAGTAAAAAGTAATTCAAGGTCATTTTGATCAAAACTTTCTTGCGGCCCTACACGCGCACTCATATTACGTAGCGAAATTGAACTTTATTTGCTAGGGCACAACATACGTGATTCACACAATTTCCCAGCCTCACGGTTGCAGTCGTGCCAATGATGATAATTTGATTAGTATTTTCCATTACCTACGTAATTGTATCTAATTAATTATGATAATTTAAAATTATTTCCCAAATATTTTGTATTTAGATTTAGCATACCTTAGGTAAAAGGTAGGTATTATAAGGTAATCCAATTAAAATAAACGAATATTATTTCAGATGAACCATGTCACATAGAAATACGAAAATGATGATGCTGTTAGCACAAAAAAATATGGCGTTGAGAGAAAAGTTCAAGGAATCGAAACAATTACACCGTAATTAATATTCAAACTATCGATCCCGACTTTTTTCCTAATAGTGATTCAGATGATGATCTTCCATTTTCAAGATGCGACAGTGCAAATCAATCACTGGCTCCGATTACTCACTCGTCAAATTATTTCGAATCTGAAGATTTAAACTTTTACAAGGCCCATCTGCATCAAACGTTGAATATTTTAATCAGCATCAGGACGATCAGAATACAGAAACTGGAAACAACAACATATCCATGAACTCTTTGATGACATTAACAACTGTGCCGATTATTGAACAAAATGATATACTTAACTGAAATATCATCGCCAGTATTTTGTTCTAATAAAAAAAATGTTTTTAATTTAGATAACGCTAGCACGGAAACTTTGATCACACAAACTGTAAATGATCAACAAACATCCTTTATTTCTGAAGTAGATACAAACCAAATAATGATTACTGTTTCTAAAAATACTTTGTTTACTTCTGCCACTCTAACAAATGATTCAAATGTGACACGTGCTGAAGATGAAAAATCAGTTGAGGATTCATCCCGAGGAAACGAAGTTTTATGTGCTAATCTTAGGGACACCGAGAATCTGGCACAAAATGAGATAACCGATGATAATACACATGATCTTACAACTTATACTAAAGCAGGTACAATCAGGAAAAGAAAAAAATACGACCAACCACTCAAAGTTAGAAAAGAAGCGAAAAACAATGAGATAAGAGAGAAACATGGCGTGAAACCACCCTGTCCAGCTTCCTGCAAAAAGCTATGTATTCAGAATATATCAGAGGATCAGCAAAAAATTATAAATGAAAGCTTCTGGAATTTAAGTGACAAGGAGAGGAAGGCTTATATGCTGCATCACACTTCAGTAAAATCTGTGAAACAAAGAACAGTAATAAGACCTGAATTAGGGGACTACAGAAAAAAAAAAAGCTATTCAGTACAGTTATTCACTTAAAGACGGGATTGGTACAACGTACGGAGTATGTAAAACTTTCTTTTTGACAACTTTGGGCTACAAACCATCTAATGACAAACCTTTACAGACTGCTTTGGCCAATTCCGAGGACACGGTTGCACCGCCTGTAGACAAGAGACTGGGAGCTACTCCCCACAATAAAATTGACTCTCATCCTATTAAGGAACATATAATGAGCTTCGAGCCTAGCATTTCTCATTATAGGCGTGAACACGCCCCCAATCGTTTATACTTACCCAGTGATTTGACAATCAATGCAATGCACAAAGACTTTTTAGAAAAAAATCCCTCTCACAACTTATCTTATGACAAATACCGAGAAGTGGTCGCGGAATTAAATATTTCTTTTGTAAAACTTGGCCATGAAGAGTGTGAGGACTGTGAAGAATTCCGTCTGCACGATAATACACATACCAAAGAAAATCTTCAAGAAGACTGTTTAGGTTGCACAAAGTGGGCAAGTCATAACGAACGGGCAAATATGTCAAGACAGCAATATAAATTGGACAGTGAGCTAAATGAAACTGATACTGTTGTATATTCTGCCGACTTACAAAAAGTTATCATGCTGCCCAGGATAGATATGTTCAAAACTACTATTTTACCCACAGGATAGTGGTTTACAACGAAAGTTTTGTGCCGACTGGTCAAGGGCGAAAAGGTTTGAGTGTTTTTCCTGTATTATGGTATGAAGGGTTGTTTGGACGCTCCAAAGCCGAAATCATAAGTGCATACTACCATTTTTTATTTTTCATCGAGATAAAAAAAAATATCATACTGTGGGTTGACAATTGTTCACCACAGAACAAAAATTGGACATTTTTCTTTCTTAATTTACATTGTGAATTCAAGTGACATCAACGCCGACAAGATTGTGATAAAATATTTCGAACCAGGCCACACCTTTATGTCAGCCGACAGTTTCCATCATAGGGTGGAGTTGTCGATGAAACGCATGAAAACAAAATTTACGATTTTGCCGATTTTCTCAGGCAGTACTGCAGGAAAAACGTAAAACCGAAAGAGATGACTCTACAAGATTTTTATGACTGGGAAGATTACACGACACAGTATAAACTGTCTCGGATACAACCGCGACCATATATTAATGAAATGGTCGAAGTAGAAGTCAATAGAGGCAGTTTTGAATTGACATACAGAACTGGATTCAATAAGGACCCTATCACTGCGAGCATAATCGGCAATAAAATTTTGAAAACTCAAGTTTTGCCACCACCAAAGAAGAAAACTGCAATGGAAGGCATTTCTAAAGAAAAAGAAAATATTTTGAAATCTTTTCAAAATATTATACCTCAAAACAGAATGTCCTTTTGGAGAGAACTCCCTACTTTTGACTAGATTTATTTCATAGAATCCGTATTTTTTTCAAATTGTTTTTTATGCCATTATAAATTTGAATAATAAAAGACTTCATAAATATACTTTGATTGTTTTTTTTTCTTTAAATAATACATATTTTATTTGATAGAAAATTCATATATTTTTGTATACGTACATGTAGGAGAACAGCTAACGAAAAAGCGGTAACTCAAATTTTAATTGTATAATTACTAGGCGGTGTAGCAGTATCTCATGAAAAAGGTATATCCACATACATTTTTGATATTTTAACTATTGTAGTAACAAATAGAGCCAATGTAATATATAAATTCTATTAAATAAGCAAAAAATACAATATATAAAATAAAAAAAGATTTTTTAACAAAACTCCAATTATCTCGAAACTCGCTTTCATTGAGATACCGCTTTTGCGCTTAGTTGGGCAGTACTTCAGTCAAAACATCTAACCCTACTATCGGCTTGTATTAATGTTCCGACAATATTACTCATTCCTGTTACTAATTCTATAAATTGCCATAGGTAACCAAATGTAAATCAAGGTCGTCTTTTAGTCATGAATCTGTCTAGGTACTATGCCTTTTATTTGTTTGTGACGTCATTTAATGTCAATGAACTCACTGCCAAACATACAATAACCAACATTTCCATACTTCTATAATGTTTAATGAGGACGCTACCAACGATTTTGCATACAGTTTGACAACCGCTAGTTTGTAGTTGTTAAAGATTGCATGTCTTAGAATTAAATCTAGGCGGTTTAGGCGTCTGTAGATGCGTCAGAATCACGATTCCGAGGCGTGATCGGATTCAGAAACTAATCATATTTATGTAGTGATGGAATTGTCGATATCATATCTTTCAAGGATTCTGTTATTGTTGTAGTTTAAAAACAGAAATAAGAGCACGGTCAATCAAAGTGTTGATATTTTTTCTCTTTATTCTGATATAAATAAGGCTTTGGGCTCCAGCCTACGTCCGTCTTGAGAAGGGTTTCGCAAGAGTCGTAGCTTTTACCAATAAGATATTATTTATGAGAGTTTTGTACAAATGGTGGTTGCTAATATAATTCATTTATCTGAAAGTATTGTCATTCTTAATTGTCATTTCCCGCTAGGCCATACTTTGGACGGAAGGACAGGAGCTCCTTTTCTAGGATGCCGATGCCGGCGGGTCTACCGCCTAACTAAATGTGCTTTAGCTTTGCTATTGTAGTCTCTGTCATTTTAAAAGAAAAGAAAAGAGAGAACGCTATCAAAACTAAGGCTAATTAGGCGATAGGCTCGGCTCTAGCCTAAGCCGAGGTCGTACGGTCTGAGGTGCTGAGTCTTATGAGATGTAGTACTCGTTGACTGCGGTAAGATTAGATCAGCTGGGTGCTAGCCCGAAGGCAGTAGAGGCCAACTACCGTAGGTCCTTAAAAAAACATTATCATTTCGGCGAGTGTGCAGATCTGTATGATCTAATACACAATTTTCCATCTGGAGCCCTGGGTTCAAATCCCACGCGCACCGCTGTCTTTCAGTCATATCCGTAATGCTGCCATCTAGTACAACATTTTCCATCTGGAGCCCCGGGCTCGAATCCCACGCGCACCACTGTCTTTCATTCATATCCGCAATGCTGCTAACTTAAAACGGCGAAGGAAAACATCGTGAAGTAACCGACACGCACCTAGAATCTTTCGAGGTCGTGTGTCATCCACCAACCCGCACTGGGCCAGCGTTGTGGATTATGGCCTTGACTCTATATTTGCGAGAGAAGGCCCCAAGTCCCAGCAGTGGGAACATTTAGTGGGGTGCTTATGGTATAATATGAAATATATATTAAATTATATCGGTACTCAAAATTGGAGTTAGAGAATTTTAGGGTTGCGCAAAACAGTTCCAGATCTAGACCATGGTTTGCTATATCACTAACCTTGACAAAATCGTAAAGGACCTAATAGGTAACTAATAAAGGAATAGACTTGAAATTGTCCAATGAACTATTGTATGACTATATAGTATAGTCTCACTTGGGCCATCGGTATACCATGGCGCCAATAGTCACCCGCCAATTATTATTGTATTAATAATTTGGCAGTATGCACCCAAAATGAAGGTCACCGAGTCTGTTTATTGTCAACTAGCCAAGCCCTTACGTCACAGCTGTCTTCATACCGGAAATACCAATTCCAAATACATTAGAATTTGGACTCTAATGAATGCCCAAGAGGTCTAAAATCTCTTATTTTTCTAACTAGTACTTTGCTGAATCGATTTTGGTTTTTTCCCAGCATCAAAATGGTAGTTTTTATCAACTGCGAGAACTATTTGTACTTGACGACAACGACGTAGCATTCCTCAGTGCAGCGACGAATAACGACAGATAAGATTGTCAACGCCAAGGCTACGCTTTATATGATACGACCAGTCGATGACGTATCATTACACTTCAAGACACAACACGTATCACTACGTTTTCACGTGCTTTTTGACGTATGCGTCACTCGTCGACCATCGATCTCTGAAGTGACATAACTATGATTAGATAATTTTATTTATAACTAACTGACCCGGTAGACTTCTTTTCCAACAGCAAAACATGTATAATTTAACATAAACAAATATATAAATAGGTATCAATTTATGCATGTTTATGGTAAAAGGGTGTGGGGTTATTTCGTTTTCCGGGCAATGCCTCTCTTCGTAAGACTTGCTACAAACTTTTTAATAATTAACAAACAATCATACTATTATTATAAATGTCAATGTTTGGATGTTTGTAGCGCAATCACGTCGGAACGTCTAAACGGATCGCGCTGAAATTCGGAAAATAGATAATATAGTCTGGAAGAACTCATAGGTTTACTGGTATCCCGGGAAAATAAAGGGAACGGAGGGTCTACCGCCTAAAATAACTGTCTTAGGTTTGATATTGCAACCTCTTTTCTTTTCGCTGGAAACGATAAAGACAGCGATAGCAAAGCCATAGCCGATTTAGTTAAGGCGGTAGAGAGGCGGGAAATACGCGGGCAAATACTAGTAAAAAATAAATGTTGGTAGTTGTCTACACACAACACTTTAAATACCATAAAAAAAGGAAATAGCGAAATTAGTCAAGCTGTTCTGAAAAATGAATTTAAATACATTAAAGTATTGAATCGTTAGATTTAAAACAGCTCAAAGCTCAGTCAAAGTCAAAGTACTTTATTCATAAATGTACAATTTACACGTCAATTAATAAAAAAACAAAAGAAAGACCAAACAAATTGTATACATTTTCAAAGCTTCTTATCTACTGGTATTATTCAAGATTCATTAGCAATCATGTTCATGAATATTATAAATTTAACTACTCAGACATTGCGTCTGGAAATCTCATGATTGTGAAGAATTGATTATCTTAAAATAGAATACCGCCTCCTACAGTAAGGCGTGTGGAATCTGTACACGTGCAAGGGTTCGTTGCTCAAGGGGTCGTAAGGGTGAGCTTTGACGTCATCAGATACTGTTTCCAAGGCTTCATGTTGAAACTTAAAATGAAATGAGGTAGTACGCATTCTCGTGTGGGTAGAGCTAAATCGCTGATAATACGCCGACATTTATGTCTTTCACTCACCCAACATAATCCTGTGAAAACTATCGGTATCGCAATACCACACTTCAGGTTGTTAATTTCGGTTGTTATTTATTTTTAAATCCCTAGTTCTAATCCTTTTTTGTCTTCTGGCCAAATGTCTAGCAACTGCAAATACCAAATCTTTTTTTCAATGCCTGTCTGGCCATCGTATTGGAAAAATCTCCGTTGAAAAGAAATACGGCTAGTAGGCGTCGATGTTGATTTTGATTATAATGCATACTTTATTCCTGGCAAACTTGAAACCTGAAAAAATATTTTTTCTACCTGGAAGATTCGTGATTATAACAAGAACAAAATTAAAATTTTGATTAACCCCCGACTACCTTAGATTTGTTATCTGTAGAACATTCTACTAGTCAAGCCCTTTCATTTGATACCCATATTAAGGGAATTGTGAAAAAAGGAAATGTAATTCGCCATTTTGTGATAGCGGCCATCTTGGATTTGAAATTTGTCATAGTGCAAAGTATTCTACTAATCAAGCCCTTTCATTTGATACCCATATTGAGGTAGTAGTGAAAAATATTATATAATTCGCCATTTTGTGGTGGCGGCCATCTTGGATTTGAAATTTGTTATAGCGTTTAGTACTCTACTAGTCAAGCCCTTTCATTTGATACCCATATTGAGGTAGGTTGTAAAGAAATATTTTGTCCGCCATTTTGTGGAGGCGGCCATTTTGAATCGATATTAACCAAACATAGCTAAGAACACCACCACGCACGGATATTAACTTTCAAATAAAAAAAATCGCATCGAAATCGGCCCATCCGTTTGAGCTCTACGGTGCCACAGACAGACACACACACAGACAGACATACAGACAGACAGACAGACAGACATCGACGTCAAACTTATAACACCCCTTTTTTTTGTCGGGGGTTAAACACCCCTTTTTTTTGTCGGGGGTTAAAAATAAAATCGCTAGATCCTAACTGCAGACACCGATCTTTCGATCGGCTAACAAAAACTATTATAACCTAAGGCTTTTCTATTGAACTCTCTGTAATTTCAATGAAATAAAAGATAGTTGTTTTCGGAGAAATGCGTCTGAGTATTTATTTCGTACGAAAGATAAGACACAAATTAATAGCCAAAAACAGCTTTGCCAGTTTCGAATTGATGTCATCAGTATAAGACGATGATACCGCATATCACATTTCGCCTGAATGCCATTATATGACTTAAGGTGGTATTAAGTGTCACGCCCGTCGCGCGGGTAGACCGGAACTCTTGATATGACGCCGTCGGAGTGGTGTGATATCGTTGATTGCTACTTGTGTGCGAATGCCCGATTACACCTACATGTGTTTTCGTGTTTTGATTTTGTCGCCTCAGTTACTAGGAACTGATTATGATCATTTGTCCAACTGAGAAATAATTAAAAAATGTTAGTGGTTTGGGGATGCGGGAGTCTAAAATACTTTATGACGTTTTCTCATACTTTTCAAATGTACAAACATTCTTTAAAACAGGTCGAGTTGTTTCGGAATAAATAATTAATGGAACACAAATATCGTGTGATACAAGATTAGATTAATTTAAATAGAATACATAGTATCCAGCAGTGGATAAATCAGGATTGCGAATGATGAGTAAATGTTAGATCATCGGTACAGAATACAGTCCCACGTTTTCTTATTCACCGTTTGTTGTCTAATAGTTGTACCAACGACTAAATATTATGCATACTATTGGATACTACTACTTCAGAAAGAGTTCCCGCGTATTAACCAATAACTCGTGACGATACAAGATTAGGGAGGTAAAAATTAATTGCCCTAAATAGTCAACGGATTGGTAGCGTTTCTGTTAAGTTTTACCATTCCCTTTAACACCTGGTTGCTCTACGCTCGGTTATCAATTCGATATTATTGTGACTTCTTCGTTAATTTTGGCTTTCAAATTAGAACACAGCAATGTTTGCACATTCCTGTTTAGCGGTACAATAACTGACAATGATACTTGTACTTTCCAGAGAAGAGCTCTGCAAATATTCCTACCACCACTATGTGTATTTCCTTAATAAATGCCTTGTACCTACCCGCAGGTGGACATGATTTTCGCTTCGTTCATCCGTAATGGCGCGGCGTTGGCCGAGATCCGCGCCATCCTCGGCGAGAAGGGGAAGAACATTCAGATCATCTCCAAAATCGAGAACCACCAGGGCATGGTTAACCTCGACGAGATCATCGCTGTAAGTATCAAACGTAGTAAAATAGTTTTTAAGTTCAGAGAGTGCGCGCAAAACAAAGCGGTGTAGGAGATAACAGTCATTTACATGTAAACTAGCGACCCGTTCCGGCTTCGCTCGGATAACAACCTAGATACCAACTGCAGCGCCATCTGCCGGGCTGATTTGTGAATATAAACCATTCTCGAATCCATCTGAAGGTACACAGAAAATTTCATTTAAATCGGTACAGCTGTTTAGGAGGAGTTCAGTGACAAACACACGCACAAAAGAAATATATATATATTAAGTAAAACTAATCTAAATAAGAAACGTAAACACACTTCCACACATGTAAACAACAGAACTGCTTGTGTAAATTCTTTAGACAATGATACAACAGTATCACTATGACCTAAGATAACAGCACTGTCGTAAATCGTAAAGTTCGTACATAACGAAACGACATTTTCCTCGCTCTAAGGGTACAATTCAGTAGTTTATGGAATCGGCGGATGTTGACAATTTTGCATGCGAAATAGGTCATACGTTCACATTGCAAATTGCAAGAAGGTAGATTTCTGAGTTTGCGACCATACTATTGTGTATATTCCTTTTAATAATAATAATATAATAATAATAATCGTTTATTTCCAAAAAAATAAATTTTATTGTTTTTAAACATTCGCGATTTTAACACATAATGTTTATATACTACAGGGCTTAATCACGAATAATTCATTGTTTAAATACCTCGACGTTTCGGCAGCGTTACAACCGCCGTGGTCACGAGAAGACTAACTAGCGCATTACATAAGAGAAGATAAGAACATACATAAATACTATTGTGTATCATAAACCCAGATATATTCAAATGACTTGCTACTATTCGTTAAAAAGATTTCCTTTATGCGACAACCAAGAAAAGGTCATAATTTTTCACAACTTTTTTATTAACATCTCGCCTAGGCCCATTGATTATTTTCTTCTACGTTTTTATGTTGCACTCTGGCCTCAAAATATAAACTCTATACTTTAGTTTTTGTTTCTCGCCCCCTGAATATTCAAAACCATCACTTTTCACAAGTCCCCCTTATATCATTGATTAATGATGTATAAATTTTGCATACAAATATTTTCTGTGAAATACATTAAAATTTTATTTAACTGAATAATGGGACACTCACGTATATACGATCGGTCAATCCGATTCCAGTTTCATGTGATTGCCAAACGGGCAGCCATCGCGCGCGTGCACTCTCCTTGAAAAAGGCCGCCGGACGCGGCCGAAACTCGAGTCGGATTGACCGATCGTATATACGTGATTGTCTCGTTATCTAATTAAATATGTGTAACAACCACGTTAATTTTAATACTAACATTAAAATTTTGTTTCTTAACACTCGCGTTGAGTTGGAAGAATGGCCAATATTTTTGGCATTTTCGTCACAGGTAACCTTATTTATTACTTTGGGGGCTACGAATTCGTGATATTGTACCAACCGAAACGTTCTCATATTTTCAAAATCTACCTTAAATTCGCCTCAATAGAATGCAGTATCAACTAGCTATAATATTCCAGATTGGATGATGGTCCAATTTGTCTTAGTGTCACGTGAGGTGAACGTTATTTTTCAATCAGCGCGTAAATTGTTGTGATATAATGTTAACCTTTGTCTCTATCGCATGTGAATCACAATTTAAATGAATGATTGTTTATTTGGTAAGGATGCTACGTATCATAATATATTTGAATGAATGAATGGTAACTCTCTATTGTTCACACCTTAAAATAGTACATTAAATATAGGAACATATCTGTACTTACTTTAGGCTTAGGTTTCTACATATCAGTAGTAATGGTTTATGTTTCATTTCTATATACCATTAGTAATTCTAAAATTATGTATACTATAGAATAAAACTTATGAAACAACCAAAACCGAAAAGGACTAAAACTTTATCAATACGTTTAAATTTTCAAATATTAGACTGCATCGTCGCTTAACATCAGGCGAGATGGCGGTTAAGTGTAAACCTATAAAAGTAAAAAAAATACCATGTAGTAATTAACGTGAAATGACCCGCTAGCCGGCTAAAACTGACTACACAACGCATTGTAGTTGCAGCCATGCGCGGTCCGAAGAGGGGTTGGTCACAGGGGACATGACCCCCCAAAAAAAAAAAAAAATCTATTAATACATACACTATTTTTTAACGCGGGAAAACAACTGGAACGGGATCTACGCGGGTAAAACCGTGGGGCGCTACTAGTAAAGCATTTTTTACTCGATTTATTGTATTTCTACTGGTGACCCCCCAAAATCTTAGGCTTTGTACTGGTGACCCCTCCAAAATTCGAGGCTGGGACCGCGCCTGGTTGCAGCACCCTGTAGCTCCTACCACAGCCATTATTACTTTAAGGCATATGTAGTTATTAATTCGTGTACTTTGTCATTAATTTCCAGGCATCTGACGGTATCATGGTAGCTCGCGGTGACCTCGGTATCGAGATCCCTCCCGAGAAGGTGTTCCTGGCTCAGAAGACCATGATCGCTCGCTGCAACAGGGTTAGTAATTTATTTTGTAGTATACTCCAATGATACTATAACTATTATCTATAGTACAGTTTTTATGTCGAGGATCATTTGCTTAATAAGACAATTTAAAACGTTGCAGGTCGGCAAACCAGTCATCTGCGCGACCCAAATGCTCGAGTCGATGGTAAAGAAGCCCCGCCCCACGCGCGCTGAGACCTCTGACGTCGCCAATGCCATCTTAGACGGCGCTGACTGCGTCATGTTGTCCGGAGAGACCGCGAAGGGAGACTACCCTCTGGAGTGCGTCCTCACCATGGCCAACATCTGCAAGGAGGCCGAGGCTGCTATCGGGCACAGACAGCTGTTCAACGACCTTGTGGCTGAGGTTAGTAAAGTAAAATTGATCTTATAGTTCAAGGGTTAAGGTCTAGTTTGGCATCTTAGACGGCGCCGACTGCGTCATGTTGTCCGGAGAGACCGCCAAGGGAGACCACCCTCTGAAGTACGTCCTCACCATGCCCAACATCTGCAAGGATGTAATCGGTTACAGACAGCTGTTCACCGACCTTGTGGCTGAGGTTAGTAAAGTAAAATAGACTTTAGGGTTCAAGAGTTAAGATCTAGTTTCTTTTGTCGCTAATGCGATCTTAGACAGCCCTAAGTAATTTTGTCTGGCGAAACCATCAAGAGAGATAGAAAACCGAGACTGCTATCTAAGCATAGGAAGTTGTGTGCTGATACTAGCATCATAATATAGTTTAGTGTTCCTATGTACAATAATATATGTATTGACAATTATTATAGTATCATAATAACAGCTATTTGGGTCCCACATTACAAGCTTTGCTTAGTTTGGGGCTAGATTGTGTCGTGTGAAATATCCACCAATATGTATTTCTTTATTTTATCGTGCAGGTGAACGCCCCGATTGACCCCGCGCACTCAGTGGCCATCGCGGCCGTGGAGGCGGCCACCAAGTCCCTCGCGTCCGCCATAGTGGTGATCACCACGAGCGGCAAGTCTGCGCACCTGCTCAGCAAGTACCGGCCACGGTGCCCCATCATCGCTGTCACTCGCCTGCCGCAGACAGCGCGTCAGGCCCATCTCTACAGAGGCGTGCTGCCTATTGTATACTCAGGTAAGCATTAAATCTCACGAACAAAGACAAAGGTAACCCAAATGACAAAGGTTACGGACCCCGGAGTCTGTGGAGTGGATAAATTAAAGTAAAAAAACCTACGAACATCATGAAATAATAACGCCCCGCGGTTTTACCTGCGTAATTCCCGGCCTTCTACCGCCTAACTAAAACGGCTTTGGCTTTGCTATTGTCATCTCTATTATTTCAAACGAAAAGAAAAGAGAGAGAGAAACATCAAAGCTAAGACAGTCTGCGTTCGCCGGTAGCCTGGTAGGTTTCCTGCAATAAAAATCGGTTTATAAATGTTATTCCCGACTATGTTGACGTATGTGCAATCTATATAGTCACTCTGACATGATTGAACAACAAACATCCCAATGTTGAAATGCTACTACTAATATTATAAATGCGAATGTTTGATTATATATCTCGTTGCTTGTTCCTTAATCACGTTAGAACGGCTTGACGGATCGAGTTGAAATTTGGAACACAGATACGGCTAGATACCTAGATAGTAGTGTGAAATAACGAATAGGCTTAAACAGTGTTAAAATTAACGTGTTTGTTATACATATTTAATTGGATAACGGGACACTCACGTATATACGGTCGGTCAATCCGACTCGAGTTTCGGCCGCGTCCGGCGGCGGCTTTTTCAGGAGAGTGCACGCGCGCGGTGGCACTCAGTGCCAAACGGGCAGCCACCGCGGGCGTGCACTCTCTTGAAAAAGGCCGCCGGACGCGGCCGAAACTCGAGTCGGATTGACCGACCGTATATACGTGAGTGTCCCGTTATCCAATTAAATAGGCTTAAACAGGATAACAGGAATGAAAGAAAGCGGTTAAAACCGCAGGGTACTAGTTACAAGGTAGCTAGTCATTATTAAATTCCACTAATTTTACAAATTAATAGCGCCCCACAGTTTTACCGGCGTGAAATGAAATGAAAATTTGTTTTCGTTTACAAACGGTGCTAATCAAAAGCGTAGTTTCCAGTTCCGTTATTTTCTGTTGTATAAATCAGATAAAACAGCACTAACTCGTAAAACACCAACAACAACACCACACTCGCGCTATAAACGGTTTTGTTTGCCTGTAGGCCTTATTTTCAGAGATTTACAAACTACCTTAGTATGAACGTCACACGATGAGTCTGAGGAAACAGCGCGATGCGACGCCCGGGCGCCGCTTGGTGCAAACTTAAACTTAAACAACAAAGTAGTAATTGGCTAAAGTTAAAGTTAAACTAAGTTAAAAACTTTTCTAGTGTGCATAACAGTGTTTCTGTCTGTCAGTTATTGTATTTTAATATATGTTATTCGTCCGTCAGAGCCGAAGGCCGAGGACTGGTTGAAGGACGTGGACAACCGCGCGCAGGACGGGCTGAAGTTCGGGCGCGCGCGCGGGTTCCTCAAGGCCGGCGACCGCGTCGTGGTCGTCACCGGCTGGAGACAGGGCTCCGGCTTCACCAACACCATGCGCATCATGTTAGTACCTACCCTTTGACCTAGGTATAATACGTTACGTATATCATATGTAACATTATGTAACCAGGGATCCTATGGATCTTCGTAACCGTAATCGAATAAGAGAATTAGGAGCCACGCACAATGGTCCAATGGAGAATGTAAGTAGGCACGTAAAATCACTTGAAACTTTGTTACAGTAAAGCTTCTTTGTAATACAAATACATTAGTTTTTGTTTTGTTAAAAAATACCAAGTGGTTACAATTTATACAAGCATTCAAAATACGCAAAAATATCTACCGCTTGTGACGTCATTACACAACGGTCCACTCCGCTTAGGCGCACGTCGCGTCGGCAGCTAGCGGTAGTTTACTTGTGCAATGTTTTTTGTTTCATCACTTCCAGTTGTGAACGAACTGAGCGAGTGCTGTGGTAAGACGTCACGCGCACCGCACACTTTAAAATTCTATATCTTGGAAACTAATTGACGTATTGAAATAATTCTGTCACGAGTATTTATTATTTTGAACGAATAATACAGAAAGCTAACGTTTCCGAAATTTCGTAATCGAAATAATTTTATTGCTATATCTATATCCTAATCCAGACCCGAAATATCATATCATATGCTTACCATCAACCCCTTTGAGGTAGTGTGGCTATAATGAACTATCTGTCACCGAAGTTATAGTAGTTTTATATCACCCGCGTCTTTCTTGTGGTGACCAAGTGTAAAAACACGCTAACTACATGTGCGCGGAAACATATAACAACATAACCTACAAACCTTTGCCCGCGTCTCAGGTGGTACTGAGATCGTCCGTGGTAACGCACACATTCATAGCAGGGATGTTATGGAGATCCGTAACTATAACCGAAACTATTGGATATTCTATATAAATAAAAATATATCCGTTTCGCAAGTTTCGGATCACGGTAAAGTCTTGGCCTTGTCACGAGACTTTTGGCATAAATTATTCAAAATGGCCGCTTCTACAAAATGGCAGATAACATATTTTTTTCAGAACTCCCTATTTTTTTTTCTGTCAAAGTCTTAATTTTAACATTAACACCCTTATTTTTATATGAACGTTTTCAGGTTTCATTAATTATTATATCAACGTTTTAGCATTAACTATTTATTTTTATAATTTCTTTATTTATATAAAATAAAATACATTTATCATTTTAATTCGTGTTTTTTGCGTTAAATGTTTTCATTTTATTTTTATGGCCTAGTTTGTAACTCGTTTGTTTCTCTCTTTACAGCCAAGTGGAATAAAGGCGCTGCACAAATATCCCTACACAATAAGATTATTCGTTGAGTATTAGCGCAAGGATGCAGTGAACAAAGAGTTACCCGGACCAAGTCATTCGCCCTAAAAGGGATATTTCTCTGAAAAAATATACCTTCTGGAGTACTGCAAGTTCATTATAGAATGAGAAGAAAATGGACATGTCTGGTAAAAAAAATCTACATTATTTTTACCATCGATAATTTTAAATTATGCCTACAACTCAGTTGTAGAGTTTCTGTAGATATTTTTTAATCTACCCTCAAAAATGTTTGTGGGTAGTTCTACAAAAACTACAGAAAACAATTATTAATGATTTTGTATATTGGGATTTGTAATCTAAATGTGATGGATTGATAATAACTGTAGATCATTGTATTATCCGAAGGTGTTTCGTAGTATGTAGGGGTAATTCATTGTCAGTGAAATCCAGTGATATGTATAAAAAGAATGTATCTCGAAATTGTACTTTAGAGCTAGGCGTACATATTTATTTATATGGATAATTTATATTTTACCTAGCGTGACGTATGTTGCATGTGCGTAATGCTGTTAATAAATGTTTCAAACGTATTTACGGAAGTTTGATTTATTGCATTGGTTAGTTGACGGTTTAACGCAAACTTATAATAATTAAGAGACGCTCTTCTTAGCATTCCATGGATTCACCGTACGGGTGCCTCGTGTGGCAGAGAGAGAAATCCCGAGTAGATCCCTAGACTTGTGTCTCGGGCGTAGGTTTAAGGGGCCCCTTTCCGACGTACATCAATACTCACCTTCACTACTCGTGTTTCTCTCCCTGCCCAGCCAAATCCGCTTGATCCACTTTGATAAATCTGATATGAGCCTACTAGTGCAGCTTTAGATACTCGTTCTAGTATAGAACTTACTGCACTTCTGGATCCAAGGTCTTTCAGCAGGTTATAGAGAGATTTTGCTGGTATACCTCTGGCTCCCACTTCTACGGCGTATAAATTAACTACATAGCCGTTTTTCGTTAATTCGTTTAGAAGGTCGAAATACTTATTTTGTTTCATCTAATTCTTATTTTGATTAATAATTTCCATGCCATGTAATTTCTCTGGAAAAGTTGCCCTTCAAACTGGAACACAGTGATGTTGGCAATGGCACATTAGAGCTTAGCGGTAAAATAACTGACAAAGGTGTGGTATTTCCCCAGATGGACTCTGCAAAGAATCCTATCACTACGAAAAACTAAAATCTTAATAATCACCCGATGGAAGCTTTGATCTATCTCATAGACAGAGAATGCAACAGATACAAGTACTAGGTACCTATGTGGGTGCGTGTGAGAAAGCGAAGGGGTTAAAATAGCCTAAAATTAAGAAACTTGCAATTGAACAGAAAAATACTAAAAAATTTCGACGACAAAAAGCATAAGATCGGGATATGTCCTACTAAAATGGCTATTCATATCTCTTTGATGGCTCATTCGCATAATATTAGATTCTCGAAATATCAGATTTAACTGTATTAGATATAACTTTCTTTCAGCATCTGTAGTCTAAGTTGTAGCCTTTCAGGACGTCTATCTTTCTACGAATAACGTAATTTCGAAACCTCGCGACTTTCCTCCTCCGGTTCTACATCGTTTCGACCGACAGAACATTATTTGACGTTTAAATGTTCTAAGCCTACTCTATTTAGAGTCGACGGATCGATGTAAAAGTAAAAGCGGAGTATGAAAGTCGCGAGTTTATTTCGAAATTACGTTTTTCGTAGGAAGAGAGTAGACGTCCTGATGTTAAGCGACGATTCGGTCAACGATGGAGCCTGTTGTGGTCGAAAAATAATATCATCCCTACTTAGTATGGGGTCGAAGAATCAAAGAAAGCCTCCATCCTTCCCGTAGATGGTAGATGGGAAGGCTGGATGTACCCAGCCCAGTTACGACTTTTCATTCTATTACATCTTTGTTATTTTTAGAAACAAAAAAATGTCTTTGGTAGGGACTGTAGGGCAAAATTTTCGCACGGCTGCTCTCTGCTGGTGACTTGGCTCAGTCAGCAGACTCAGGTACCTACAGTTTTTGCAACGCAATCACCTAAATAATAATTCAGTCGACACGAAATAACAATCAAAACTAGTAAATTTGCTCTACATACCGGCTTCAAGGAGGAATGGCCAAAATTCTCCCCGCCATGGCTGCAAGGCTGCAGGGCACCCCCGTGCCAGATGCTTGTGTGATGAGTCGTTGAGCGTCCCTATTGGCACACCCCGGACACTCCACTAAAATTCCATACAAACGCCGCTGTGGAGTTACCTACTCTTCACACAACTACGCAGATGTCGTTCGTACACACGCGTGAATGTATGCGTTAGAGCTAGGGCTACTGAATTGTTTTATTGAATAGTTGTGCCCCTTGAGTTCACCTGGTGACGTAAAGTAGTCTATAAACTTGCTATAATGTTGAGTTACATAAATGAAATGGAGCCAAATTATACTATTCTAATTAAAAGGGTATTGCCGCGTAAAATCAAACGAAACCGATGATAGATATGTACATAGATATATATTTCGGTTAGTAGTTAGTAGTGTTAGTTAGGTACACATTCGCATATTATTTTACACTTACCCAAGGAGGAAACTATAATATTGTCACTATTAATTACTGTCACTATAATTATTCCTCCAGGCATTATCAACCAGTGCCCAAAACTATGTGTGTAAGTTACAAACTTTGAGTTAAAAATTACTAAGTTATTATAAAGCAACGTTATTTAACAGTTTCTAATCTTACGTAATTTTATTCTTTGGAAATTAAATAAACCTTTTAATTTTGTCCCGTTTAGTTGACGGACAGCCGTAAACAGCACAACAACCCATCATGATGATATTTCGTTAGGAATTAGATGTTCCAAACCGGCCCTTCGTTGAGTGCTCCTAGCGTACTCGAAACGGCCTGAGGGGTGAGGAAGCTTGAAATTGGCCAGGGGTGGGGAGTGTCCGTTCTAACTATATTATCTATTCTATGCTATTGGTCTTTGAGGTATCTAGCCCAAACGGAGCTTGTGCTCTCTGAGATTCCCTTGCGCTAGTTGTTGTAAGAGATTTAGTACTTGTTGAGTACCTTAAGATTTGATATGTAGGTAGAGCCCTGCACCCAGGCTAGCCCAAATTTCGATAGGTAGTAGAGACCACTCGAGACCAACTGCCATCGATCTGTATCGTGATCGATTGTCAAGAAGAACGTCCGGTACCGCTCAAGTACCATGGGATTGGCGACGTGGAAGCGGTTATACTCGAGCTCCGACGGCCTGAGTTTTGCAGTGTCAGGCTGAGAGCTGAGAGGCCTTTCGTAGTCGGTCGTAGACCCAGTACTAGGCCAATGCGCCTCCTTGATTTTAATTGTATCGTAGTATGTACATTTTAACCTTTGATTGGAACATATTACAATTATTGTAGGGTGTATGGGAAGCTGCCAATATAATAAACTTCATTGATTTATAATTTGTGTCTAATAGCGACATCTAACTTTTATGTCGGATGTTATGTAGAGCAAACCGACTGTCTCGCAAATTTATAAGTGATAGTTGAGTGAGGGAGCCCCAGTCGTATTAGTCTAACATGCCGTCCGCTGCTTCCGAAATATTTTAGTTCTTCTGTTTTTGTATCTCTATAGTTTGCCAGCGACAACTGATTTAGCACAATCGTAAAATCTAATTTCAGAACCGCTGGCTGAATCATGAGGTTTCTATTTTCGTGTAATGCAGATGGCGTTAGTAGTCGCTTCAGAGAAATTGTTTAGATATGGGATGCTATTCTCGATTTTTCCGCCATTGTGTCTTCGTCACTCGCCGCCTTAGAGAACGTCTGGAAGGTAGTGATGTCGAGTGCTCCAGAATTACCACCTAGTTTCCCAAAACTATTTCTATTTTGTTTAGGACTAGATGTCGTTAGTTGTTCCTAATGGACGTAGCTGCGTCGAACGATTCTATGTAGTGTGATTTGGCATCAACAACAGATTTATCACAGATTTATTCATAATAACTGTAGTCTCAGTACAAATAGAACATTTGAATGGGATTTTCAAGAGAGAAACTGCGTATTATATCTGGAGTAACCACAAAAGGAGCTGACTTTGGATTTATTTTTGGGGTCACCACAACTTGAGTGACATCTCGAACGAATAGTCAATTGCTATATAAGCATGGATTCCATTATCAGCGAATCAGTTGACCACAGTTATTAGTCATTCACGAAACATTCATCACCCAACATTTGGCGACAGTATTCTGTAAAGATTACACGTGTTTCTTTGCCTCTGTCATAAAATTCTAACCCAGGTACATTATCATCGCAGGCGGATGCTGTCAGACGAAAACGCCGCTTTATGATAAATGGTCATCTGGATTGAGATAGTCAGCTGATCACCCTGAAAAGTGTACCTACGGTAGAGTATTCAGAAGTTGCATTCAAAGCTTGTGACGTTGTAACAACAGTGTTTGGAGTAGGAAGATATCTGGGCGACGACGGAGAGACGCTCCGGGCGGCAATCTCTGTCACCCCCAGCGGAGCCACCCCAGTTCCCGGCCGTCGCCGTCGCGAACAGTCCGGCTACGACCGTTCCCAACACCACGCCGCAACTAAAAATAACCGTGCGCCGATCAGTACCGCCGCAACTGCCGCGCGCGTCGCCCGCTGCGTCCGCGCCTCGCTCGCAACCATGGCGGAGACTATCGAGGAGATGTACGAGCCCGCGGTCACCCGCAAGGTGGTCCGCACCAGCCTCAAGATAGAGGAGGTGAGGGATACACACGACAGCTTTATGTAACGCCCGCGCGACACAAATATAGATCCCGCGACGCCGCCGCCGCCGTCGCGGCACCTGCTCACATAACAGATAACACGCTTGACAGTGAACACGACGTAAACACTCGCCGCCGCGCGCGCGAAACGCTCAGTGCGCGCCACATCTCACTCCATCTCAAATTAGTTCTGACATTCTTTTCCTGACCGGTCCGGATGTCCCGAAACAATACGGTCCAGTTTACCCCACCGGCTGATGGCCCGACCTGCGTCAGAGGAGGAAGTGTGCGTAACGCGCCGCTTACCCAAAGATTTGTGGCAATCGGCGATGTAAATAGAACAGGCGGTTGAATGAAAGTTTCCGAGCGCACCTTGACTTGACGCGTGTGCATCGACCTGTCTCGTATGAACACTACACGTGCGACCTTGCAACACAAACGCGGGACACAACACAATGAACTCATACACACGATTAGGTACACAATTTCTTATTGCATCATGATTTGCTTTCCCTGAAATGCTCTGAAGAATACAGCGATTTTACAAGTCAGTGCGCTCTGATCTTTATTTTTACACGCACCGCGGCATAGTTACAGGCGTTTAATTTGTTTCAACAGTGATTTAGATTGAAACGAAAGTTGTTCTGTTCAGAAAGTTCTAATATCCGATGGGAAGAAGGAAAGAGCGTATTGAGATAGGAGTCTTTATCACATTCCTTCAGGGAATCAACAATAAGTGTTTGTGCTCGAGACTACTGTTCGTTTCCAAAGCGCAAAATCCAATGGAAAAACGCGGCGTGGCATATTTTCGTCTTGGCTCCCATCCTAGTTTATCTGCTACATTACGATGTTTATTCACAATACGAATGCGAGCATTAATGTGTGCGTTTGGGCCACTCGTGCTAGGTCTTACAGTTGCTTTAGAAGACTTGTGTGCCATCAGTGCGTCGTAAACACGGTTGCGAATCTGCAATGGCCAATCTAAAAGTTCATAAAACGGCTGGGTTTCATCGGAGCACTTCGCATTTCCATTTAGAAGCACTAGAGTGGTGTTTACGGTCATAAAAACTCTCTATTTACTTTTATTTACGCTTTAGCGAAGCAGAGGAGGCCGACGATTCGTCGGTATGTTTATTTGACATCGGCGTCCTTGCGCCCGAGTTGAGATCCAAAATATTTGTACGAATCTTTTTCTTTTGGCAAAAGCTTTTGTTTTTTCCTGAACAGCTATTATGTGAACGCATCAAAGGGACACATTAATGCGTGGAATGAAGGATGGAAGCAGCTGCACCGAGGTACTGAGTAGGTACAGATCCAAGAACACGCTTACCAACGGTCAGGCATAAAAAAGTTAACAGCTTCCGCTGTGTAAAATTCTTTCTTAGTCATCAAAATACTTGCGATAATTGAAAACAAGATGAACACTTTTAATACCTATACAAATAACTGAAATATTGTATAGTTAGGGATTCGTTTCTCGAACCTTGTGGCTTGATAAACTATGCTTAACATTTCGCGAAATTATTCACATCACAATAATCAAAACATCCATCACCAAGAAAAATGACATAAGTAGGCGTACTTATTGAAAATATCGAATTTATAAAATACTAGATAGTATTTCGGGATAAAAAGTAGCTTATATGCCATTCTAGACTTAAATCTGTCTACGTTCAAAATTTTTGTCTCATCCATCCATTCACTAATAATTAATACACCTGGTTATACATTTAAACATCACTACACAACACTTAAACCATAGAATAGATAAACACAACATTGGTTGGATCGCAAGATCCTTCACATTTTCAAGAGGTCTTGTAAATTTAGCTCTATAAACTGTATCAAACCAATTAACTGCTAAAAGTTAATAAGCTAATGTAGCGTAAATACTGTAAATACTTTGTAGATGCAAACTGGTCTGTATAGTCTTAACGTTTAATTAGCGGTATGATTAAATCTGGTGGTCCCGAGAACCGGTGGGCGGACGCAACGCGTGTAATTATTATTAGGACTCAGTTTTGAGGAGAGTGGCAATACAGCAAGGCTTAAAAATATTATGATGAAAGAGCTTTCAAATATTGTATATATATACTACCTACAAGCGCTTCTCGGCATTATCCGCGCAATTCCGGTTTTCGAAATAAAAAGTAGCTTGTGTTCCAAATTTCAGCCCGATCCCTTCAGCCTTTCCGACGTGTTTGAGCAACAAACATACAAACCTTTGGCATGGACATTTCTCACACAACCCCATCTAGCCCCAAACTAAACAAAGCTTACAGTGAGATTAATATAGGTACTGCGTCAGTATTTTTAATATAGTGAAGTATTTTTAATATCGTGCTGTTTATCCATGAAAATGGTGCATCAAACTGCATTGAAATATCGGATACTCGCTACACCAAATAACTATAGTGTGTATTTGGATTTTTATTTTAAGTAAATATTAATTATGGAAATAAATAGTAATGTAATAAATATCTCATAAGTAGAAATGCTAAATGTACATTTGAGCCTGATACTCTGAATTGCTGTTTCAAAATTTTCTAGCCCTATCAATATGCATCGTAAACGTAGGTAATAAATAGCTTTGTTGTTTTTTAACTCCTTGTTAAATAGTTTTATATATCTCATGTTAGTTGAAGAATAACAATGTTATGCCCGAGCGACACGAGGCTAGTTTTTCGAGCTGGGATCTTAGATCTCTGGGTGGCGAGCGCAGTGCAGTGCTAGGTAATGATTTGTACTCTTAATGTTCCAATAGCTGCGTGTCACTGTGCTGTTATGTGGCAGGCATGTTGCTTACCATCAGGCACATGTCCTGACCGTCCCGTCACTCTTTATAAAAAAAAAGCTACATAGTGTAAGTAAACTAGCAAGCTAGTAGGTACTTCTAAATTCGTGTAGAGCAAACTGGTGTTGCGTAGCGTTGTCTACACGAAGCTAGAAGTACTACTTACTACCTTGCTATCCTAGCTTGAAAAACTAGCCCCGTGTTGCTGGGGCATTAGCTAGCGGGCTAGTATCAACCAGTCCCATAAACAACTTTTAATGGATTAGTCTTTGCATCTTATCTTAAAAATTCTGGTATGAAAACAGTAATGTCTCTAGTTAGCTCTTATGATCTATGATACTAATATTATAATGAATGGAACTTCGTTTGTAATTAATTAGAGTGGCGTGTGTCAACTTGTCAAGGTACAACATGTGTATTTTATGGATCAAGACATTTGAACATCAATAGCTTCGTACGCATAAAATAATAACTTGTATGTCCAAATGGTCCGGAGAGTATGCAGTATGCACTACAGCCTTACCTACTATAAAAATATTTATAATTGTCGCGGACACAAATGACATTTAAATAAAATCGAAACTAACCACTATCAGTCTCTATGACCATTTCCTATTAATATTATAGGCAAATGCGAAAGTTTGGAGTGTTTGTTAATCAGGTCGTAAGAACTGAATAGAAAGGTTATTTGAAATTAGATATATTACCTATGTAGTTTGGCATAGCACATTAACTACTTTGTCCCAAACATACAGTTTCTTACTGAATAATACTTTATGTAAACAATGTCAAGGATGTGTAGTATTTTATAAATTCGAAAATATTTTTAACTAGATAGGTACATGTTGCCATTTTATGCAGTGCTGTGATTAATTTCGCGAAATATTCAGCATAAAATTAATAAGCTCCAAAAAATTAATCCTAAACTTCTTGACGAACCCCCAACCATAACCCATTTTGCGTTACTCTTATAATAGGAGTAACGCAACAATTTTTGGTTGGGGTATAAGAGTCTTATAGAATCTTGTTTTCAATTATCGCAAGTATTTCGATTCCTTTATTCCCCAATGGGGATAAAGGAAGAACTGATGCGAAGTATTTCGATGACTAACAAAGAATTTTATTCCTACTTATAAGGAACGTTTTTAACCCCCGACAAAAAAAAAGGGGTGTTATAAGTTTGACGTCGATGTCTGTCTGTCTGTCGGTCTGTCTGTCTGTCTGTCTGTCTGTCTGTCTGTGTGTGTGTCTGTCTGTGGCACCGTAGAGCTCAAACGGATGGGCCGATTTCGATGCGGTTTTTTTTATTTGAAAGTTAATATCCGTGCGGGTGTTCTTAGCTATGTTTGGTTAATATCGATTCAAAATGGCCGCCTCCACAAAATGGCGGACAAAATATTTCTTCACAACCTACCTCAATATGGGTATCAAATGAAAGGGCTTGACTAGTAGAGTACTATACACTATAACAAATTTCAAATCCAAGATGGCCGCCACCACAAAATGGCGAATTATATAATATTTTTCACTACTACCTCAATATGGGTATCAAATGAAAGGGCTTGATCAGTAGAATACTTTGCACTATGACAAATTTCAAATCCAAGATGGCCGCAACCACAAAATGGCGAATTACATTTCCTTTTTCACAATTCCCTTAATATGGGTATCAAATGAAAGGGCTTGACTAGTAGAATGTTCTACAGATAACAAATCTAAGGTAGTCGGGGGATAATCAAAATTTTTAATTTTGTTCTTGTATTTCAAACGCAGAGTTCCTTACGGAATAGTTCGTAGATATGTTATATACCAGCAGTACCCTGGGTTTTGCCAGCGTATTATAGACCGTAATTTTTAAAAAGTAGCCGTATGCGGAGTAACTAGACTATATCATATATCTTATACCATAGACTATATTATATTATTTTGTAGTGGTAGGAGTCTTGGCAGAGTCCGCCTGGGGAAGTACCACACCTTTGCCAGTTATTCTACCGCCAAGCAGTAACGTGCAAACATTACTATGTTGCGGTTTGAAGGGCAATGTTTCCAAAGAAGTTACAGGGCTTAGAGATATAATATCATAGATCTCTGGGTGACGAGCGCACTGCAGTGCTAGGTGATGACTTGGACTCTTCATGTTCCAATAGCTGCGTATGACTGTGCTGTTATGTGGGAGGCATGTTGCTTTCCATCTGGCACATGCCTGCTCGCCTCGTCACTCATTATTAAAAACAATTAAAAAAAATGATGTTTTCTAAAAACCCCAATCCGTTCACCCGTTCTGATGTGCAACAAACAACCAAATGATTTTGTAATACCTACAACAAATTTTCCGCGGACAAACTATCAATATTTTAAATTGTTTTCAGTTATCGTTTCATTTCAGTTTACAATTTATCAGTCTAACCTTTACCGCTAAGCAGCATCTATCAACAATCGTCCTTTTCAATTAGAATCAGACATATGTCACTACATCAGTGTTTAATGTTGGCCAGAAATAGCCGATGACTCTGGGATGTCGTATTTCGCGATTTGCAAATGCTTCTTTGTTATTAATCGCCTAATGAACAAAGAGCCCGCATTTGGCCATGTTTTAATGTTGAATCTTAAAGGATTTTGACCTCTCTATGTAGGTATTTCGGCCTTCACTTTTTGTTCGCCACTTCCTTTGTTTTTTAGTTCTGTTAATAAACATTTACAAAAGTGAAGTCCAATTAACAAAAAATGAATTCGATCAAACAAAGCCTCATCTTGTGTTTTTTACCATTATAAGTAGTATAGGTACTAGTCCGCAAATTCATCCGCGTCGAATTTAGAAAACCCTAAGGAACTCAACACTTTTTCAGGATGAAATAGTCTTTGTGTTATTACATACTAAAAAGCATTGATATTGAGATCGTTGCTATAAATATATTTGAGTTCCTAACTTCAGCTTGATCCATTTATTTTTAGAGGAATAAACAGTCAAATTTTCACATTTATAAAATTATTAGGATTCTTTGCCGGCGCTGAACTTGAATTTTATTTTGCTCAGAGTTATTGCCTTAATTTATTGAGGTCCTTTATTTTAAATACATACATAATATAATTATATTAATAAGAAATCTATGTTTTCCATGATTTAAAAACTAGTACCTGGTTGACCGAGCTTTGTTCGGTTTTTTTAAAATGATATTTAGGCAGGTACGAATTACGTAGTGATGACTTACTTAGAACTACTTAGATACGAATTAAATGCGTTTAAATAGGCTCTAAGTATAAGATTGTCTTAGAAAAAAAATAACAAAAAGAAAAATCCGAGAGTAACCATCAGGATTCGAACTGGGGCCTTTTGACTCCGAGGGCGAGCATATTCTGTCTGAACTATTTAGACTTAAAGAACAGTGGCAAAATAAGTTATCGTATTTTAATGACATTGTAGGAGTTTTTCATTGTCTAAAAACGCGCTTAAAATGATGTTTTAAAAAAATAAAAACCACCGGCGGTAAAACCGCGGGGCGCTGCTAGTAAGTCAATATATCTTGTGTACAAAAGTTCGTATGATAATAAAACACTTCCATTCAATAAAAACAAATTTTCGCTGGTACTTTGTCCGGTATTTCCTTATCTATGCCCATGACTGTTATTCTTGGCACTTCCTGAAAACATTTTCAGCACTGTCGGTAAATAGTCGGACGTTTTACAAGCAGTCCAATCTGGCATATTTTCATAAAGAATTTCATGCGCAAATAAAAACTTCAATAAAACTTTGTAAATTATTTGTAGCACTATACGAGTATTATTTAGTCTAGATCATTTAGTAAACTTCAAAAGAAAGTAGTCTTCTGTTCTGCTGCTCACCTCATTTATAATAACTATACTATGTATGTATCAATCCTATTGGATTCTTGAAAATTTGAAGAGAGTTGAATATTTTTAACGTGTTTGAGGTCGTCGACCTGTGACTTCGCGAACTGCATCTTAAACATTTCACAGAATCAATGACCAAAAGCTTGATGTGTCTCTCATATGGTCATGCATAGAATACCACACGTCCTGGCAATCCCGCCAAGCAAGTTTACAAACGCAATACCGCCATAAAAGGCCATGCCAGAACCGGCACCGTTCCGCGAACACTCGCTTAAATCTCTGCGGAACAACTGTTCGGGAAGGCTGCCAAATGTGCGATTTTACCTAATTGACGAGCACGGAACGTCGTTTCATCGCGCTCCAGCGGCCAAACCAGGGACCAAACAAAATCTGCTTGTCACTGCAACGCTGCACGCTCCAGATCAACATTTCAAAGGCTTACCTAGACGCTAGTTTCTTGTTAGGGTTGCTGATCGCAAATTGGCGTGGCTTTTTAAAGCTTTTTAATTATAGCGTCGGCTCGATGCAGCTGGCGACCGTCATTCTGCTTCGACAGCCGATGATACGGAAGCGAACGCGAAAATGGAACGCAGCGGGTATAATTAAGTCGGCAAATCGCCGAGAATTGACCGCGCGAATTCGGTCAACCGTAGTCCGGAGAAATTGGTCAAGAAGTTTTCAACGCTCTTGTTTTCTGATGTGCGAAAGTTAATGGTGCGACTAATGTGACGACGGTTTTCTAGTGGCCAAAGTAATTATTTTCGCGGTAGATCTGCTCCCGATACGATTTATTCTGGAGTCTCTATTTTGAAGCGGTAACAAGGAAGCTTGATGTCGGTCGGTGGTCGAATAAAAACACATTCGTTACGTACCTACCCGGTGGTAGCAATAAATAAGTCGGATCAACAAACTTTTGAATTGAGTAAATGGATATTCTCAAACCAATTCAGTTGTTGATAGTGCCAATAATGAAGAGCAAATTTTCACATATGTTGCGCATACGCAGCAACAAAGTCTCTTCATTTCTTACTTCAGTCTACTTTAAACAATTTAGAAATATTTAGCACCACCTGAACACAACACTTCTTGTATAGGTATTTATTTATCCATGATACACTGTATGTGTAAGATATATGTTTGGTCAAAACGCATTGGTCAAAAAGAAACCGATCATGACGACCGATGATATTCTTAACATCGAATTGAAAAAAAAAATGAATCCCTAGGCTAAAGAAAAACGTAGCCCAAAAAGCGTCCAAAATAGATTATTCATCAGTTTCGATTTGTTTTATGTACCAACTATATTTAATCTAATCCCTTTCAATCAGAATCATGATAGAAATAACGAATGAATAATCTAGTAAACAGATAATTTTCGTTAAAATGTTAATAGGTTCTTTGCCTCCAATGAAACGTTAATTCAATGTCACAATGTCGGTCAAAGACGGGGCGTCTCTATTTCTATTCTCAAAAAGCTAATGCGATACATTTACAAGCAATGTTGCCTTTCGTTTCTGTCCATCCGTTTTTGTACTTTTATTAGTAAACATTCATTAATCATTGTTTGAATCATTGTATTCACTCTCCTTGACAGTTATGCAGCCATAATTATGTCCAATAATTTCTTGAAGTATTGGCGCTTTGCCTTTACCTTCGTTGGTTTGATTTTGTGTTTCTGTTATTTATGAGATGTGTCGTAGATTTTAAAGAGAAATCCTTTATTATTGCTTCTTTTCTTATGTATCTGATTTTCTTAGAACAATCTGCTTTGGTTTTCAAAAGGTCACTTTGTCTGATTCAATCCAATTTCTTTTCCAGACGCAACAGACGAAACTTTTGTGTTTCGTCTAATTTCCTTTTTAACCCCCGACCAAAAAAAGGGGTGTTATAAGTTTGACGTCGATGTCTGTCTGTCTGTCTGTCTGTCTATCTGTCTGTCTGTCTGTCTGTCTGTCTGTCTGTCTGTCTGTCTGTCTGTCTGTCTGTCTGTCTGTCTGTCTGTCTGTGTGTGTGTCTGTCTGTGGCACCGTAGAGCTCAATCGAATGGGCTGATTTCGATGCGGTTTTTTTGTTTGCAAGTTAATACCCGTGCGGATGTTCTTAGCTATGTTTGGTTAATATAAATTCTAGATGGCCGCCGCCACAAAATGGCGGACAAAATATTTCTTCACGACCTACCTTAATATGGGTATCAAATGAAAGGGCTTGACTAGTAGAATACTATACACTATAAAAAAAACAAATCCAAGATGGCCGCCACCACAAAATGGCGAATTATATTATTTTTTTCACTACTATTTCAATATGGGTATCAAACGAAAGGGCTTGACTAGTAGAATACATTGCACTTTGACGAATTTCAAATCCAAGATGGCCGCTTCCACAAAGTGGCGAAATACATTTCTTTTTTCACAACTCCCTTAATATGGGTATCAAATGAAAGGGCTTGACTACTAGAATGTTGTACGGATAACAAATCTGAGGTAGTCGGGGGTTAGTCAAAATTTTTGATTTTGTTCTTGTTGATCTTGTACCAATGACTTAGATAAAATGAGTGAAACCGAAACATTGTCTGGTATGTCGTCAGAGCATTCAATAGGCCGCAGCGGGGCCGTCAATCAAAGTTGTGTACCACGATCGAACTGTTCAAGGCCCGCTCGTTTCGTATCGAATATTTTTAATGCAAGACACGTTTTCGTGCTGAAGTACTGGCCAAATCGGTTTCATGTACTCTGAAATGTTTTTACGATCCAAAATTCGGTGCTACAGCCGATATTCAGTGCGAGTTTTCAATCAATTACTTGGTCGTTATCTAATTGGTCATCATGCTTGAATATCATCATTGCACACAGGTCTTTGTCGACTCCCTGTTTGATATTTGCCTCCTTTCATTTGTGCCGTAATTATCTGTCGAATACTCTCACGATGTAGGAATACTCTCCAATCACCTCCGTTAAATAGTCTTTACGTAGGTATGACGTATATAGTGTGCGTATATATCTTTACATCCGTTTGAGGCATGGATTTCAATTATTTTTTCTACCTTTGGTCGAGGCTCACATAATTTTTCATCATTATATTGGTTAGAGTTTTATTTCGCCTGCTGCAATAATAGAGCCTATATTTCCTCCAGTCATATATGTATAATGAGTAAATCTTATTCTTAGTTCAATTAATGGGACCGATTTGGTATTTTATCTAGATTGTGTCGGCAATAAATGGGGTGTAGGAAAACAGCAATTTGTTGGTAAAGGTCTCCACAAATACCCAGTTGTAAAGGACAGCTGGATTATTTGCACAATCCAGGAATTCCTCAGTTAATTAAAGCCACTCAAAAGTTCAGACCCTCAGCTAAAGTACCAAGGGTACGTAAATATCTAACGTAGAATCTACAAGTATAATCATTATAACTTTTAATTACTTTTACATAACTTAAATCATAATCTGTATTGCGCTCTTCATCCAGATACATAAGACGATTTATCTCCTTGCTCTGTATTTCTCTGGAAACATTGCCCTTAAATCCGAATCAAGGTAATTTAGAACAAATACCTAACTGGCAAGGGCTTGGTACTTCCCCTAGCGGACTTTGCAAAGAGTCTTATCGACATAAAATTACTTATTTTAAATTAACTACCGCGAATGGCGTAATGATGTTTAACATACAGCATTTGATGATAGTCTGGATGGAATATGAAAGGCACGATTCAGGCAATAACGGCAATACTGGGAGAAACAATACATCTAGTCTAAAGCGTTGCGACAGAAATGAACTATAGAGGCCTAATGTTGGTATTATTGATGTGAAATTGTTCGGTAGGCGATAGAGGTCATCTGAGGCTAATTGCCATAACTCCCACAAATAAATTAATGAGATAGTTCTATATCGCGCGAAGAGTAGAAATCTCCCATAGATAGACATCGGTACCTTTTTATTTCACTTCTTCATTTATTTCAACAGCGTAAGCATAATTAAGTAGCCCTGTTTTCGTTCCCACTGTTGGTTAGTACCAACACTTACCAATAGGCAATAGGCACCTTCTCTCATAAGGGGATGGAGGCAAGAATGTGAGGAATTCAAGGCCATAATCCATCACGCTGGCCAAGTACTGGTTGGCTACTTCGACAGTTTTTATTTATTTGGGATAGACTAACGAGACGAACAGGTCATTATGCCTGAAGTTAAGCAACATGCTTGCCTAGCGCAGCGACCCAATCATTACCTAACACTGAAATGCGCTCGTCACCTAGAGATTTTTATGAGCCGGTTTCCTCACAATGTTTTCCTTCATTAAACCCAGTGGTAATGACAAACTCGACTTCGACTCGACTCGACAACCACTTCTTCACTTAGAAAAAATACTCAAAGGTACAGATGGGATTGGAACCTAATACCCTAAGATTGTGAAATCGACGGTTATAGCAAATACGCTACCATGGATTCATCTACGTAATTGTAGCGTATTTACTTGCAACAATTTGTTTCACAATTTTTATAAACAATTTAAATATAATTATGAAGGACAAAACGTGCTTTAGCTCAGAAATTATGTTTTGCAAATAAAGTATTCGCCATTAACGCCAGTGGGTTCGCTAGGCTCGGACGTTGCTCTAGTTTTTTTTTTACAATCTGGACAAAGCTATAAATAAAATCTAAACACGTAAACAAATTGATGAATCTGTCTGTGCTTTTTGCGTAGGTAGGTGTTTTCCGTGGCCAATATTTTAGATGTTTTAAGGGAAACTGGGAATGAAATATGTTTCGGAAAGTAAACAGAATACATTGGATTGAAAGAGCAAATAGAATCAGTAAAGTTAAGATAATAGAATGAAAAATATTTGTTTTTGCAAAATAGCAAAATGTTTCATATATTATGTAATTACATATTATTGTTAATAGTGCTTTTGTTTGGTGCTTCGTTTACATTTGTTTCAGAAATAAGGAGAAATGTCTAGCACACAATTTATGTAAATTTATCTTACATAAATTTTGTGCATCATACAATAATTTTTTTTGTGAAATGGTTCGAATAAGCATGACGACAGTTCCTGCAATTATATTGAATTAATTGATATAATGACAGTATTTAAATAGAATAAAATATGAACCAATTTTAATTTTGAGATCTTTTTGTTTAACTTAGTTTATGATTATTCCAAGTTGGATGGCCAAGCCCATTTTAAAAATACAAAATTATTAGGAAATGTATAAGTATTAATACCATTAGATAACCATTAAATTTTAAGTGACTTTTGTTATGAAACCAGTTTCATAATATAAACGCAATACATATTTAATATAGCTAACATACAAACTACGCGCGACGCATAGAAAATACCCGACAGTGACGTCACGCTTTTGTAAAGTTTTTGTATGAAGCGTTTTTGAGAAAGTCCTAAATTGTGATTTTAAAATCGTGATATCACGGGAAGTTTTTAAGATAACAAAGTAATTCTTTCACCTATGTTTCAGTTAGTCATTTGTATTTGTAGCCATTTGATAGCCCATTAAATAAAAAACGAGGCGTGATGCCTATAATTATATTAATAGGTAAATGTGTATGAGTTGGAGTGTGGCTTCCTTTTTGAGTACTGTGTCTCCCACAAAAGATGACTTCTTGTGTCATTTAGTAAGTGGCTTCTACTATGCAGTTGGCATTGTGCTTGTGGTGCTTGTAGATATGAACAATATCCATAATATGACATTAAAGTGTGCATGCGTGCCAAGCTGTGACTGAATATGTACATTGTGCAACTATATAAACAATGTACATGTGAAAGTGTAATAAAATAGTGCAAATAGGGTTTGTAATTCACTAACTACAAACTACAAAAGCGTTACGTTAGAGGCAGCTAAAATCAAGGAAAATAATCCTCATAAGCTCATTTTTTTTAAATAGGTAAGTGTCTCCATCTTGTAAAGTTGATGAATTCATCTTCTGTTGCTGGAACACTCGCTACAATATTGAAAATATTCGCAAATAATTCTACTGATAATTAATTATTTTTTTCAAATTCCAAATGGAATTACCAGATAACCTTTATAACCATATTTAGCCTGCATGTTAGTTTATGGTCTTGCTTCCTTGTGAGAAAAGATCCCAAGTCCTCTTGTGGGAACACAAAATTCAGCTATTAAAAGTAAAGGCATTATGACATAAAGTTAAAAACTTGCACAGTATTTATAATAAAATTGGGGAATCCTTAAATCGATAGTGTTATCCAATCACTTTAAATTAAATTAATTACTTATATTAGAAACTAAATAATGCTCATAAAAGCAACAGTGAGAGAAAACTCAAGATTCAATCAAGAAAACGCATCATATGTATTCGTAGTTTGTTCATATTGTTTACCATTAGCGTAAACTATTTCTGTTCCTAATTTACGACTCGATATTAAGACAATTTCGATAGGAAGTCAAGAGGAACCGTCGACATGTGGTTGTGTTAGTCATTGTGTCAATGACCTCAGCCGTCGAGGGTAGCTCTTGTATTGTAGAGCCATGTAGAGCTTATAAAAAGCTTATTAGTACGGCTTCTTGGATTGGATTACATTGTAAAGGATATTAAAGCGAACGGAACTGAAAGTGAACCCCAATTAGGGAATTTTATCAAAGTAGTAGTACCTACATAGAGAAGATAGTAAGGATGAAAGTCACCTTAAGATAGAACAATAGTCAATTACTATGATAGTTGTATTTCAATAATTGACTGCCATCTCGCATGACGTTGAGAAATGATGCGGTCTACGGTGAAGCGGGCTTATTTAGATGAAGCCGATTTACTCTCGATTGGAAAATACAAAATTGTAAACTTCGGGATAAACCCTATCAGTCAGCGCATTCTGTACTTTTAAACAGAACCTGGTAAAAAAATTCGCCACAAGACACTAGTAGGTAACCCTGTAGACCTTTTATAATATAGTATTAATTATATTTATCTATTATATATAGGTATAGGTAACAATTTAAAAAACAATAATAAATCATTTATTCATTATAGGTATAGGTACTATGATTTAGCATTAACACTGTTGGGACTCGGGGCCTTTTCTCGCAAGGCCAAATCAAGGCCATAATCCACCACGCAGATCCAGTGTTGGCTGATGAATGACTCATAACTTCGAAAGATTCTAGGTACATGTCGGTTTCCTCACGATGTTTTATTTCACCGCTTTTAAGTTAGCGGCATACTATGCTTAAACTTAGTAGGTATTATTATATGTATATTCTACGTTTTTACGTAGTTCATAATATTATTATCTGCTCTATGTTTTCTCTTTACCCACTCACTACCTACACAGTACACAATAGTCGTCACTCTCGTCAATGGCGCCTATGTCGCGTGCACATGACGTAAGTAAAGGCCGCTACACACAGGGCAGCAACTGGAACTATTGTTCAATCTGTGTATGTCTGTACCAACGTAGACAATGCACACATTTTACCTCGACATTGGAGCGCGGGATTGCTCTATTTTTGAACCGGTGACCGAGCTCGTTTTTCATTTTTTGAGCTTTGAATCAATTCCTTCTGATCAGCGCAGTGAAAGTCTTAATACACTTTGACAGCTCCAGATGAGCTACACTTGGTTTCACATAAGAAGAAACTATTCATAGCGAGTTACTAGTGATATGTATACATGGAAAAATTTTGTGCGCCCTGGGGACGTGAAAAGGAATTTATTAAAGAGTTTACATAATTATATTCTACGTATAAAGTTAAATTTTCCGCACGGTTCCTTTGTGTTAATCGTAAGCAGATGACGTGTGTACTTTCTATGGCAACAGAGTGATGTGCCGCGACAAAGGTATGACACTTCCACAAGGGCGACAAGGCAAGAAAGATGCTAGCCGTGATATCGATGTAAAGCGCTTGTGCCAACTCTATACGTAGTATATGTAAACTCTTTTGAATTTATATTCCATTTTTTTCTACCTTCACGTGACTTTTATCTTACTGATTCACTATTTGTTTGAAGATACTCAAGTTATAGACTCATAGAAACTACTCTACAGAGCCCCAGAAGTGCGGAAAATAAACGCGTTTTCGAATCCTTTCGCGCGAACGCGAGGAATCTCGATGTAAGCTGACGGTATGATTTTCGATGTTCGATGTTAAAGACGAAAATCCCATAGTTATTAGAAAAACCCGTGTTGCCATCGATATTGTTGAAATTATTAATAATTGATATTTAACTATTAATAGTCGAAACTATTAATGAGTGAATTATTAAAAAAATAAATGTCTGTAAACACAAAGCCCTTTATTTGGAGAAAATTTAATGGATTTATGTCACCAACTTGCTAGTGTAGCGGCGGCGGTTTGAGCAGCGGCGAGGGAATAAGAAACAAATGTTTTTGGCTAGATTAATTCTTGTGTTCCCGTGATTGACATGCGTAATAGCAGTAGGTATATCTAAAGGTATAGTTACAATACAGGTAACGTATTGTGCAACATTAGTTAATAGGTATTGTTTAATTTCTAAGGTTTAATATAGGTTAAATTCTAAGTTATAAGTTTTCAATTCTATCGGCAGTCCCTATGATAGTCATATTTTTTATGTACTGTGTAGTACTGTCATTATGATTGCAGTAATTATGTTTCGGAAACAGCATTGCCAGAGCCCATTGTAGCCCGCTAGCCCGCCAATAAAAACAAAATGGCCGACAGTTTCACAAGCTTCAGTGTCCGAGCATTTTACGCGCGACCTAAATGCAAAAACTGATTTGTACTGTTCGGGATTGATGAGTCAAGCGGTCGATGTCCTGCCATAATGTGGGGAAGAGAAATGTGCGAGTGAAGCAGTGCGAAGTGAGCAATGAGCTCATTACGCGTAGGATGTGCTACCCCACATCAAAGGGTAGGAAGTACCTACCTAGCCTGGCTTTGAGAATGACTGTGAGCTAAATAGCGTAAACACGGTATATCATAAGTACAATTTTATGGAAAAACGTCTTCACTCTGTTATAATTTCTATAGAACTGTCGTAGCACGAAAACGAAATCGTTTTGTGGTTGACGGTTCCAAACTCGACTGACTTTGACTATACATTCGATCTAAATCGTAGAATGCGTTGCCTCGGAGGGTATTTCCTCAAGGAGTGAAGGATTATATTTTAATGTCTTCAAGTCCAGATTGAATTAGTATCAACTAAGGAAGCCGTCTCCATCGTAGATACCATTGTTAATATCAGACGCAATGGCGGTCAGGTATAGAGTAAACTAGATTTTTATGCGTAATTGAGGGTTGATACTTTAGTAAAGTAATAAGAACGCGTAGGCTGTGGAATGCATTGCCTGATTGGATTTTTCCCAATAAATACAATTTTGGCGTAATCAAGTCGAGAGTAAAACTTTTTTTCTTCTAGATAAGTACGCTCCATAATAGACCGCATAGTCGCTTTACATCTTGCGAGGTGGCTTTCGAGTTTAGTTTTATTTAGTCTGTAAGAAGCCGTGGTGAAAAGAGCGTCCAATTCTCAAACGCGAGGTCGTAGGTTTTAATCCCGCCAGCAGTTCTGATTAATTATTTATTTTTCCAAGTTTTTTTTTGTTTTAAAGAGTATCGAGACGAGACGGACATGTGCCTAATGGTAAGCAACACGCCTGCTACATAACAGCACAGTGACACGCAGCAAATTGGAACATGAAGAGTCCAAATCATTTCCTAGCACTGCACGGCACTCGTCACCCAGAGATACAAGATGTTTTTATCTCTTTGCCCTGTAATTTTACTGGAAACATTGCCCTTCAAACTTTACACAGTAATAACACAGTAATGTTTGCACGTTAGCTGGTACTGATTGGCGGTAGAATTGCTGGCAAAGATGTGCTATTTCCCCAGACGAACTCCAAAGAGTCCTACCACTACACGTTTGTTAGTCCTATCTCCAAGTTGATACATACAAGTTTGACGTCGTAGGTAACTAAAGGCGAAAGACATAGAACCGGCATAACAAGGACAGGGAACCGCCAAGTTCGAAGAATTTTTCGAGAGCATGCGTCATCTATCGTGGAGGGTTATGGCTTATGGCCTTGACTTTTCTGCAGGAGGCACCGCGTCCCGGCTGTGGGAATTTAGTAGGATGCCTGAATAGTGAAAACAAACCATAATTCTCTAGTCCAAGGGTCAGCAACAGGCGGACCGCGGTCCGTATCCGGACCGCGAAGGGTCGAACCTTGGACCGCCAATAAAAATATTGTAATGTATTGTAAGCCAAGTATACATATTAAAATGTTGATAAGGTACACTGTACCTTTATTAATTTAGATAATATTTTTTTGCCACATAGAATCTACCTTAGTAAATAAATTATTTTTCTATTAAATATTTTCCGCAAAGCCACTAAGAAAAACTCTACACTTTCAAATACACGCTCCTCTTCGCCACCACACGCTGGCTCGCTGTCCGTGGACACGAACGTGGAATGCGGTCCCCGCCCAAGATGACTCCTCGAAGAGCATCTCTGTCCAGTAACTACTAGAGAACGCAGACCGAAGAGAGGCGGAGATCCGTATCCGCAGAGTGGCTCTCTTCATAGACAGCAACAAAGAAAGATTGGAAATAAGCTTTTGCTTCGGCTGGGAACGGAAACGAGACCTTTTTGTCACCTGGATTGTCTTGCCTGCTCAATGGGAGTATCGTAAAAGTCACAATGAAGAGGGAAACCTACGACGTGAAGTGTGCGTGGTAGACTGCCACCGATTTCGATGGCAGTCTTCGATTTTCTAAGGTGCGACCGAAAAACAAAACGATTGCATTAAAAGAGTACTCGAAATGTCAAACGCCTTACGTAAGAGCGCTGCTCAGACATCTGAGCAGAAGTGCTGGTAAGCATCATGAGGTTGTCATTTACGAAGACGGGGGAAAAAATCTGAGCTTCCTCAGACCCCTTTGCACGATCAAACAAATGCAACTGACATATGGGGACACCTGTTCCTAGTTCGACCATCCAAACAGGTTCCAAAAGAGCCTAGCAGAGGACAGCCGCGGTCAATCAACGACGGAGCCACGAAGTCACGCACTTTATGCTTTCTTCGAATTTATAATCTCACTGACAGCGACAAGACGAAGCAGTCATTTACAGTAATGTCACTTCCGGGTCATTAAGAGAAAAGGAAGAGTGCAGAAAATGGCTTTGTGACACTGACCAAAAAAAAAGAGATGGCAAGACCTGTTTATGCGACACCTCGAAACAACCCAATCGTAGTTACTGCTCAATGCACCAAGATTATGCTGGACGATAAAATCCTAGAGATGGCCAAGACCATCGAAGAGAACTTAAACGTCAAATCTGATTAGGAAAACTGGGAGATACCGAGAGTACAGTGGATCAACGGGTTCCAGGATGTGGAAAGACAGCATGGGTGATTATAAACTTCGACGTGGATAAGGACACCATCATCCAGCATCACCACAACAATTGAGGCAGCAAAAGATCTAAGAGAAAAGTTATCGCACCGTATCGGAAACCTGATCAAAAACAGAGTGCGAACCATGGCTTCTGTTCTGGTAAATGGCTTCGAAACGCTTTCAGTTTTAGTTGTTTTATGGTGGACGAAGCTCTCATAAACCATTTTGGAGCCATTGTAGATGACAGACTGCCAAATTGTTCAATTTGTCAAAGGCTTCACTTCAAATGAAAATATTTGATATTCAAGAAGATTCTTTGCAAATGTATAAAACTGTATCCACTGAAGAATTTTGGGTCAAACACATCTCAGAAAAATATGGAAATTGCAAAAAACTAGCTATCAATTTGGCTACTATGTTTGATTCGACTTACATACGTAAGTCGAATCAAACATAATCATCTTTCTAAATTTTTTTTAAACAAATAATTTTGAGATTAATCGACTCCCAATTACTCGTAGAAGACACACGTCGAATTTGCTATTCTTTTCGAGGACCAAACTATAAAGAGCTGGCTCAAGAGGATCGGTGTAATTTGTCGCATTGATTTTAAGTCTTGTGTTTTTAATAATTACAAATTGAGTTTGATACCGTACAATAAATAAGTACCACTTAATTATTACCAAGTTACGGCTGGTCTAGTCGGGAGAACGGCGACTGCCGATCCGGAGACCCTGGGTTCAAAACCACGCGCACCACTGTCTTTTCGAAGTCATGTTCATAATGCCGCTAACTTAGAACGGTGAAGGAAAACATCGTGAGGAAAACGACATGTACCTAGAATCTTTCGCAGTCATGTGTCACACAAGTCACCAATCCGCACAAGGCCAGCGTGGTGGATTATGGTCTTGACTCTCTCCTTGGGAGGAAAGGCCCTGACCCCGAGATTTAGTAGTAGGAACACTTAGTGGGCGTTATAAGAAATTATTACCACTAGTTTTTTTCTGGACCTCGTTAAAATTTCTGCACTTCATCCGGACCCCGCCTAAAACTACTTGCCGACCCCTGCTCTAGTCTAATTGTGTCTAAATTTAATGTTTTTGACATTTTTGGCGCGTTGTTACAAGGCGTTTCCAGAATGACACACAAGTTTAGTGATAGATGGTTGAATAAATTTGACAAATTATTGACTTTGATATATGCTTGTCATATTTCCTGACAAAATTAACGCTGCTTGTGGGGCAATTGAAAACTATTTTTGATAGGTTTTCCATAATGTAAGTTATGACATTAGTATTATTAGCGTCCTGTGATTTATCTGCGTAGTGCTCGTGTCCGTTATTTTCCTGCAATACAAATTGTGTATTCTTCTTCTCCTTTCCTGCGAAAAATAATCCAGTCTAAAATCTAACTGTGTTCCAAATTTCAACCCTATCGTTTCTAACGTTAAAACAGCAATTTTATTAGCACTTATGACGTGTTTGAACTACAAACATTAACAGTTTTTCTAATATATAATTTTAGTAAGATGAACGAACCGAGTTCAGCTCCCCAACCGCAAGCCATAGTCCAAATTAAGCAACATTGTAAGTGGAGCACATTCGTTAATGGTTATATTGTCAACGCTGTCATCGTCCCGTCTGTCTGGTTCAAAGAGTTTATATTTTTAATTTCCTTGGATAAACTATTTACGTTTCCATGTCAGCCAATGACTTCTTGATTTTCATTAATCATTGTATGATAGTAAAGCGTTAACAATTTTTTTAACTTTCGCGATTTGAACTCGTATGATCATAGGAATAATTCCTACAAAATGTTCAAAATGTTGTGGTTAATTATTAACCACGTGACTCTGTGATCTGATCACCTCCGTAGTACGATTTTGAAATGTGGAGGTAATTAAATCATAATTTAGATCGCGATAAAGTCATCTGTGTAATATATTCAGTAAGTATATGTGAAAAAGTTTTTTTAAACAAATTGAAATTAATGTATTGGGAATCTAATAGTTTGGCCCTCTAGACAAAATCACTAGTAACTAACCCAAACTCAAAGTTATATTTATTCATAAAAGTACACTTTACCCGATAATTAGAATTAATTTATAAAAACAAAAGTAAGAGTATTCAAATATTAGTAGGACATTTCACTGTAAAATAAAAAAAACGTAAGTACAGATAAGGATTAAGTATTTTACATTTATTACATTGGTATTGTATATCGTAATTTTTAGGGTTCCGTAGCTAAATGGCAAAATACGGGACCCTTATAGATTCGTCATGTTTGTCTGTCCGTCCATAAGTATGTCACAGTCACTTTTCTCCAAAACTATAAGAGCTATACTATTGAAACTTGGTCAGTAGATGTAATCTGTAAACCGCATTAAGATTTTGATACAATACTTAGACATACATACTTAGAACTAATACTCAAATTTTTTTTTATCAAAACCTTAAAAATTAAAAAAAAAATTATGTGTTGGTATTTATGGATATGTCATCAAAAAATATATTGTGGTTCCAAACACGTTTTTTTTAATCTGAATAGTTTGCGCGAGGGTCTCTTCCAAAGTGGTAAAAAGTGTGTGAGTCCCCACTTCTAAAATAAGAGAATGACAAAAATAAAATAAAATGTATGATGTACAATACCATATAAACTATCAACGAAAATTGGTTTGAATGAGATCTAGTAAGTAGTTTTATTCTAATACGTCATAAATTGACTATTGTTAAAACACTGATTAAAGTAACAACGAACTACAAGAACTATTATAATATGTTACTTGCTGCTACGGAAGCCTACATGGGCGAGTCCGACTCGCACTTGACCACTTTTATTTATAATATAATCTTGACCTTACCACCACTCTCTAAGGACTCGCTGTAACTAAAAAAAGTTAAGAATATGAGTTATTGCTTATGGGTTCCGAAACGTAATATTCACTTTTACGAGTTACCTGTTCTAAATTTGTCGTAACCGAACGACGCAACATAAAAAAGTGCATCATGCACGCCATCATATTTTAAATACGAGATCTCTTGCGTAATGTTATGAAGAGCCAGACCAATTAGTGATTAAATATGAGATGGCAACACCCACTCAACGTCATCCGTCCGTCCGTCACAGTGGTGCGGCGGTGTTGCGAAACTGGACAAAATAAAAGGCTTAAAAAGCGATTACGCTTCGTATAATGGCCGTTTCGCTCGAATATTTAGGTTCGTGAAGATATTTTAGAAAATAAAAATTGAAAATTGTATAAACCAGATTTTAAATTCAAAACACTTTTCAAAAAACCAAAAAGTAACACCTAAATATTGATCTGACATTTGTAGAACAGATTAGCCTCTACCATCTAAGAAGTTGGTTATAAAAAATACGAGTTATATTATTTGCCTAACTAAAGCATAGTTTTTTGACAAAATCATTAATTGAATGTAAGTATGAAAATATTAAGGTTAATGTGTTGAAATTATACAACTTCCTATAACAAAACTTAACCAAATTAAACTGGTTTTTAAACTCTTCCGTGATCCAAAAAGGCAGAACTATAAAACGTGAAGCGTCTTTAAAAAAAAAAGGTGTAGGTACATTAGGTCACCAACTCACATCTCCACTCACACTACAGTACACTCTTAAAAAGTCCTCATTCACTCTTGACTCGGAGACATCCAAGATGTCTCCATCATCATCATCATCATCATCCACATCATCGTTTAACATCCGGCGAGATGGTGGTCAAGTGTAAACCTATAAAAGTTTAAAAAAAAATGTAGGTCTCCGCTAACAAAATTCAAAGTTTAATTTGTTAATACAAAATGTACACGTCAAATATAAATACAGCGTGGCGCTTTGGTGCCGACATTAAATGAACACACGAGTAGGGTTACTGACCAGTAATCATACAAAAGGTGTGAAAAATTAATATTCGCTTATTTGAAAAAAAAATATTCTCTAACAAACTAAATAATTGTATCATGCGATAGAATGAAAATCATCCTGTGCACTAGATTCATTCAACGTCAATGTGTGCGTGATTTACGTTCGCTTTTCGTAAAACAAGCTGGCAACGTCGCACGAAAGTACCTATCTACAAGCGGCGCGCGGCGCGCTGGGCGCACGCCCGGCAACGCCGCTCCGGTCGAGAGGGTAGGTACCTACAAATGCGCGATAGTTTGGAACGGGGACGGGATTCCCCGTCAACTTTATGCCTGTTCATCACTAATAAATCGAATACCTACCAAATAATAAAGCTAATAAAATAACATCAAGTAAATAGGTAAATGCGTTGGTAGGTATCTATTGTAACTTTGGCGAAACATTACAAAATGATTGCTTTTGAAGCCCACCAAATGTTCCCACTGCTGGGACTCGGGGATTTCTCTCGCACGGAAAAACTCAAGGCCATAATCCACCACGTTGGCCAAGTGCGGGTTGGTGGTTAACATAAACATGACCTCGAAAGATTCTAGGTACATGTCGGTTTTTGTTCACGATGTTTTTCTTCACCGTTTTAAGTTAGCAGCATTACGCACATGACTTCGATAAGACAGTGGTGCGCATAGGATTTAAACGCGGGACTAGACCAGCACTTGGTAATAACAAAGAGCATTTAGCGTGAAAGCTGTTGAATTGGTTGGTACCTACAACTTTCTTAAGAAATAAAATAAAAACAACTTCTCGCAATACGATTTAAATTTCGTAAACAATCTAACCAATAAAACCCTTTGAGAGAAAAGGTAATTTTGTTTAAAATCGAATTATTGTTGCTAGTATACTTACAAGCTTTAAACGGTCGAAAACATGTTCTGGGTCGATTTTCAAAATCCTATTGTAGGACTTATCAGACTAAAATCACATGTGCATAGGTACATTCAGAAAACACTGTACGTTCGGCGTCACTAATTAAATAACTATTCACAACACAATCAGTCACACAAAAACAAAACGAAAAGCAACCTAATCTTATTGACACTGACTCTAAAAATGAATTACACTAAAAGAACGAACAAAAATAACATGTAAGCGTCTTTTTCCCGAATAATTAGATTACAAAATTCCCTAGTTAAGGATTTACAGTAAAGTTTTAGCGCGCCATTTAGAGAAATGTGTCAGGGACAACACGGTCAACATCGCATCCCGGCGGCTAGCACAAAACTAGTGAAAAATTAGAAAGAGAAAGACTACATTTAACATTAGTTAATAGGCGTGTGCATTATTTCTCTTTCGTCTGCATTTCATTCACAACGTGCTTACGTTTGCACGTGTGTTGCAGGACATCACCTATCTCGTTTCTTTAGTATTTGCTTTTCGCCTGATTTTTAATTGATAAATCGGATGGACTGTGGGCTGCGGTGTAATGACCTCTGCGCAGGAAATTTTAGATACAACCTGCTCTATTATGGTATTTTGGAAAATTGCGAATAACTCAGTAAATAATAACGATAATTGAAATTTAATTTGACAGAATGCGTCAAAGTATGATATTTTATAGGTGGTTTCATTTAATGTCGGCACCAAAGCGCCACGCTGTATAACAGGAAGCGCAACGCAGAGGTGCATGACTAGATGATAATTTGGATTCTTCGTGTTCCAATAGCCGTGTTGCTATGGGCGTTTTGTATGACCATCAACCAAATGTCATCCTCGTCTCGTCACTTCACTTTACTATAAAAAAACTGGAGAAGTGAGCGATGTCATGAGACAATTTACATTAAAAATCAGCAAGAAGATAATTTTTCGTAAATCTCTATATATAAAAATGTTATGTTGGTTTGTGTACGCTTCAAAAACTCAAAAAGTTCTGCACCGATCGAGCTGAAATTTTAGAATGATATATAATCCGCATCAAGGATTGTTTTTATCTAATTTTTGCATCGCAAATCGCAATGTGCCACAGCAAAGCGTGGCAGGGTACAGCTAGTCTGTTATAAAATTATAGGTAACGTTTAGAAGTCAATACCCTGAAATCATAAAAATTTTATGCATCCACCTAAAATTGAAGTAACAAAAAGGTCATCAAAATATTTTTTGAACATGAGAGAGCAGTCGGATTCTTTGTTTGCTTCAATCTATTTATACACATATCCATTCATATGTACGTCTGACTATGCATTCACTCATATAAAATTGAAATGTCTGTTTGTAAATCCAAATTCTAAATGTATAATCATAATTTTTTCATAAAATATTATTTTACATGTAAATAAATAGAAATATCACACAATAATGTCATTAAAAATAATAAATTTATATTTAATAATTTAAATGAATAAATATGCCGTTGCATTTTAGCATACATTAAATTTCTTACAATGTCAAATATTGAAATTATATAACTCATTAAATTATGAAAGCATATACGAACCTACACAAAAAAAAATAGATTTGTTGAGCGTTTGTTGGTTTCCGTTAATCCCTGAAGCAGCTGGACCGATTTTAACGGGTCTTTCACTGATAGATAGCTGATGTCATAAGGAGTAGTCTACTTTTATTGTAGAAGGAAAAGTAGAATTCAGCGAAAAATAAACTGAAAATTTATGAAACGGACAACTACTGTAGAATAGCGGTACAAAGTTCGCCGGAGCAGTTATGTAGTATTTTATACGAGTATAACATTGTTTTTTTGTGCAAATGCGCTAATTTCTTGGCTTATGAATTCTATATGTAAAAAAAAGTTTTTCAGTCCCATAGGAACTCACTCATTGTCGTTATTTTAAATCGTATCAATTTTTAGTCGCGCCACTGCCCAAATTATTATAAATAGATTTTAAATTAATTAAAATATTGTCTGAATGAGTTCAGTTTTTACTGTTAATTTATGGTGCAAAAAAAGTGTTTTTGTATTGTATTGTTCTGAGCTGTACTATCCCACTGCAAAACAAATGCCGCCCTACCCTTCGCACAGTACTTATCCAGATCCAGATTTCATGAAGCGCATTAATGTCGGTCTATCGTTGACATTCGAGGTCTCCCGGGGAGTTGTTTGAGTGTCAGAAAGGTGAAGCCTTAGTCCGTAGTGGGTTCGGCGTACGATAGACATGCCAGACCTGATTACATTTATGGAGCTCAATAAAACTAAAAAGATGTCATAAATCATAACATTTTTTTACGATAATAGCTTTGAATTGATCGCTATTTCAAAACTGATTTTAAACGACTATGCAGTTTATAAATGTACCCAGAAGTAACCGGTGCACAACACCCAGATGATATTCATAAAGCAATAGCCACTCAGACAACGTATTCCACAGTTTTAGTAAAACATACTAAATAATAAGTTGTAGGGCTCATAACAGTGTCCGCCTGGGGAAGTACCACACCTTTGCCAGTTCTGTTATTCTACTGCTACGCCAAGCAGTAAAGTACAAACATTACTGTGTTCGGTTTAAAGGGCAATTTTAATGTTTCCAGAGATTACAGGGCCGAGAGATATAATATCTTAGATCTCTGGGTGACGAGCGCAGTGGAGTGTTAAGTAATGATTTGGGATCTTCATGTTTCAATAGCTGCTTGTCACTGTGCTGTTATGTGGCAAGCATGTTGCTTACCATCAGGCACATGTCCTGCTCGTCTCTTCACTCTCTACTATGAACAAAAAGCAACGAAAATGATTTTTCTATATTATAGAGAATGCGCCCAAATTGTAGTACAAAACAACTCCATACCAAATTCCACTGGATAACACATAAAATGTTCTAAGCGTTGAAGAGTTGTACGTTCTGACCTTTGTCTTTCATTAAATCTCGTACATTGCGAGCTGTCTTCCTTTTTCTTGGATGCGAGCATTTGCGTGATGATTCAACAGTGAGCATGACGTAGACGAATATGAACTCTTACTGGGAGTTCTTTGTCAAAGTCAGATTATTATTAATGCCCCTTTGTGAGGATGAATAGTAGTGACAGGATTGTTCATGTTCTTCTTGTTTCTTGAATCTAGAATCAAGGTTTTCTGTAAATTACGTTGTAATACATCCGGCCTACATTAGCAGATCACTAAATACTTCCACTACTGGGAATAGGATTGGGATTAGGAAGTCAAGGCCATAATCCACCACACTGGGCCAGTACGGTTAGGTGGATGACCTTAACCTCATGACCTCTAAAGATTCTAGGAACATGAAAGTTTCCTCACGTAGTTTTCTCTGTTAGCCAATGGTAATGATAAACTTGTACATCTACCACTTGAGAAAATATTCAGAGGTGCAGACGGGATTCGAACCTACGACCTCACGATTGTGAATCGCACATTTAAGCTACTAAGCCACCTTACATCCGGCAACACATCTGGCTTGACTTTATTATTTAATAGCAATAGTCAAGGAAATTAATTACTGTTTGATTTTTCATTCGATTAGTGTTTTGTTTAATGGATAATTTATTGTTTTTTTATTTGATCAATAACTCAATAAGCTGTAAAGAAATCTAAATACCAGTAGCGAACTTGATTTTCGTATTACAATCTAGCAATTATAATAATTCAGACTTTATTAATACGGACGGATTTCACTGTTTACCAAAGAAAGAAAACTCTCTATGATTTCATTGTTTGTTAACCGTAATAATGTTATAAATGTGAAATTTTGTTGCTGCTGCTCAAGAATGTCAAAACGTTTTAAGCGGATTTGTTAGACATCGGAAAGGAAGATAGATAAACTCTAAACTCAAGACATTATCAAAAAAAGTTTGATTTTTTTTGGGAATAATCTTCATAATTTGTTCATTTCTACTCGAACAACATTGCATATCGTAAATACCTAATAATGTTAATTGTACCTAAATAGAAAACGTAAATGATCTTGTACATAGTTAGAACACTGCTAAAACAAATTCGGACAAGTATAATCCTATAAAAGTTCACGTTCACAAAAAAAAAATCACGTCACTGTCATTAAGATGCTGTTAGAATTACCGAATTAAATAAAAGTGAAACCGTAAACGTCAAGTCGCGAAGAAAATTAGAAATACGTGACGTGATAGCAATACCACGCAATAGGTACTGTGTGAAATACGTTGTACTTTCAATCTCTAGCGTTGACACAGCTTCGACGTCACGAGGTTTTTGAATCAAATGTTAATGTTCACTGTTAATTCTTTTTTTCTGTACTAATTCGATTTTAATCGATTATTTATTACTAATCGACTAACCGATTTGTATGATTCTTCTTCACAAATATCTCAGGACTTGTTCTTATCGCTCTCTACACGGATATTCGGGATCTCTACTTATTTATACATTTTTCTATGTCTTGCTCTTTCTAATCATTTATTCCGTAGTAGGGAAACACATTCTAAAGTTCTGTTCTTTTGCGGCGGGTTTGACATCTCTTTGTCTATTTGATTTACACTTTAACGGAATAGAATTTCCAGAACCAAATTTTCTTTTCTAATTTAATCTGAATTTGAAGTAGAACAAAGTGGCAATGTACAACAGGAAAAACGTGGTTTTAAGGATCTTGGATCTTCATGCAAGTTTAAAAAGTACATTAAATAACTTTAAAATCGTTAACTAGAACTGCATGCAATTCATGATCGGTTCATTCAAACATGAGGCTTTAAAAAAAATGAAATAATAAGAAATTGCAGTTCCAAGTCGCGTGCTTTAAAGAAAGAAACACACACACGCTTATGCTGTAACTTTATAAGATTATTTTGATGAAAACTCACTTGAATATCATCTAATTCCGTAGGCGTGGTTTAGTTTGATTTACGGTTTCTGACTAGCATTTTTGGCATGCTGCGAATAAGATTTATTTTAACGGCCGTATGTCGATCACAAGCATTGTCAGATCAATATCGGGCCTAATTTATTGCCGTCGTATACTCCTATCGTGTGAAACAAAAATAATATTTGAAAAATATCCAAGATCTTTATGAGAAACTAATTTATGAACCTATACAAAAAAAAAATACCTTAAGTTTGGCCTTAATCTCATTACCTTGTAAATATTTCCCTTCAAAATGCAGCACAAAAATGTTTGCACATTTTCTATGGAAACATTGTCCTTCAAACCGGACACATAAATGTCTGCACGAGAGAGGCGGATAAATTACCAAACAAGGTTTCGGTCATGTTTCGTGGTGTACAAGGGCGCAGTTCGCGCCTCGTACCTGGCGCATATGCTAGTTACGATAGTGTTTATAGCGTCCCTGGCTAAAGTGAACGGGAATTCACGCATTCTAGTCTAAGGCTAGTTGTGAGCAAAGTCACATCAGGGAGACCTCTTTTCTTTCGTTCCCAAGACCTACAAAATAAATATATCTTACTAACATGGATAAGAAGAACTACGAGGTAAAACTTGGAGTTATGTGTTGTTATATTGGTATTTCTGGTTCAAGGTTCATGTCAAATGTAAGCAATATTATTTTGTTTTTTATTCAATTTAAAAGTAAACGGTGATTTTTAGTCTGATTGCATCGTGTTAAACACGATGCAATCAGACTAATCGCGATGCCTCGCGAGACTCCTTTAAATGCGAGCCCGTAAGAGAGGGGGGGGGGCACCTCGCCCACGCCTAGCGACGCCACTGGTGAGCACTACTGACCGGTTCCCTTACCTCGGTCCACTATTTCAGCTGTCGATAACTTCTGAAACGGAAACGCTGGTTCCTAATCCATCGGAGAGATGTCGCTACATGCATTAACCTACATCCATCGCATAAACAACCGTCTGGGCAGCGCCTGCGCAGCTGCCGGCGCATAATTCACTGGCAAACCCTATTCGCTGCACACTAGAACAAAAATGTTACGTAGACAATATTGGGTGCCCACTGTCTACAGAATGACGTTCTAATATATAATAGTCTCATATGATTTAGTTAGGTTTAGTCTAAATAGGTCTGATCGACAGCTATGTGACTTTGAGATGACTCAGATTTGAACGTCTGATATGATTGATCGCACGAATTTGTTTCGTTGTAGGAAACGGTGGATATTTATCTAATTTCAGAGTAGACCTGCAGCGCCAAGCGCGGACACCAGTATGCAGCCTCAGATTTGGGGAGAGATGGTTGGTCACCCCACTAGAAATACAATAAATCGAGTAAAAAAAACTTTACTTCTAGCGCCCCGCGTTTTTTGCCCAAGTAGTTGCCGTTCCAATTAATTTCCCGCGTTAAAATGTAGTCTATGTACTATTAGATGTTTTAAAATTTCTCATATTTTTAATTTATCGTAAACGATTTTGGGGGGGTGGCTCATGTCCCTTGTAACCCTTCGGTCCGCGCATGACAGCCCCTTGTTGAATGGTGGTAAGCATAAGCAAGCCCACAAATTTGTTCGTGGTAACGTCACAATCGTGTGGTTGTACATGTAAATTTCGCCGGCACCTTTGAGTAATTTTCACCTTTGTCGTCATCACCATTGGCTTTAACAGTGAGGATACCAGCTAGTTCGAAGTAGGACATCCTTTAAAGAATTAATTTAAGGATTCTTCATTCTTATGTCATTCGCACACTGAACCTTGGCCACTATGGTGGAATAGCCTTGATCCCTTGATCCCGGAATCTTATCTAGATTCTTCCAGCAAAGTACTTTTCCAAGTGCAGATGTCATCACCAATGACTGCACATTTAGTAGATTGCTTGTGCAGAGTGTAACTACTAGGCCATTTCTTACATAGAGTAACTATTCGTCAGAAATGGCACTGTCTCAAGTCCGACCGACATCATTTTTGGAGAACCGCTAAAAATAATTTAAGTATGTAACTGGTTTCATATTAATAAGTAAATTAAAGACCAACCACAAAAATGTATGACATTATCAACCACAAACAAAGAATAAATGAGAAAATAATTTAATTTCCTTGAATTTTGTAAACAACGCTTATTTTGGGACAATAACTAATTACAATGCCATTTAGGATGAGTGAACAGTCATGTTCAATGCTGCATCAAATTTACTGAAATGCTCATTAAATAAATTTGGATTTTAAGCTTTCTGACATTATTTTATTGCGCTAATAATCTTACTTTGTTCTTACACAAAGAAAGTCGGATTTTGTGACGTCTGATAAGTTGCACCACTGCACTGTGCACAAATGTGACTCATTCAAGCGCTTGCCAAACTACATTCTACAGATTGTTATAATTAGGTAGTTTTTTCTTGACAATGATAGGTTTACACTGGACCGCAATCACACCTGATGGACTTATCGACGCATCTACGATGGAGCGTATTGAAACTGCCTACCTGCCTAGATGAAACCAATGCACTCTACCAACCAATTAATTGAAGACAGCAAAATTGCAAACCATCGGGAAACCCCCACTCAGGCAGCGCATTCCACAGCGTAGGTGTAGTGTCAAACATCCTCGTTTGAGTATTTGAAACATCAACTATGAAAAGATGTCGCTTTGCCAGCTACGAGCAGTTCCATAGAAAAAAGGGCAGGGTGCTATTAGATTATGCAGATCAGCTCTACACACTTCGAATATCTGCATTATCTGTCTATGTGTCTACTGTCTATGTACGAGTGTAGTTATGATGGGAATATAATTGGTACCTTCGGCTTAGAACACGCGTTCAGTGTTACAGAACTATTATTTTGTCTTTTGTTTGTCTAATTTGAGCCTGAGCCAGAGTCGATCGCGTCTAGACGATATCAAATCGCGATATTTATGAGATAGGAAAGTTTAACTGCTATAATTATACATGTAACTCGCAATTTACCTCCACGAAGAACTCATAAGTAACATTTACAAACAGTTTACTTCAACTGCATATTGTTACCGTGAAATGTTACAATACATACATGTATTGTACGCCATCTTTTCATAGTTGACGTTCCAAATACTCAAGCGAGGATGTTTGACACCACCTACGCTGTGGAGTGCGATACCTGAGTGGGGGTTTCCCGATTGTTGCAATTTTGTTGTCTTCAATTCATTGGTTGGTAGAGTGCATTGGTTTCATCTAGGCAGGTATCTTTGCAGATTATTTGTCAACAGTCCCAAACTCGTAGCCCTACGGTAAACAACGGAAAATGGTAAACGGAACCGGAAAATATTTTTTCATCCCACCAGCTCGGAAAGAGTACTTTTGCTCCTCGATATCAGGGCGCAAAGTCGTTTTTAACCTCTAGAGGTTAAAGTAAATTTAATTTAGAACATCGTGTGTACTGAGGTTTTGAATTCAAAACATAATTCAACTATTTATTTCTACCTCCTTGGTGCCGAATGCAATATATTTTTTAATATGTTTAAAACTCAGACTCGGAATCAGAAAATACTTTTTTTAATTTGCTACATTAAAAATTTGCATTTAGTCAATTATAGGTTACGTGCACTCGAGTGCAAAGACCGCTTTTGATTTCTCTCGACTGCGCTCGTGATCAATTTTAGAAGTGGTCAATGCGGTAAAAATCAACTTTTACTCTTGTATAACTAATAACTATTGTGCAATTATGGTTTACGTCTGATGTGAAGTGACGATGCCGTCTGCGATGGACCGTACTTACCTAGAAGAAACCGACTTTCTCACATTTTTTTTCTTAAAAAGAAGTGACGAGACAAGCAGGACATGTGCCTGCCACATAACAGAACAGTGACAAGCAGCCATTGAAACATGTCGACAAGAGTCCAAAATAATATCGATTTGAAGATAACAAGATTGTAATTTGTAACATGGAACCCACTCCGCAACATAATCACAAATGTAGTGTAATATGTATTTGTTCGAGTCTTTGTAACGTCAATTATGAAACGATGTCACTTTTTCAAGCTACGAGCATTCCGATAGAAAAAAAGGCAAGGTGGAATCAGATCACGCAGATAAGTCGCACACTCTTCAAAGTGTATCCGATAAAAAACCGACAAGATAGCAATTAAATTTAAGATTGAAAATGAAAAAACGATTTGAATTAAAGATAAGCAATTCTTTCAAGATTTCATTAATTAGGTACCTACAGATATCATTTATCTGCTACTTGCCTGGAAAAACTGATTTACTCTCGATTTGCAGATACCAAGCCCACTCAGACAACACATTCTACCGCCTAGAGGTTAACTCTCATTATGAAAGTGGTTTCTCGGCATAACTTTTACAACAGCTGATTGAAAGGAAATGTAAAATTATATGATATTTCTTCTTTATTTAGGCACAGATATCAAGGAAACAGAGCAATATTCAAAAATGAATACTCAACCGTTCGACTGCTTAAGTTTCTTAGAAGTACAAACAAAATAATAACCGTTAAAAAATCTCTACTACTAATTACTTGACTAAGTCTAATATCTAGTTACGTCATTAAAATGTACACAATGCTATTATATCCAATAGTACAAAAGGTAGGTAATATTCTCTCACGCCCCCTAGCTACCAGCACGCCCTTTCCAAGTAGACGCTCTACCTGGGTATCAAGCGTTCCATTGCTCATAGACGTTTTTAGTAGTGGTAGGACTCTTGGCAGAGTCCGCCTGGGGAAGTACGACACCTTTCCCTGTTATTCTACCGCCAAGCAATAAAGTGCCAACATTACTGTATTCCGGTTTGAAGGGCAATGTTTCCAGAGAAATTACAGAGCTTAGAGATAAAACATCTTCGATCTCTGGGTGACGAGCGCAGTGCAGTGCTAGGTAATGATTTAGACTCTTCATGTTCCAATAGCTGCGTGTCACTGTGCTGTTATGTGGTAGGCATGTTGCTTACCATCAGGCACATACGGTCACATACCATGCTCGTATCGTCACTCTTCATTAAAAAACGTTTTTTTTTTTTTTTTTACATATAGAGTGACGAGACGATCAGGTCATGTGCCTGATGGTAAGCAACATGCCTGACACATAACAGCACAGTGACAAGCAGCTATTGGAACATGAAGAGTCCAAATCATTACCTAGCACTGCACTGCGCTCGTCACCCAGAGATCTAAGATCTTATATCTCTAAGCCCTGTATTTCTCTGGAAACATTGCCCTTCAAACTCGGAACACAGTAATGTTTGCACATTACTGCTTGGCGGTAGTGGTACTTCCCCAGGCGGACTCTGCCAAGAGTCCTACCACTACGTTGTTCCTTGCTCCTCTACGCTTTTTAATAACTGTTGTAAACGAACAATTTTCAACTCAGAACTCAAAGAAGTAATTGTAACAGTTTGTTGCGTGGGTAACCAAGCTATTTTTTATCGAACTAATGCCCGAACGACACGAGGCTAGTTTTTCATACTAGGATAGCAAGCTAGTTTTAGTAAGCTAGCGAGCTAGTCTAGCTTCGTGTAGACAAAACTGGTGTTGCGTAGCGTTGCTTATGCGCTTTAACCTTTTTGCTTTTAACCTGTTTCAATTTGTAAATTATTGTTATTTTGGTGTGTTCAATAAAGAGTATATATCTATCTATCTTACGCGAAGCTACAAGTACTAGCTTGCTATCCTAACCCTAGCTTGAATAACTAGCCTCGTGTCGCTCCGGCATAAGTACTGGGAACCGGAAAAAGTGACACCGGTTCATGGTTCATCTCCCAAAACCATGAAACAGTTTGATACCACTGTCGTTATTCCTTCAGCTAAACAATGGAATATCCAGTACTACTATTTTGTCTTCATAGAGAGTGTATCGGTTTCTTATCGATGCGACGCTCCATCTTAGGTCGCATTCTATAAAAAGTACGTTATTAAGTACACAAAACCTAATTAATTGCGCAACGATGGCCACCCAACTACTGAAAATAGCCGCGAATCTCGCAAATTCTATAAAAGAGTCGTAAATCAATGCCTGGTCTAAATTAACAGTCGCCGGCCACAAATCAGCCGAATAGCTGTTTCCCTCTCATCTGCAATCTTCGTAATAATTTAATTTCTTAGATCAGTTAAATGTTTGTTGCTCATATTGCTAATCCTTTTCTTGGGATTTACGAAGACGTTGATGGCAACATTAGCGGAAATATTATTTTTATTCCTTCATATGTGTAGGGTTAAGTCTCTGGTTTCGTGATTTATAGTTATGTAGTCCTAAATTACAATGTTGTGTTCAAATTTGTTCGACCACACACGTTGACCCTTGAACAATTGTTTGGTGAATCCTGGCTCTTTTTAATGATAAGGTGAGGGGAATCTTTTGTAGCTACACTGGGCTGCATCCCGACTATGTAAAATCTTAAGGTACCTGCTGTTGCTTTGGAATCCATTTATATTTCTCTTACCAACAAATATCGGCATAGGTAACAAATATTTTTTACTGCATCAAAAAGCATAAACAGCTTACTAAATGTTCCCACTGCTGGGACTCGGGGCCTTCTCTCGCAAGGAGAGAGTCAAGGCCATAATCCACCACGCTGGCTCAGTGCGTATTGGTGGATGACACATGACTTCGTAAGATATGTACCTAGGTACATATCGCTCTCCTCACTATATTTTCCTTCACCGTTTTAAGTTAGAGGCATGACGCACTTCGAAGACAGTGGTGCGGGTGGTTTTGAACCCGGGTCTCCGGATCGGCAGTCGCCGTTCGCCTGACTAGACCATTCATCATTCATAACTTATTTACTGCATATCTTCACTTAAATGTTAAGAGGACTTTTGGCTAGTCTTTCGATAAACGCGCATTTTGCTTGTTGATGAATATCGTCCTTGACTAGTTTCAAAGTTTCCTGAAATATACAAGCTTTAATTTCATTTCCTGACTGAGAATTATAATGCTTTAATTTAATTTATGAACTCGAGAATTCATATTTTATAGCTATCTATTGTTTTCTATTACAGGCCCAACTAGCATCCGAATCACGTGGGTAAAACCGCGTGGGGCTCTGGTAGCCTGTTATAAATTAATTATTTTCTCAATGTCCGAACGCCGTATTTTCCTATTCATTAAAAAGCGTTTCTTTATGGGCCAGTTTTTTCCAGTCTGCATATTCAGTTAGCGTTCTACATGTTTTTATCATCCGCGACATCATACTCGCATCGGTTTTGATAGTTCCTTACAAAACACCACAGCTACATCGGAAAAATCAGCTAACTAACAATTGTTAGTTAATTTATGATTCATAATGATTTAATTGAACATGACAGAGAACAAGAGTCAAACAATTCATATCTACCTACTCAAGTTTGACAAATGTATAATTGGTTGGCTGGATTAAATTTAGTTAACCGAATGATAAAACAAATAGACTACAGGCCCGTGAACAAAATGTATGGGTCAAATGAACCACCACATGTAGAATGATAGAAGGGTATAAAATAATAATATTTAGCATTATGCCGTCACATGAAAGCTGTCCAACTTATTGCAGGTAAAGATAGGGTGTTGCAATTCTCGATCATTTCTCCTTGTCACATACTTGTACATAATCCAATGACCAAAATTACCTTGGAAATCGCCGGAGAATCAGAATTTTTCCGACAAAAATAACTATAAAAAAATATTTTTTAATTTTTATAGTTTGAATACCTTTTCTTATCCATTATTCCCTAACGCCGTCCAAAAATCATGCGACAAGGAGAAATGATCGAGAGTTGCAACCCCCTATCCTCACCTGTACTCAGTTGGACAGCTTGCAAGTGACGGCATAGTGCTCAGTCTTATTATTTTATACCCTTCTATCATCCTATATAGGTCTCCTGGTGGTTCATTTGACCCATAAATTTTGTTCACGAGCCTGTAGTCTAAAAGTTGTTTTCTCACATTACAACCAAGGACGACAGCAAATCAGCCAAATATCAGCCAAATTAAAAAAGACGCTACAAACAAATCTTAATAACATTGTAAACGCGTTAGTTGTGTTTGTAACGGAGGTGTGGATGTTTGCTAAAACTACTGAATAATCAGAGGGTCTACCGCCTTACTAAGACTATCTTAGCTTTGATATTGCTCTCTCTTTTCTTTTCGCTTGAAATGACAGAGACAGGAATAACAAAGCCATAGCCGATTTAGTTAGGCGGTAAGCCTCCTGGTTGAAATTTGGCACAAAGATAGTTTATAGTCTGGAGTAATATATTCGCTTTTTATCGCGAGAAAATTAAGGGAGAAAACGAGAACTACACGGGTAAACCCACCACTTATACCACAGGGTGTTAGTCGCACCACTACCCAATATCTTACAAATCTTGTTTCCTAATAAATCAAAGGTTATCTGGAAGAGATCGCTTTTAGCGATAAGATCGCCTTTTGTGTCCATTCTGTTTTTGTTATTTTATATGTTACTTGTTGTCAACTTTGTTTGTGGTGCCAATAAAGTGTTTTTGTATTGTATTGTAAACCCGCGAGTATAACAAGTAGAGGGTATTTTTGTTTTATAGAACTGTACTACGGCAAAACTGAAACATTGTGAACAACTTTCTCAATGAGACTGATCCTGAAATAACAGAATCAGGTGTTCTAGAGATCCAGGTATACAAAAATACTTATTTTTTGTCATAGACATCGGTCACATTTCGAAGATTATTCAACCCATCTGCTTGATCTAATATCGTCTCACCTTGCAGTTTCTGTCTATACGACTGCTCGTAGCTCAAAAAAACATCATTATTTCATGGTTGCTGATCCAAAGACTCAAACGAATATGAGTTTGACACTACTTTCGTAACAAGACATGTAAACTGTGGAATACAATACCTGAGTGAGTATTCCCTGATTAATGTAATCTGGGTGTCTTCAAGTCGACAGTGAATCGTTTTCTTCTAGGTAAACACGTTCTTTCGTAGACCCCATTATCATAACCAATTTGCGTATTTTACAGTGGAAATTAAAGAGAGGATAGGAGTTTAGCAATTTAATTAAACCCTTTTTCTGAATGAATGTGCTCACATACACACACATACCCTCTCACACACACAATTGTTATATTTTTCTTGATAAATTACTTTAATATCTCTATATATATATTAACTTAATTACTTTAATACATATATTAACGTAACGTCAGAGACAATAGAGCAATTCATGCGCTGTACTGTTAAATTGTTGTAATTTTCTTGTGAGGAGGGTCACAATCTCACAATTGCTGAAAAACAAGGCTGAAATTATTCTAGCCAGTTGGAGGGTTCGAGGGCAGTGACTGGCAAATCCCACTTAATTCTGATTTGTGAAAATCATTGCAGGTAAGTGCCCTTGGCAAACGCGACAGGAGCCAAACGGGAAACAGCGACAGGCGGACATTAGCAATGCCACGTGAGTATTTCCTGGGAATCTAGCAGTTGCTAAAAAGTTTTAAATTAATATTATTTAAACGGTAATCTCAGATTAAACGGTAATAATCCCACAAGCGCCCATTCCGTCAAAATTACGAGTAGAAAACAAAAAATGTCGCCCCTTAGCGTTACATTTAATGAAATTTTATTTGTGTATGGGTAAGTAATTAATTGGATAGGACATAATGTTAGAAAAAAGACATAGAGCTTTGCTAATTTCTACTACGAGTGTAAACTCTTTACAGTTCATTTAGTTATGTTGTAACTATTTGTAGTATTTTTGCAAATGAGACAAGGTAGAAAATATATAATGTTTGCATATGTAGCCATCAAGAATAAGTATGTAGGTATACTATTTTAAAGATATTTTTATTGGACGTGTATATAGCACATTTATGAATAAATAACTTTGCTTAAATTTCATGTTAATTCTACTACATAACTACAGTATTCCCTTTTCGTCTTAGAACATATAGTAAAATACTCTGCGTAACCCTGTATATTCCCAGAAGCATCTTCATAATTGAACGATGCGACCACCATATGTTACCAACTACTGCCGTGTTTACAAATCGGCCAATGATCGCTAAACATGAAAGAAATTTCGATCGTATTACCGATTATTCGTGCATAAAAAACCTTTGAAAATATGGAAGTAAGATGACCCATAAAATGTAGCAATCAAACGAATTTGAACATTGTTACTCTATCGTCAAGGTGCGAATTAGCCGAGGTTATCTGAGTTTGTTAACTTTAGTGATGTGCCGTCGCACGATAAAAGACTCTATCGATATGATGTTAAAACACCGTGTCGGCTGGTCGATCTCGAGGCGTGGTACAGATTTATCGCGGGTTGTTTGGAGAACCGCGTATTTATATTAAGTGGAGAAGCTGTCAGCGCCTACGCTGACGCCGTAGCTGGACCGCTGCATACAACTACCTTCATCAAAGTTAAATTAAGTATAACAAATAGAGAGAATCCTCTAAACATTCCAGGTGGAGAGAATACATTTATTTGTTACTCATTCAAAACATATTTGCGCCGAAAAACTAAATTGAGATGTTATTTTTTGATCATTGCAGTTGCAGTCTGCTTAAAATAACTAAACTGATGTTAATATTAAGACTTCTAAAAAATCTGATATTGAGCCAAATCTCATAACTGTAGGTAAAAAAGAAAACATATTCGTTTGATAAACGAAAATCAAATGGTAAAGCTTCAATTCAAGATCTATCACGCAATGTAATAAAAACAGAAAAAAATGTCGCTTAAACAATACTGGCTTGAAAAATAATCACAGCAAAAATTTTCAAACACTCAACAGAATTCCCGACGAACTAAATTCCGAAAGTACGCAGGACCATCTCAAAATAGCGCAGTATTTTGGTAAAGTAAATAATAAACGCGGAAAATAGGATTATCAATTCATGTAAAAGGTCACAGCGACACTTAACTCTTTCGGCTAGATCGTCCAACTAATAATAATCTCGCACGTGAAATGTTTTGGCTGGTGCTTTTTGTTCGGCGCGGTTATTTCAGTTTTCCAGTAGGATTTTATACAACACCAGCTCTGGCCGTCTCGCGGTGCACCGGCAGAAAGCTGGACTGAAGTTTGTCGCGAACTTATTGTGCACTCTAGTGTTTACCGACAGCAATGGATGCATGCAACGACGTTAAAGGATTTAACGAAAATTAAAAAAGAATTTTTGATATTTACGACGTGCTCGCTAGTGCTAAGTGCAGTGAATGTGTGTCAAAAGTCTATTGGAATTCAGTGCTGTGGGTGATAAAGGATCCAGGAAATATGACGGAGTTTTTCGGATCGTGGAACAATCCTGGAGATGGAGAGGATGGAGAAATGGAGACGGTCGAAACGACGGAGACCATCACTACCACCACTACGAGGACACGAATTCCCTCCGTAAGTTCCTGTGCCAATCGAACATTCCAGTCAATTACGAATTGAAAAGTGTGGCCTTTATGGTACTTATTGATATAATCGATATAAAAACTTTTCTAATAATTCAACTATCTATTAAAAGTATATTGAATAGGAAAATCATATAAATAATTCCAGTTTCAATCTTCACTAATCCCAAATCACCTGAATCTGAAAGAGAAAGCGGATTGAGACAAATTTACATTTTTATTGCGGCCGCCTGTATCATTGTTAGAGGTGTTTATTTTGGACAAATCCAGCCGCCCGGTGGTGTCACGGGCGCTGTCAATGCTGCCGTGATACAAACCAGCGGTCCAAGGTGAAGGCGACCGGCCCACTCCCACCGTCACCTGTCACCTATCTTTATAAATCAACTCGATTTGCTCACAAATCTAAAAATATTAGGTCTTCTCACGTCTGATACTAAGGTTTCTTGCATTGAAACAATTTATTTTACACAAAAATAATAACGTTTCCAGTAAAAATTACAACACCACTATCTCCTTAATGACACCTGTCCATCCAAAAATCGCGTAAAACAGCTTTTGATCTCTGAAGATTATTACAATATCTATAAAACTGGGTTCATTTAGAAAAAGCTGTGCGTCAGCTTTGGCGGTAAAAAAAATTGACTTCATTAAATAGTGTAAAATGTATTAAGAGACGAAAATATTTTGTGATGTATTTTTGCTACGTTTTTGGCTGTGCGCTCGGAACGCAAAATGACTGTTGTCATTGTCAATGTTTTTAGCTTTACGGCTCATATAACATAAGTGTCTCGTGAATAAAATAATAATTATCGTAAATACCCGTGTTCGTTTGAAGCAACGACAGAACTATAAGTTTGAATTGGTTTATTTTATTTATCTTATTTCTTCGTTTTCTATAAGACGCATGTGCATCTTCACTACACTTAATCTGAAATATTTTGTCTTGTAGGCAAAACGGGGCAGACTCGCCTAATTTAAAATTCATTTCCCAGAGCATAAAGAAATAGTAGGTACATTCACAACATCAAAACTAAAATTTATTTCTGTCGAATCCATCAGCCCCAAAATAATAATCTGGGAATATCCCAAACGTATAAGCGAATGTATAATGGCGCTATTTACGCTGAACGCGCCATCACTTCTATAAAAACAAGTCTTTATTATCTGCTCAATACACATTAAATTCCATCAATTTTGAGTCAATTTACATACTATCGATATAGTGACATCACTAATCACATAGTTTAATCACAACATCAAACAGGAAATGCATGTATGACGTTGGCTCAAGGACCCAGGATAGAGAAAAGGAGAAAGTGCAAATAAAACAACGTTTATTTGGACGTTTAAATATCTGATTTCCAAAGTATGGCTGACAAGCTAGGTAACATTATTGTCATATTCGAGAAATTAGTACTTAATCATGCTTCCAAGCATCAATTATTACTAAATACCTGTCCCGGGAATCAATCAGTCTTTGCCACGTAGAAGCAAACACCCACCACATAATTAGATAGTAGAAGGTCGATTTGGACTGACGAATGATGATGAACCACAGTTGAGGCATTACAAATTATTGTTATTACGAGTATATTACATTTACAAAAGTATGTTGCTTGTCCATGATAAAAATAAGCCTATGTATTCTTCCTGACTATAAATCTAACTGTGTTCTGAATTTCAACGCGATCTATTCAGACGTTACGACGTGATTGAGCAACAAACATCGACACATTGCCGTTTGTAATATTAATAAGATAATAGTATAAATAGTTAGATACAGTTCAAACAATGTTACACCAGTGGAAAGTCTTACATTTCGAAGAAGATTCACAGGTAGGAATAATAAGGTCGTTTGATAGTCGCTGTGGTCGTGATACACGATCGAAAGTCGTGTGTTGATGCAAGTTTCTTGAGCGTCCTTTGTACCAAGTACTGAATATGGTCCTTTGTTCAAAGACAATGGAGTTATTATTGTATATACGACAAAGGCTTTGCAGTGAAATATTATTATGTAGGAAGTTTAAAGCATATAGTCCAAACTGTTTCATCCTTCCTTATACATAGGTACATACTTTGATAGTTATTTTATAAAATGTTGCATTACTTAAATTTCTACCAAAGTGTAGTGATAGGACTCTTCGTAGAGTCCGGCTGAGGAAGTATCACATCTTTACCAGTTATTTTACCGCCAAGCTACAAAGTGCAAAATATTACTATGTTCCGGTTTGAAGGCAATGCTTACACAAAATCAAGATTATGATTATGTTGTCTTAAATATATTATCCAACCTGGTGTAATAATATTTACAATTAATATTGTTACGTCGCATTAATTAAGATAAATAAGTCAATATTTGTAAATCTATACTAATATTATAAAGCTGAAGAGTTTGTTTGCTTGTTTGAACGCTAGGATCTCGGGAAATACTGAATTGAAAGATTATTTTTTCTATTGGACAGTCCATTTATCGAGGAAGGCTATTGGCTATAGAACATAACGCTACTATCAATAGAAGCGGAGCATGAATAAAAAATGTAACAAAACTCTTTATTATTAACTCTTTATTATGATTAACTCTTTATTTAAAAAACAAAAAAAAGTTACTTAAAACAAAACACATAACAAAACACTTTTTATCCCGAAAAAAAAACGGAATACATGGGTAAAACAGTTGGGTGCTGCCAGTGTTAAAAAAAATTGAAACGTTTATAGACTCAGCGCACGATTGAAACCCCATAGCTACTGCAATTCTTAGCTTCCTACTGAAACTATGCTCGTCAGTCTATGTAATTTCAATTCATTTTCTAATTCTGCACGGTAGAGAAACATTGTTTTACAGCATGCATGCAGCGTAAACACAACATGATTCATTGAATCGCTTGCCCCACATTCTGGATATTAGGAATAGAAGCAGCTTAGAAACAAGGTACCTAACAATAGGCAGATATTTAAGAAAAACCTAGATTTTAAACGAATTTTAGAGCTTTACTATGACGTGCTTTGAAAATAAGCAAAGTTGAAAATAGAAATATCATAGCTTTTATCAAACCCAAATTCTACTTTAATTATAAATGTAAAAGTTGGGTCTTAATATATGTCATGTGTGTAGTAAGTTTAGTAACTTCTTCTAAGTGCTTAAGACTTCTAAGTGCAAGCGTCGGAAGCGGACGTCTCGAAAATTATTCTAAAAATAACAATTGTAATTCTTAAAATACCTATATAAAATAATATTTAACTACCAATCAAGTGTTGAGTGATTTTCTAATTCAGGAATATTAAACGCATTCTTGATCAGATAAATAATTGATCACGCTTATCCAAGCGAAGTGTACGGCAGTGCGTCTTATCACCGTTCCCGCCCCGTGACAACAAAACAAAACAGTACGATAGCTATAGTTTAGCTAGCATACGTTTCATTGTGCTTAGTTGTTGTCCCGTGGTTCGCCCGTGAAGGAATCAATGGCTGTTCAACGCTCGCCACCTGGGTCACCCATTACGTATCTTGAAGGTAAAAGCTCCATGGCAATTCGAAGCGGTTCACAACCGGACCTTAGACAGTCAGTACTCTCAGAATACCTAGAAAACAGTGCTGCTCGTAAAAGGAAGGGGCCTGACGATGATTTCGCGAGTCGGTTCGAAAATTTTGAAAGCAAGATAATGTTATTACTTACCGAAATGGTCCAAAATAATAACGATAAGCTGGACAAAATATCAAAGCAAGTGTCATTCATAACCGAGCAATTAACTGCTGTGAAAACTACTACTGAACAACTTGCTGGAGAACAAATCAAGGTGAGGAAAGAGTTGATCACTTTAAAGCTGAAATAAACACTGAAATTGAATTCATCAAAATGAAATGGTGCACATTAAATCATCTAACTCACTATGCCCCATATCATCAGCTCCAGTCATTACATCCACCATGGCATGTGAAAGCATGCTTACAGAGATGAATGAGCGCTCTGTTCGGGAGAAAATGTAATAGTCTGCGGAGTAAATGAAATCATATCGAATAATACTCCTGAACGAATCCAGCATGACATAAGCGAAATTAGAAAAATTGTAGAATTGCCTAACCTTCAATGTGATATGCCAGACAAGTGCTTCCGTATCGGAAAATTTGATAGCAATAAAACTCGGCCTTTGAAAATATGTTTTCATCAAACGAAACTGCCAAGACAATTCTACGTAACAGCAGCTACATTACTGCCCAGATCCCAAACATAAAGTGCTTTACTGACCAGACTCCGCAACAGAAAAATTTTTTGATTGATCTGAGAAACGAACTAAACCGTAGAACTGAAAACGGAGAAGAAGGGCTCACAATTAAATATATAAGAGGTTTCCCGAGAATTGTCGCATCATTGTCAAAAACTAAAATAACAGAAGAAGACAAATCTATTGGAATCACATATCAAGTAGCAAACACCCATGCAGATGTAGTAACCAGTGTAAAACCTTTAAAATTTTTGTACTTAAATGCACGCAGTATAATAAAACCTGGTAAACTAGACGAACTTAAATGCATTATCTACACAATACCACACATCATACATGCAATAGTAATTACAGAAACCTGGATAAAATCTGACCTTGAAGCCCAAAGCCTAGCATTGCCTAATTATACTCACTATTATAATTATAGATCTTCTTCAAGAGGGGGTGGAGTCTCAGTTTATGCTCACGACAGTATCGAACACAATCTCATCCAGGATTTATGTGAGAACGACAACCATTATGTATGGGTACATCTAAATAAATTTTCTGTTGATATCGGTGGTATCTACAAACCAGAACGAACTAATAATAAAGATTTTCTTGAAACATTCACGAAACAACTTGAGGGAAGAAAACGAGCCATTATATTTGGAGACTTTAACTATGACTTACTGAAGATTTCTAAATTAACAAAAGAATACAAGCTAGTATTAAAAGAGAGTGGTTTTGAGATACTCAACAAAATTGATAAATCACACTGCACTCGCCAAACAGCAAAAACAAAAACAAGTTTGGATCATATTAGTTCAAACTTAAGGAACGAGAAATATCACTTAGCTGTGATTAACTCCGCTATGTCTGACCATAAACATCTATATCTAGAAATACACCATTATAAACCCCCAAAATGAAGAAAGTTAAATATGAAGCAATTGATTATAATAAATTACAAATATATCTTGAAACGGCCATATCTCAAAATTATAACGGTACATATGAAGACTTAGAAAACCAATTGATAGAAGCAATAAAGAACTGTAAAGTAAACAAGGTTAAAATGCAAAATTCGTTGAGGTCTGATTGATAAATAAAGACATTTTGGACACTATTAAAAGAAGAAATCGATTATGGAAAATAGACATAAATAAAAACAAGACACAAAGTGAAAACAATGACAAAGAATCAAGCAAACAATTGTTAACGGCGAGAAGAGAAGTAAGACAAAAGATACAAAAAGCAAAGAAAAATTAGTACCTGAAATCTTTTGAAAACTGCAAGACAAAACCACTAAAAATGTGGCAATTAATTAATTCTTTAAGTTTTAATAAGATAAAAGTTCAAAAGCTTCCTTGTAGACTGGAAACGCAATCAGGTAGTTTTACTGAAACTCTTGATATTTGTAATAGCTTTAATAATTTTTTTTCTGACATCGGGACAACTTTGGCCAATCAAATTCCTCAATCATTTCATGATATTCAAGCATATAATAACTTGTACGGCAATAAAAAAACAACACTCCCAGAATTGGTTAGCTTAACACCGGCATCACCTGACGAAATAAGTAAAATAATAGACAATATTAACCCAAACACTAGTTTGGGTCTCGATGGCATTTCTTGCAAAGCTTTAAAAAGTGTTAAGCATTTAATTATCGAGAAACTAACTGAAGCGATCAACAACTGCCTCGAACATGGTCATTTCCCCGAATCTTTGAAATTAGCCAAAGTCGCGCCTATTTTTAAATCTGGCAAGAAAAGCGACCCTGGCAACTATCGGCCAATATCAGTACTCCCTATCATGTCTAAAATTTTTGAAAAAGTTATTCATAATCGTTTAGACCTACACTTAAAATCACTTAACTTTCTTTATAAAAAACATTACGGTTTTCGGTCATCGTCAAACACACTTTCGGCTTGTTTGGATCTAACTACCACTCTCAAAGCCAAACTAGATAAAAAACAAATTGCAGTGGATTCATAGACCTTAAAAAAGCTTTTGATACGATCAGTCACAAGTTATTAATCCACAAATTATATACAATTGGCGTAAAAGAAACCGCTCTAAAAATGATTCAATCTTACTTATCTAACAGACACCAAGTTGTAAAAATTGGTGACATAACAAGTGGGCCGAGACTGATCACTTGCGGCGTGCCGCAGGGATCAATTTTGGGCCCTCTCCTTTTCTTGATTTACATCAACAATATTAGTGAACTCAACTTGATGGGCGATATTACTCTTTACGCAGATGATACTTGTCTATTTTACTTTGGTGATAAAATAGAAACTATAATACAAAAAGCTCAAAATGACCTGAACGTATTAAACACCTGGTTTCTTCCCAATCTTTTGACAATAAATGTATCCAAGACTAACTATATGATATTCAGAGCAAAAAATAAACTACTAAATGAACAAATACAACTGCACATAAACAATGAAAAGTTGACTAAAGTAGAATCAGAAAAGTACCTCGGCTTATATCTAGACTCACACCTTACATGGAAACCACATATAAATAAACTACAATCAAAACTATCCTCATTAATTGGCATCTTGCGTGGAAATGTACGTTGTTATCCAAGACCTGTTCGATACCTCATTTACAACTCCTTCGTGAAATCCCATTTGATGTATTTAATTGAGGTGTGGGGATCAGCTGCTAAAACAAATTTAAATAAACTTCAGCGATCTCAAAATAAAATAGTAAAATTACTTTTTTCTCTTAGCCGCTACACACCAAGCACTGAAGTTTATCAAAAAACTAAAGTAATGAATATAAGTCAACTGTACAATTACAATACCTATTTGACTGTAAGGAAAATTCTTACAAAAAAATATCCATACTTCAATCACATTTACATTAAAATGTCAAACAATAAAAAGAAATCTCAGAAGTTCTCAAAATATTTGTCTGTTTAAGAAACCAAGAACAACAAACTACGGCCTAAAAACTTTACATATGAAGGAGTTCAAATATATAATAAGTTACCGAAAGATATTAAAGATATCCAATCACTACCCTTATTTAAAAAGTCTTAAATATTATATTCTAAATAAATGAAACATAATATAGATGAACATACAATATAAATGAAACTATTGTACATTAATAACTTTTCATTTAACATAGACCTTTGTTATTATATTCATAAAACAATACATTCATAGTTACGGGATGATGAGCGCGGTGCGCCTCTGGGTGGTCACGCTTCATGCTCGCAATAGGTGTTGTAAATAAATTCCCTCTCATGACCAATTTATCAATTTACCAATTTATTTGTTCACTTCTAAATTACTAACAATATAATATTTAAATTATACATATACATAAACTTGTTTTTATCAGCAAAATTTAAAAAACAACAAATTAAAACAAAAATTAAAAGACCCTCAACAGTTACTGGCGGCATCCATCTTGCATTTGAAATTCGTCACTTGTGTTTGAATAGTATTTTATTAGTCAAGGCCTTTCATTCGGTACCTACATAATATATGTATATTGAGAGAGTTATGGAAAAGAATTGTGCTCCGCCATTTTGTGGTGACGCCATTTTTGATTTGCAATTTATTTTACCTGGTAATAAACTAATCAATTGAAATACAAATAGAGGAAGCCCTGGAAAAATGCATTAAAAAAAATTGTTCCGCCATTTTGTGGTGACACCCATCTATCCAATCAATCAATCCAATATATCCATATAATAGTCGTATCTTCATCAGGTGACTAAGAGAACTAATCCACTAATTACACAAAATAAAAAAATAAAAAATCTTCTACATTTATTATACATTACAATCATATAAATTTATAAATATACATACATATTTAACATGTATACATACAATAGATAGTATAACAAAATGAAATAATAGTACCTAATATACTTATACACACACACAATTACATAAATTTCTAAATACACAAGTAAATTTATGTAATACAATTGTTATTAACTTTTATTACAATATGTACATTTATAAATATCATTTATGCATACGAATATACAATATATTAAAAAAAAAAGTAGTGAGCAAATAACACAAAACTAACTGATCGCTATTGCTATGCCGCACGATACGTAATAGACGCCAAGAATGCAAAATTGTGTGATGCTTTGAGTCGGGTGCGGTCGCTACCCGCTATTAAGAAAATCAGAGAACATAATGTGAAACTACCTGATTGTACATTTCTAAACTTTATCACTTTTGATTTGTATATTTTTGCTTCGTTTAGAAATTATCCTTGTTTACGAATGTTGTGTTTGTAACAATAGCATTCCGACGCCTGCGAATTAATTAATTTATGTTTGTACACGTATTTTCTCGTAAGTGAATATTATATTTTTAGAGAAAATAAATATCTTAAACCATAAACCATAGATTCAATGAGATCAAGCTGAAATTTGGAATTTTAAGTAGATATTGATAGATTCTATAGATCGTAGATACAGATCAGAGATAGGTAAAGTAGATCTTGAATCTTGATCTTGATCAGAAACAGCTCGAATTTGCCCGAAAAATACAGATTTTCTTAATCAATTTTCTTAATTAAATACGAGTATAAATGCAGAACAACAGATGCCAGTTATACAAAATGAGACAACAATATCAACAAATTGATTTATTGATGACCGTACAAGACTTATATCGCAAAGCGCCAATCCAAAATGCAATCATATAGTGCTGTTACAGTGGAAATTTACTCACAGTCAAAAACAAATAGTTTAAAACGATTGAATCTGCATGAACATCAATTCTCACTAAACTTCGTAAGTTTAGCGGAAAGGAAAGCCCGTTTATTACAAAGATTCAAAATGCTTAATTTCCCCTGCTTTTTTCACTCGCATGTCTATGTGAGAGATATGTCTATGTGAGATCGGTAAAACTATCCTTTTCCTAAATACGTTTCTATCATTCGTCACATATGCGTTACCGTCTTTCCTATTAAATGTCCTCTTTCACACATCTGTCCACACTTTCTTCGCTCATATGGAATTCAACCACATTTTAATCTTAGCTTTCTTGGTTTTGTGGTCTACTTCTCAACACGTAAATATCTATAGCTAGAACAGAAAAGTTTTATACTCAAATCATTCTTGTTGCTGTCATATTTATCCTAATAGAATAATAATAGCTTATTACATAATAAACCCAATAATAAAAGCTTACTAACCAATATGAAACATAAAACCAATATGAAATTATTCCTACAGCTAAGTTAGTGAAAGAAAATTCATGAATAAGCTGTAAAGGGTGATCTACCGCCTGCGATTTTTCTCCATAAACCAATTATACCGTAATACGAGTATTACTGTTTAGAAGACAATTTCTTTCAAGTCTCATAAACTTGTAAAAACAATACAATAGTATAGATACAATGTACCTAGAAGTAGAAAATATTCGCCATTTATTAAACTATTTGTACATCATCATCATCAACAGCCTACTAAATGTTCCCACTGCTGGGACACGGGGCTTCTCTCGCAAGGAGAGAGTTAAGGCAATAATCCACCACGCTGGCCCAATGCGGGTTGGTGGACGATGGTGGGATGGTATGGTATGGTATGGGAATGGCATGGGATTGGTCTATAAAAACTTTCCTTCTTATGGTCTAAAATAATAACAAGACCTGAAAACAATACAATTTGAATGAAATTATGACGTAACAATCTATACTATCATTACGAGTATAAAGCTGAGGAGGTTTTTGTTTGAACGCGCTAATCTCAGGTCCTACTGGACTGATTCAAAAAAAATCTTTCACCGTTGGATATGTACAACATGATCGTAGATAGTAGTAGATCGTGAAATAATACAATTCAAAGATAATGCTATTCTTAATACTTACTTTAGCGTAGCAAGCATGAAGACAAAATTGAGAAATAGTTTCAAGATAAAACTAGACCCTAAACCCATGAACAAAATCAACCAACTACTTTGTAACAAGTGCAATTAGGTCGGTTGTTATTGCAGCAGTGTTCCTAGAAAGAAGTTAAATAACGTTTAAACGCAAATGTTTGTTTGTGAAATCCGTTCCACTCAGCTATCAAGAGCAGTTCGATGATGGAATATTACACTGCGACGCAATATTACGTAGTTAGGGTAGTCAGGTTAGAATTTCAATAACCAATGAGGACATTGACTAGGGATAGTTAGCATAAAGGTAATTAAAACTTCAATGCTACATAATGTAAGCCCTAATCGGAAGTGAAAGCAAAACTATCTATTGCCACACATTGAGGAGGATAATTTGTATTTTTAACATTATGAGAGAGCACTTCAGAGAGCAATGTTTTCTAAAAGTTTGTAAGAAAAATAGTGAGGAACTATTTAAATGTAGTGTTGCACTTGTAAACTCTTCACAATATCAACATATCCTAAGTAAAGAGAGTACGAATGAACTAAATCAGGCGCACAATGAGAAATGATGTAAAATAACTGAATAAAGAAAATTATGCAGCTGAAACTACCTGAAACTGTTCCTAAATAAAAATACTCTCAAATCATTCGTCAATCAACATCTTGTAATCATTTTATCAGAGCTCGCGGACTGATCAAAGTTGAAAGTGAAATTTTCAAACATTGTAGAAAGTGCAATAAAATCTGGGAAGCGTCTGCGTCCGGTTATCGACCTCTGGAGTTCTTAAATGTTTCCACCTACTGTTACTGCTATATCGGGGAATGGAAACCATGCTGGAAATAATGCAGAACATTCCGGAGAATGTCATAGCTCGCCGTTAGTGGATGACAGTGGCACAACAAACGATTTTGTTTGATTTTAATCACTTTCATATATTAACACATCCCAAAATAGCGAATGATTCTATGATAAAACAATTAAAAAAATATATATACAAATAGCTGAATAAACTATTTTGTTTAATGACCTCGGTACATATTTTTGCAACATGTAATTTCGTATCAACACACAACTATTTTGCCAGTAGTATTATTACTGCTACGCTTCATGATTCTATCTATGGGATTTGTAAATCTAGTAAAATAGTTGTTTTCTGAAGTAGTATTCTATTCAATACTCATAATATTAAAATTTTGGTTCCCAAGTTTACGTTTGATTGTTGATGTGATTGTAGAGGTAAAGGTAAACATTTGATGACCTCGGTACAAATGTTAGCAACATGTAATTTCGTATCACCACATAACTATTTTACGAGCAGTATTACACTACATATATATAGTATTGTTGTATACTATTGATAGTATACTCGTAATGCTGCTTTTCTATATAAATATTATATGATATGATTCTATGGGATTTGTAAATCAAGTAAAAAGTTGATTTCTGTAGTAGCAGTTAAGCTTTAGCAGTTAGCAGTAGAAGTTCTATACAATAAACATAAAATTAAAATATCGTGTTTGATTATGATAGCGGCCAGGAAAGGTAAAGATAAAGCAGATATGATGAAGAAAAGCTAAAAACTAAGAATTCGACCAATACAACAAATTGTTCTGTAGTTACCTATACAGGAAACTAAAATATTTTTAAAAACATGACAAGAGAAAAATAAGTGAGTGAAAGAAGATGTGAGTACAAAAGTCTCTTCTGTAACTCATAAAGTGATTTTAAATATTAACTTTCCATCACAGTAATTTGTTTATCACAAACTCTAAGCAGGTGATTAAAATAGAATAGAGATCAATAAATACACCCAACGTAACGATAAGCAGACCAAACAGTGATGCTGCTAGAATTATGAAAAGCTGAGTAAAGCTGGAGATGTGTCTACGAAGGAAAACGTGCGTCACATGCAGATACAAACAGTAATCAGTGACGCATCACTCATCCGAAGACAGGCGTGTGGTGTGTGGGATTCAACGAGCGGCATCTGTTGTATGCTGGGAACAATAGAAAAATATTTAGAGTTCGATGAATATTATACTATATTGAGGTAGTTGAATGACACCGTAAATATTGTATCTGCAAATAAGAAGTTTACCCTTTTACAAAAAAAAAAAATGTCGCAGATGTAACAGTAGGCCGTGGTGACCTAGTGACGAGAACCGATTTCGTAATGGGTCCTAGGCTCAAATCCTGTCTTTTTTTTTATTTTTTTTTTTTTTTTATTTAAATTAGCCACTCCACAGACTCCGGGGTCCGTGATCTTTGTCATTACAATTATCGTTTTTACACATATCTTGGATAAGGAGAAGAAGAGGAAAATAGGAGGGAGTTGGGTACATTTAAAATCTAATTCTAGTGCTCGTCTGTAGAGCCGATCACTACCGGTTGGGATTCCGCTAGTAATCGACTCGACATCGAGTGTTTGCCTTGTCATTTGCCTAAGCTGCCTCCTCCCGGCCCAGAGCCTCCACAACGGCCGCATTTCTGTCCCTGATGGCCATCTGTAGGTTAAAATCGCGGATGGTCTTCGGTGATGCAGCCCACGCTCGCCGCACGAACCGACCGATGGCGTCGTCGGTGTCGTCAGCGTAATATGTGAAGGTCCCCGTGTGCCGTGAGATTGCCACTACCGCATGGGGCACGCTCTCGTGCAGCTTCATGTTTGCCTTGGTTTTGATTACGATTACCGACTCGTATGTTAATCCTTGAGCTTCATGGATATCCATGGATATGGCTCAAATCCTGTCTGGATCTTTGAATGTTGTTCCAAGTAGAAATGCACAAGTTTGTTATCACCACTGGCTAACGGTAAAGGAAAACATCGTGAAGAAACCAGCATGTTGCAAGAAAAACATCTTTCGATGGAATATGGCGTCCGCATTCCGCACTGTGCCAATGTGGTGGTTTAAGTATGGCCTTGATATCTCTAGTTTTCTTTTCGTTTCGTTTTGTTGTTTTGGCCAGAAAATGGCTCATATCCCTGTAGTGAGAACATAAAGTGAGCTTATTTATACTTACGCTATAACAGCTTATACATATATTCGTATATCTTTCGCACGCCTCTTATTTATAAAAAGAGATCAAAAAATATTTCTTACTGTTTTTTGTTTCCACATAATTTCGAGTCTCGTTTACGTATTCATTATTATGCTTTTCGTGAACGTAATTCTCACGACTATCATTTTAGATCATTTATGATAATAAATATGTCTGAATTTTGGTTCGCTTGTCTACGTAATAAATTAATGTTATAATCATATTCTCATTACTTACTGACATTTTATAGAATAATACACTATACACTAACTAATACACAAACTTCTTCTCAAATATGTACGGACGGTTATAAATATTGACAATAGATGCAATGCAAATAAGGTCGGAAGTAAAAAGTGTCATTTAGGAAAGCATGATGCTCTTGTATTTCATCACGATGGTGCGATGACAGCCGTCGAATGTGCTAATTGCTCTCGACAGCCGACAAAACGCTGCCGCTGGCGTGTCGAGCTAAGAGCACGCCCAGCCAACCATTACTCTATATCTATAAAACATTGCGCGCGCTACTCTTCTCCTCAGTTCTCTTCAACCAGCACATTTTATCATTACTGCTTTAGATTTCGTCACAACAGCGTTAGTCGAAATCAACACGCATTGTTTTTTCACTTTTTACACGACTCAATGAAACAATATGACTAAATTTCTGAGATGTGCAATATGCGCTTATAAAATTTATTACGAAATTAAACTATAAATCGGTCATCTGTGTCATGTGTGTGTCTCATAAATAAATGAACAGAGGGCATTGTAATGGCACATGAAAAGTTCTGATTTTTTTGTTTACATCGTATTCAGTGCAAACAAAAATAAACGTACAGTGCAGAGCGATAAAGACGAGAGTTTGTTTGAGATGAATGCTTTCAAATACGACGTTATTGAATTTAGCGAAGTTGAATCTAAAATAGAACCAACTGCTCCGCCTGAGCGAGATACGTACATTTTTGGAAATCAAATAAAAGCAATGCGGTTAAAAATAAAACTTGAACAAGGTTGTGAGTAAATAGAGAGTACCGTCTTCCGGTGATTCACAGAGGTCATTTTTACTATAACACTAAACGTATGTTGAGATAGAGCTAAAAATAGCTTTCTAGATGAGTAAATTACAATCGGTTTCGAGCGAAAATTCGCAATGAGCTATGAGGCTTCACCGCAAATCAAAAAGTAAACCTAATGAAAATAGAGCAGTAAAAACAGGGAGCGGCTTGCCCTGCGGGAGTCGCTAACGTAGAAAATGACGTCACTACTGCCCGTAAACTCATTGAAATGGCATGTTTCGCTCCTATTAGCGTTTTATTTGTAGATTATGAAGAAATTACGGTTTATTATCAATAGTTATATTATTAAGATCTGATGTACTTCATTACACAGTGAATAGAACAACAAATAGTGACGCATAAACGCACACAAATAATATTAGTAGATATGGTTATTTAAAAATTCTTGAGAAATCGTCTGTATCGTGAGAACATTTTCATGACATTGATAAATATTGTGGAAAATAGTAAAACATCTCACTCACAGAATTCAGAGAACCGATAAATCTATTGCAATAATATCAAAGAATGTTTCACCAATTTACTCATTGGGAAGGTCAGTACGATTGGAACATTTCAAACACACGTCTAAAAGTGAAAATTTGATTTCAATTAGCAAGGGCAAAGAAGTCACCTGTTGCATTCATGAAGTCGGTTCAAGGCCGTACAAAGACCCTTCTGGGTAAATAAAGAAATGAATCAAATCTGACGAAATGCAGAGCGCGGATCGAGAAACGGACGTCATTGCACTAACGCTGAGCTAAATGTGCAATCACAAATACATATTATGGATATGCAATATTTATTCAAAGGTTTCATGGCTCAGTCAATAAGAGAATTAGCTCTATCAGACAGATTCAAATTCAGCAATTACCAAAGACAGGCGAATACTATTTTAAATTGATGTTTTTGATTAATTATTACCTACAAATGGTTGCTTTTGTTGTTAAGCCACAAACTAAACAACCTACGTTGTTTGGTCGTGGATTTCATAACCACAATATAAATACATTTTTTTGCTCTTTCTTTTGTTTTTATTTTTTATTAATTGACGTGTAAATTGTACATTTATGAATAAAATACTTTGACTTTGACTTTGACTTTGATGTTGAAAAATGTACATGGTTCAGTACAATTGTAATAAAAACATATCATACTCGGATAATGCTTGACAGCTTTCTGTACGACATTTATTATTATTACTAGATGCCCGCCCCGACGTCACCCGTGGTACATTATATAGCATTCATCAGGATCCCGTACATATACAACGGTGAAAGAATGACTGAAATCGGTTCAGTCATTTCTGAGTATATCGCTTTCAAACAAAACACCTCTTCAGCTACCTGGTACGCCACCTGTCGGAAATGGGTCGTACCAACAAATTTGATTAGCAAAGGTTTTATATATCCTTGAATATTCAAGAGGTATGTCATTTGTAATATTAAATGACGCAATCTTAGACACATACTGTCATGTGTTATGTCAAAGCACGAAACGTACGAAAACTCTCAAAAAGGAATATTTTTTCCCGATTTTGTTATATTCTTGATTCATGCTCCACTTCTAAATATAGTAGCGTTATGTTCTACATCCTATAGCCTTCCTCGATAAATGGACTATCCAATAGAAAAAGAATTTTTCAATTCGGACCAGTACTTCCAGAGAGCCTAGCGTTCAAACAAACTCTTCAGCTTTATAATATTAGTATAGATTAGGTTCAGTGAAGTGATCATTTCAAACTTTGAAACTTCTTTTGTCTTGGTTTTTTATTAATTTAAGTGTAAATTATATATTTATGAATAATGAACTTTGACTTTGACCTTATAACAAGAAAAAATTTAATCGTTTTCCGGTATTGTACTCAGATGATATTTGAACACATAAGTAGTCAGTCATATTATCAAATTTAATGCAATGATGATGTTCGCAGGAAGGTTGGATTTCCAAAAAGAAACCACGCTTTCTAGTTCGATTTTATTAATTTGTCTTCAGTCGTTTTTGAGAAATTGGCCGAAGTAAGTAATTTAGTCAAAAAAATCCTTTCTTCGATTCTTCGAAAATTATTTTAATTGATTCGAGTAATTCTATTGTCGGTATCGGTAGGAATCAGTGTACTGATTTTACATACATGTTCTTTTTTAAATACTTTCGAAGCGATCTGTGCTCAATTCCAATTTCTTCAGCTTTGTTCTATTGTTTCATTTCTTTGGCAGAAATTATAATGGAGAGGTAGGTACTTACATCATTAATTGTTGCCGTTCATAATTTTTTGTTGCAATCCATTAGGCTAATGTGTAGTTAATATAAGTTACATAAGCAAAGAAAGTGAAAATGTTTGTGTCGCAGAATATTTTAAATTAATTGCTTATATAATAAATATTTTACGGCACTGATTATGAGTAATGTAACAGAGTAACGCAAGGCATTTTATAAAGTAGAAGTATGAATTGCATTAGTCAACAAGTTTCACAGCCATTTCTATACGGAAATGTATATTTATTTAAAAATATAATTTAGTGTAAGTGTGAGCATTTCCGTTTAAACATTTGTTTTTGTTTTGAATTTTGTTTTATTGTTAATACGTACATACTCAAAATTTATCAAACAGTCAAATCTTGTTTGTTGTCACTTATATTTAATTTGGTTAGTCAAAATCGTACAGTAAATATTTATTGGAATACACCCAGATAGTAAGTACCTATTTAATTATTTATTGTTGAGCAAGAAATGCGTCTGGCGGTAAGATGGTGGCATACATGCCTGCCCTTTAGATTGAGGGTTACGTAGCTTTTTGAACATGACAAATCCAGGTAATTAATTATGCTGCACTCATCCCCTAGAGATAAAAGATGACTTATCTCTTTGTCCTATAATTTCTCTAGAAACATTAGCCATTGAACCGAAATATGCTTGACGGTAGAATAATTTACATAGGTGTGATACTTCCCCAACGGACTTTGCTAATACTAAGTCTTACCACTACATTGCATATTTCGATTTTATAAATATTTGGTACACAAAATATATCAAAATATAATTTTAATCATTATTTTGGTCCTGACCTCTCCTGCCCATTTAGTTTAGCGGTTTACTTGACTTGCGCCCAGATAGCAGCACCATACATACATCATTCACAAGATATGCCATAAACAATAATTTGCACCTCCTTAATGAGTATTCTAATGCAGATAATTAATCACGTGTTATGATTTAGAGTTCGGCGGGCCGCGAGTGCCAAATACTACTACTGCAAAGCGATACTTCACTTCCTAAATAAGATTTGTACGATCTAATACCACCTTGCCCTTTTTTTCTATCGGAATTCTCGTAGCTCGAAAAAGCGACATCGTTTCATGGTTAACGTTCCAAAGAATCTAACGAAGAGGTTTGGCTTTTGAATCTAATTTTGTGATAAGAACGTGGCTTGGGTGCGGAATGCGTTGCCTGATTGAGTGGATTTTCCTTATGTTTACAATCTCGGTGTCTTCAAATCGAGAGTGTAATAATTACTCCTAGATAAGCATGCTGTATCGAAGACCGTATTGTATCTTAGCATCTGGCGAGATGACGGTCAAGTGTAAACCTATTACAGTTAAAAAAAGATGATTACCTAATGATAATGAGAGAGAAAATCTAAGTATACAGGGTATATATAACTTACCCTAATCTCAACTTTACTCTCGATTTGAAGACATCAAGAAGGTTACATCCACACAGGCAACGCATTCCATAGCCTAGACGTGCTTATCACAAACGTAGAGTCAAACGAACTTGTTCTTTCATTTATTGTGATTTTGAGAACATTTGTGAGGAATTTTGTTTCATACATGTGAACTTGTCAGTTTCAAAATTTTCTCCTTCACTATTTAGGCAAGATACCTTAATAGCTGGTTCCCTGAAAGAGATAGCTCGCAACAACAAGATCGCCATTTTGCCGCTAGTTCATAAGTGTTTTACCTACTGTAATATTTCTGTTTTTTTGTTGTGTCACAATAAACAGTTATTTATCGATAGATCTAACTGTTTTCGTCTGAAATGATTAAAGAAGTATTCAAAGTTACAGGTGAACTATAATACTAGATACTCTACTACCTCTAGCTTCAAAATTGGTCGTTCTTGTCACTGGCTATCTCGGCTAGCAGTTATTATTTGGCAGGGTTAGGTACAAAACGCATTTTTAATATCGAAACGGCGTGAAAGCGATATTCATAACGTTTCGCTAACCGCGGCAAATCGATACAATTCCAATCGAATGAACGATTCGTTTTGCGTTCGATTATGACCGTTAGACCGTGACGCATATGATCGGCGTAAAACTGCATAGTTTCGTGTTCAATGGAACGTAAATTTGATTATCTCACACTGCAATAAGAGAAATGATTGAATACCATCCAAAATTGCCTTGAAACTATTACCTCCAGAAGTGCACTACGCACTACTTTTGTTGTGGAAGGACTCTTTGTAGAGACTGCCTGGGGAAGTACCACCTTTTCCATCATTCTACCGCCAAGTAGGAATGTGCAATCAACTGTAAGTATTTCAGTTTGAACGGAAATGTTTCTAGTGAAAAGATAAAGAGATAATAATTTTAAATCTCAAAGTGCCGAGTGCAGGGCAGTGCCAGGCAGCGGGTTAGACTCTTTGTGTTCAGTGTTCAAATAGTCGCATGACACTGTACTGTTAGACAGGCGTAATTCTTACTATCGGGCTTATATCTTGCTCGTCTCGTCACTCTTTCTTATAAAAAGTGCTGAAACTATTGTAACTATGTATGAAACTAAGTACTTGATATTACGGTATTATAGTTATAAGTATTTCATGTTTTGTATATTTAGATTTATTGCTGGTGTGCATAATAAAATATTTCTGTCTGTCTTAGTTCGGAATTTCATAAGATTTAGACAGAAAGTAGTTAGGTACATGTAGTCAAATTAACCAATAGCCCGCATCTAACTGTACGCGGGTAACACCGCAGGGCGCTGCTCGTAGTAGGTACCTAAATAAAACTATGCAGAACCACGATAGATCAAAATACTAGTCACCCAATGTATCGTAACGGCGATACCGAGTGGGTCTTCAACCCTTATAGACAGATAATAATAGTCATGGTACTGTCATCATTGCTCAGCGTATTTCAAAGTTGCATGCGGGAACGCCCGTCTACCACCAATGTAACATCACAGCCTAATAAATTATTTTCTATATGCCGTTTTCCGTATATACTAAACGGTATTAGTACACGATACATATTTATATAATTACTAGCGGCCCGTTCCGGCTTCGCTCGGATATTGTCACATAAAGCCCATTAATCGAAATAAAAAACTATCCTATCTTTTAAGTTGGATCCATCTACACACGGTGTCCAAATTTGATTAAAATCAGATAAGTAAGTGGTTTAGGAGTCCATTGAGGACAAACATTGTGACACGAGATTTATATATATTAAGATATAAGTATATTAGTAATAGCATCATGCCGTTTCACTCGCTTGGTTCCCGATCCCGTTTTTGTACCGGGATAAAAAGTAGCCCACATGCTATACCATGCTATTAACTACATAATATATTCCAATTCGTTCTGTTGTTCCAACGTGATTGAGCAACAAACATCCAATTTTTTTATAATATTAGTAAAGTAGTAGACATAGGACCTCACGCGGTTTCATATGCGTAGCTTCGGATCTTATCGTAAGATCTCATATACCTATTGCTAACCTGGAAGAGATCGCTGCCTGCGAGCGATAAGGCTAGTAGGTACTTCTAACTTCGTGTAGACGACGCCGACGCTACCCAACTCTCGTTTTGTCTAGCTTACGTTTAGTTGTAGCAAGCTAGTGAGCTTAGACTAGCTTGCGAACACTAGCTTGATATCCTAGCTTGAAAAATAGTCTCGTGTCGCTCGGACATTAACGTTGCACAATGTGTTATCTGTATAATTATAGGTTAGTTACTGCTATTATGCATGTAGGTGCCACTAACCCATAAAAGTTTTTCTACCAAAAAAGTCCTCAATGGTGTCTAAACAAGATTACATTTAAAAAAATAAGTGGTCTCATCCAAATGTGTTCAGTAAAAAATTGTCGTTCGCCGTTGGAAATAACGGAGCATCCAAGTTTTCAGGCAAAAACCGATACCATCTTGTAACATTAAAGTAATTACTTTTCACCCAATTCTGGTTCACAAAAAATATTAGCAGTGACAAACCGGTACCATAACGGGCCAGCGGCCCAATTCACGTTGACCAATCATCAAAACTCGCGTGATAGCCGCTATAGCTTGACCTCTAGTCTGGTTACGATCGTGTGCTTTCGAAAGTCAAGTAATAGAGGCAGATTTTGGTTCGCTTGTTGGTCATCGTTAATACTGCCTCATTGCCTCACGCAAAAACGCGAACTGACACCACAAAGCTTAAGAACCTCTACTTTCAAAGAAAAGATGAGATAAAATCGAATTTAGTGTTAAAAAGTTGGGATTGCGGTACTTAGCGTGCATCGTAGCTGTAAGATCTACAGAACCTATAAATAATTTGACATAAAAAAATCATGATATTAAGTATATTAAAAATATATCATTGGAAAAAATAAAACAATTACCTAGTTCTTCATTATGTATTTTTTTTTTTTTGATAACATTACAAAGGCGACCATTTATCAAAAGTATTAAAAAAACATTCTACAATCAAAATCACACTTATTTTTCGCAGACTCACGAAATCTATACGCAATGTTTTATTGTCTGCATCGTGGACCACAGTGTCGGAGACGGTGGTCACGTGCAGATGCCATAATTGTTGAAAAAAATTGCAAAATATTGGACAAAGGTTTTTTTGCTAAACCCCACCAATAGTCACGAATATTTAAATAACCACAACCATTCGAATTAGTAGCAAAAGTAAAAGTCCTCGTCCTCGTCCTGTTGAACACGGTTAAAAAGAAGGCGCCGCGTGTTGCTTGCGTCTTGTTTGTCCTGTCGCTTTATAGAAAAAAAATACAAACGTAACAGTTAAATACAAATAACAAAAAAATGACCGTAATAGAGACTTCCAATAGAAGTAAAAACTTACAACTGTGAATTTCATTATTATATATACAGCACTAATAAAGTAAGGGCCTAGGGCCGCCAGACGTCACGTATTTTCTAATGAACGAAATGTAGACGATTAAGTAGAGTTAGTACGTACTAAGAACACATGCTTACTTGCTAACTTGCTTAGACTCGTTTTGATGGGGGGACGCACCTTAAGCAGGCGCGGTCCCAGCCTCGAATTTTGGAGGGGGTCACCAGTACGCAGCCTCAGATTTTTTGACCAGTAGAAATACAATGAATCTAGTAAAAAAGACTTTACTAGCAGCACTAAAACATAGTCTATGTAATGTTAGATATTTTGATTTTTAATTTAATGTAGATATATGCTATGTAATGTTAGATATTTTGATTTTTAATTTAATGTAGATATATGATTCGGACCGCACATGATCTTAAGTAAAATTTAATTTTGGGGTTTTTTTATAATGTAGAGTTACTGGTTACTGTACGAGCACGGCTTGTGCCTGAGGTAAGCAACACCCACAGCTATATGAGCATGAAGAGTTCAAAAATTCAAATCACTGTCTTGTAATTCGTCTGGAAATATTTCCGTTCAAACCGGAACATAGCAATGTTTACACGTAGCTGCTTGAATGAATAACTGGCAAAGGTGTAGTACCTTCCCAAGCGGACTAAGCAAATAGTTCTACCACTACAAATCCCTACCTTCTTCAGCATAATAATATTAGACAGTTTGTGTTTGTTCCCAGTTCCCACATATCTCTATAACGGCTGAACGAATTTCAATGAAATTGAATACGTAGCTACCTAGTACATAATATTACATAGATTAACAATAAAGCTAATTATTATTCCGTTAAAGTTAGTCGTTACCGTATACATATACATATTTGTTTGCTCAAGTTGTTCGTATTTTTATTTACTAACTATTACGGCGATTGTCGATCCGGAGCCCCAGCCCATCTACCGCCTAACTAAATCGGCTTTCGCTTTGCTATTGCGGTCTCTATCGTTTCAAGCGAAAAGAAAAGATAGAACAATATCAAAGCTAAGACAGTTTTATTTAGACGGTAGACCCTCCGGAGCCCCCTGGTTCTAATCTCACGCGCACCGTCTCGTTATCTCTTTTCGAAGTCATGTCCGTAATGCCGCTAATCTAAAAACTGTGAAGGAAAACATCGTGAGCAAACAAAATGTACCTAGAATCTTTCGAGGTTGATCCCCACTGAGCCAGCCAGATGGCCAGATTATGGCCTTGCCTCTTTTCATGCAAGGCAAGGCCCCGAGTCCCAGAAGTGACAAAATTTAGTGGGCTGCAAATAGTTTACATATAAATATGTACTACGTATAGAGTTGACACAAACGCTTTACACCGAAAGCACGGGTAGCATCTTTCTTGCCTTATCGCTCTTGTGGAAGTATCATACTTTTGTCGCGGCACATCACTCTGTTGCCATAGAAAGTATGCACGTCATCTGCTTACGATTGACACAAAGGCACCGTGCGAAAAATCTAACTCTGTACGTAGTATATGTAAACTCTTTGGTGGACTGCTTATGCTAAACTAATATACAATATTATAAAGCTGAAGAGTTAAACCTGTTTGTTTGAACGCGCTAATTTCAGGAACTATAGGACCGATTTAAAAAATCTTTCATCATTGGATACGTACGTTATCCCTGATTGCTCTAGGCTATGAATGGACCACGGGCGAAGCTAGTGCGGGCCGCTAGTGCTAAATACGTAGTAAGTACAATAGATCAATTAAAACTATCACAGATTGTGATAAACTCGTAAAATTTGTATCGTACTTCTCGTAACTCGAAGAAGCGGCTCCGTATCATGGTGAATATTCCAAAGACACGGACGAATAGATTTGACTCTACGTTTGTGATAAGAACGTCTATGCTGTGGAATGAGTTGCCCGAGTGGGGTTTTCCCGATAGTTATAATCTTGATTTCTTCCACGGATATGTTTCTTCAAATCGAGAGTGAATCGGTTTCTTCTAAGTAAACACGCTCCATCGTAGACCGCATCGTCGCATTAGGCGAGATGGAGGTCAAGTGCAAACCTATAAAAGTTAAAAAAAACTGTTACCGACAATTGACGCCGCGCGGCGCAGCTAGTTCCGCTAGTTACTCCATAAATCATGGATCGGTCGACCTCATCTTCTCGCGTGCTCATGGGGCGTGGAAATGTGACGTCCTACATGTGCACACCCGTTGCTAATCAATTCATTGTAGCAGACTACGACTATGGATAGGTCGAGCACTATAATATATTGAATATAGTTTACCGTTTGTTTATGTACATTCGCTCTAAAGTTGGTCTGCGAAGATATTACGCATAAGTATAGTGCCTTAGGTTGCCTGGAGCTCTTAGCGATAAGGCCACCACTTGTGTCACTAGATTTAAGAATTTATCTTTTTGTTTATTCATTTTTATTTTGTGTTGTGAAGAATAAAGTGTTTCTATCTATCTATCTATATATACATAGCATTATTACTATTCATATCATATTATGTAACACGCATCACTAGTCTTAAAAAAACAAAAGGTTATTTTTAACATCGAAACACTCGCAGTAATATTTATATTGTTACTAGCGCCCCGCCCCGGCTTCGCACGGGTGCAATGCTGATATTAAAATCCGAATAATAATGGTTATTGTGGGTTATCCCTAAGAGATAGACATACACCATTGTAGACTTTATTGTAGACATTCTTAAGGGGTACAAAACTGCGGTACATTATTATCAGAATCAGAATATTTTATTGCGTGAACTGTGTACAAAGATGTTATACAAAATAGATAAACTCAGAAACAACAGTCTTACCCTTTGCGGGCATGCAAAAATAAAGCCTCTTTAGTATGAGGTTACAAAAAAACAATTAAAATTAAGTATTAATTAATCTAATGAATATAATAATTATACCTATAGTCTTACATTAAAGTTATTTTACCCTGTCTAGAATCTAAACCATTTCCATCTCGTAGGATTCATCCAGCGTTTGCTATATAAGCGCAAAATGAGTTTTTATGACATTACAATAGAAACCTTTAAAATTTTCAGTGTTTATCTACTATTGTATGCACATATTATACATGAAAACCTTTCTCTTGAATCACACTATCTATTTAAAAAAAACGCATCAAAAACTGTTTGGTAGTTTTAAATATCTAAGGATACATAGGGACGGACAGACGTGGAAAGTGACTTTGTTTTATACTATATAGTGATATTCATGTACGTATGTAAAACGTTGGACGTAGTCTCAATAAAACAAAAACTTTGTCTATGAAGTCGGCCAGTGCGCTGTAAATGAGTGCATGTCAGCCTGTTTGTGACAACGCACTGGCCGACTCTATAGACTAAATTTTTTGTTTTAGCGAGACTACGTCCGCCTTTTTTATGCGTCCATGGTTATATTACTTAACGCTCCACAAAAATGTATTTTTTTAACAAACTTCAAAAGGGGGAGGATGTTCTCAGTGCGGTTGTATGTTTGTTTTGTACGTACCTACTTAGATATGTTACGCGATACGCGATAGCTCCGCCTATTCATAATTGGAAAAATTTTAAAAACCTAATTAGATAATTTTTGATTATATAATCTAACGATAAACTAAGCTAACCTACCGTGAGGTTAAAATCGTACGCGTTATATTGTAAACTGAGGGTAATTGTAGTTTGATGGTGACAAAAACACAGTTGAGCAATAAACGATGATTCGGTTTATTATCAAATACCTAAATAGTTACTTTAAAAACTCCTTTCAGTCAAGTTCTAAAGGTCTACAGTTCCGTGTAATCCTATCTAGGTGCATAATGGAATAAACAAGTAACTAATAAGCATGCGTAACATAAATATGTAGCAAGCACGATAGTAACGTAGGCTGCATACACTTACCATGGAAGTTCTAGAGACACAGTTGCTCAAATTAAGAAACAAGTAGGTTCCCATTGAAGTTATATTTTGTAGTTTATGCCTAATTTATGCGCGCTTGGCAAAAATGATGAGTGTGAATTTATACGATGGCCGCTTACACCGACACCCAAATCCGACATACCTACTCAAATAATAAAGTTAGTTGCGCGTTTGGATTCGATATTAATAAATTAATGTTATTTCAATGAATGAAATAGTAGAGGCGTAAGTAAAGAGCCGATTACAGAGGAATAAATATGTGAATGATGTATTTGGACAAATACTAGCGTCAACGCTAATATCACCAATATGCTAGATATTTGTACATTTCATGTAACATATGGTTAATTTTATTAATAGTGTAATTATATTTAATAGCGTTTACACAAGAACGATATTTAATTCGCTTACTGGCGGGTCTACCGTCAAATTGAAATAATATACATACCGAGGTGTTTTAATCTGAGTACATACAATACATAGAATACATACATTGTACCTATGTGAATTTTAAAATGACAATGCATGACAGTTCTAGCTTTATTGTACTTTGATTTTCCAACTTCTTTGGTTTTACTGGTGTATTAGTGATGAATTAGTGACGCATTATACTCGTATTTAAGTAGTAGGTATATTTAATTAAAAACTTTTTTTAATTGTTGCTATCAATTAAAAATAGAGCAAATCCAAGCCACGATTTAATTAGGGGGTCGAAGGACGGGGGTCTACCACCTGACTAAAACTGTTTTAGTACTAAAACTGTTTTAGTTTTGATATTTCTTTCTCTTTTAATTGACTGGCCTCGTGGCTTAGTGGGTAATAACTCTGCCTGCGAAGCCGAGGGTCGTGGGTTCGATTCCCACCCAGTGCAAATATTTGTGTGATGAATTCAAATGTTTGCACTGTGTCTGGGTGTTTCTATTTATATTAAGTATGTATTTAAAACTATATATGTATTATATGCTATCTGGCTGCCATAGCACAAGCTTTGCTTAGTTTGGGGTCAGATAGTGTTGTGTGTGAATTGTCCACCAATATTTATTTATTTATTATTTATAATTTCCCCTTGAAATTATAGAGACAGTAATAGCAAAGCCAAATCCAACTTAGTTAGGCGGTAGGCCCCACTGGCCGTGATTACCGTCCTGCCATGCTATAATTTGTGGTTCCAAAGTTTGGGAACCAGTGGCATAGGTCGTGCATCACCAACCTTCTTCCCGGTTACGTACAAAGTTACGGTACTGTTAACTAACTGCAACGGTATGTTCCACTCGACGAACACCACCTGTGATAGGTATGTTTGTGTGTTAATTTAGATTTTTCTTTGATACTAGGTGTGCCCACGGTTTTACCCACGTTTTAAGGGTTTTATTTTTTCACGAAACCCTTTACTACTATTATTATTAATATTAAAAGATCAGCTATCTGGTAGTGAAAGTCTCGTCATAATTGGTCAAGCCGTTTCGGAGATTAGCCGGAACAGACAGAAAGTCAAAAAAAATTGAACTTAGTAAAAACCTGTGGATTTAATATTGCATACCGACTAGGTTTTACATAATTGATTCTGTTTATTTCCTTTGACACTACCGCTTGGCACTACTGGTAGAGTCATGGGAAATTTTACTTTCCCGTGACACTACTGCTCTTAGGCTGTGGCCCCAGTAGGCAAACTTTGTAGTGGTAGGACTCTTGGCAGAGTCCGCCTGGGGAAGTACCACACCTTTGCCAGTTATTCTACCGCCAAGCAGTAATGTGTAAACATTACTGTGTTCCGGTTTGAAGGGCAATGTTTCCAGAGAAATTACAGGGCTTAGAGATATAAGATCTTAGATCTCTGAGTGACGAGCGCAGTGCAGTGCTAGGTAATGATTTGGACTCTTCATGTTCCAATAGCTGCGTGTCACTGTGATGTTATGTGTCAGGCATCTTGCTTACCATCAGGCACATGTCCTGATCGTCTCGTCACTCTTTATTTAAAAAAAAAAAAAACTGTTAGCGGTCGCCTGAGTTTGCGGCGTTTTGGTTTAGTACGCCCTTTCATATATCAAATGGAGTGGCCACAGTTGGCTAGATTTGCGCAAACTGCGTATTGTGAGCAAGTTGTGGATATTCCAATTCGAATATATAGAAGAGCGTACTAGACTTACTCAGTCGGTCTCTCACAGTTTGCCTACTGGGGACACAGCGTTATTGGCTGATTAAACGCCTACTGTAAAATTTCCCGTGGATTACCTCATTACCCATGGAACTACTAAAGTTTTCAAAAAATAAAAGCAGATATTATTGAAAGACTGTTAGGCAACAAATCTAAAAGCAACATTCAGACACTCTTTTTTTTTGTTTGTATTCAAATTTCAAATTTTCTTATTCAATTTTGCTTTATTTGTATTCATATATGAGATATGAGATGTACCTTTAAGATGTAGACTGTGGATTTTTTTGGGGTTACGTTTATTATAAAAGGTACGTTAATTGGGATGCCTTAGTTATCTATATGATTGGCTACTATTAATAATTACCTATATTAAATTATTTTTCGCTTTTGAGTGCCTATTTGTGGTGTTGAAGTCGGTTTAATTTTTTGTAAAAAATAGTTTATTTTACCCTTTTTAGTGCTAAACAAGTTTTCACTAATGCATTTACACGATTTCGTGTTGAGATCTCAATACATGAATTAAACCCAAACACTGGGTAGTTCCTGTAAGCCGTTAAGAAATTCCCTTGACTGTCCTTTATCTTCATCATCAGACCACTAATGACAGTCACAACCCATCTATGTAAAAAGTTCTCATCAATACAAATTCATCGAGCCCAAACACAAGGTAACTACTATGTACCGTCGAGGAGTTCCCTCGACCGTCTTCCCGTTCCCTCATCAGATCGACTCCAGACCATCTTTAAATTATACTGCTTTAAAATGCTCAAGCAAAAACTTAACTAACGCACTAGTCATCTTTACAATTTTCGAAAGTTATCCTCGATTTCTCTGGGATGCCATAATCAGATCCTGGTTTCCTTATCATGGTAATATCTCCTTTAACACCCTGGGAATATCTCCTTTACAACAAAAAAAGAATCATCAAAATCGGTTCATAAACGACGAAGTTATCCGCGAACACACATAAAAAAAACATATATACGGTCGAATTGAAAACCTCCTTTTTTGAAGTAGGTTAAAAAGGTACGTTAATTGGGATGCCTTAGTTATCTATATGATTGGCTACCATAATATCTTTGAGATCATTGGGTTTTTGAGTAGTGAGTAGTGCTGTATCGTCTGTTTCTTTATATTACTGGAAACATTGCCGTTCAAACCGGAACACAGTTACGCTTTCACATCGCTGTCTGGAGGTAGAAAACAGTTAAAGAACTGGCTAAGGTGTGGGTACTTCCCCAGGCGGATTGTGCAAAAGAGTCCTACCACCAGAGTGTAGAGTTCTAATTTTGCACCACTAAAATTAGAACTCTACAGCCTTACAGTTTGCCTTGTTTCATTCTTTAAAACTACTGTGCCGTGATAATATGGTCGCACGACCTTTTACGTAACGTCTCTAACATTGAATAATCTATTATCCTCTGCGAGTATAAGTCGTGTCGATTAAAATCGACTTTCGCTTGCCAACTTCGCCATTGAACCCGTGAGAAAACCGGTATCTTTCTATTGAAAAACCGGTAATTGAGGCTTTATTTGTTTGCGTGTCGCGAGCGCGACCAAAGCTAAGTGAGACACACGTCCACATCCCGTTGAGCTGTAGAAAGTTGAAGAGTATGAAACTTAACTTGATCTCATACTGATCAAGTTTACGTGCGCTCTTTAACGTCGGCGTCGTGTGAATGTTAAAAAGTTAGATGTTCTTTACTTAGTATTCAACACTATTCACACATGTGTATCAACAGTGTTGCGTATTACACCATTCAACAGTGAAAAGAACATTTTCAAGCCTTTGCCAGTTTTCCATTTAGGAAAGTTACGATAGGTACTATTGAAATTAAATTTCTTATCATGACTACACTAAAGTCTTTACATTGGGTTAGAAATGTGTTATTATTGATTGCTTATGATTATGAATCTTACCGGATAGGTACTTAATCCAGTGTAAATTAAAGGGGCCAAATACGTGCAATATTGTAATTTTTACTCGGAACTAATATTGTGTCGTATAAAAAGAAACACTATTTGGCAAATACTTTTTGCAGAAAAGATATAATGCATATGATGGAAAATGCTACATTTTTAATTCAGTTTTAAACGTGTTACAGCATATCAAATAGTTCTCCTGATTCGAGAAGCTTAACGTATTTCTTTTCCTCTGCCGCGATTTTCTTCTTCAGTTCCGCAAGCTGCTCATCGCGTATTGCTTTTCTCTGGGCTTCCTGTCTTCTCCAAGATGCTTCCATACGATTATATATTGATTGTTTGATTTGAGCATACAATATTCCTGCAATCAAAAATCCCCATCTACCTGCTCTTATCAATGGAGATACATACAGCGGGGGTCCGTAAGGGCCTTCCTTCATTTTATGCGGACTTTAGACAAAGGTCTCCATATTTTCGGGATTTGGCAGCGTCAGGTCGCGTCAGGCGTGGTCATCAAAACGAGAGACTTTTATTTTTCTAAGCGGCTGACACATTTAAAACCAGCTGTCATATATTTAGATCGAGCAAAAAGGTCGTTAACCTGCGTCGTAAGATCGGAAAAGTTTGCACTTGGAACATCCCTATGGGTGTAGGTCAAGTGCAAATGCAGCAATTATTTATTTTTCTGTTGGAATTGAGTTTGTAGGAAGGCCAGTGTCCGACTGATGGGCTAAGAATATCGCCTTGTCTCCGGCGGAGTGACCACCAATTATAGCAGACTGGCTAGCAGCCAGCGGCCGCGATATCGCCGCGTGGTCAACAGGAACAAGCGTATCGATTCAGATCAATCATTACCCCATCTATTATGCACGGCGAGGTGCGGGCGTTCTCTTCCTAAACAAACTGGCTATTAGTGGCATTCGAAAGAGTTCAATGATTGGTTTGGCCATTTGGCACTTCGAAGACACCTTGTAACAGAATTTCAATAGAATTTATTTAGCAATGTAAGGAAGTTATTTAGCGATGTTATTGATGCTGATCTACAAACTTATTGTACATACATATGTATTTTGTTATTATTTTTGGTTAATCATTGAAGTTGTAGATTAGGAAACATTTGATGTATTTATGATGACATACTGTATTAGAGGATTTTTTTAAAAATAAAGAGTGATGAGACTAGCAGGACTTCAATCCAAAGGAGTCCAAATCATTACCTAGCACTGCATTATATTTTTATACATTATATTTTTATATATAATTTCATGTCAGTCAGTTACATAATTATATGTCATTTCTCTGAAAACATTGCCCTTAAATCCGGAACACAGTAATGTTTGTACATTACTACTTGGCGGTAGAATAACTGGCAAAGGTGTGGTACTTCCCCAGGCGGACTCTCCTAAGAGTCCTACCACTTTAGATTCCAAATTCTAAATTACAAAAAAGAATGTTCAATAATAATATAATATATATAGTTCAATAGGGTTAGTTGTTGTTTTCATCTGTTCGGTAATTCTCTAAGTACTGTGTTATTGTACCCGAGTGTGTGAGCTTTATTACCTGTTCAAAGGCCCAATGGTTGGATTGTTATATATTTCATAATGTCTGATTCTGAATCTAGATGTCAAATCGTAATTCTTCATCGAATGTTATTCTGTTTAAAAGCTGACGTCATCGAGGTCCAGCTATAACTTTTGACCGTCGCTATTTTTAACCCCCGACCAAAAAAAGGGGTGTTATAAGTTTGACGTCGATGTCTGTCTGTCTGTCTGTCTGTCTGTCTGTCTGTGTGTGTGTCTGTCTGTGGCACCGTAGAGCTCAAGCGGATGGGTCGATTTCAATGCGGTTTTTCTTATTTGAAGGTTAATATCCGTGCGGATGTTCTTAGCTATGTTTGGTTAATATCGATTCAAAATGGCCGCCGCCACAAAATGGCGGACAAAATATTTCTTCACAACCTACCTCATTATGGGTATCAAATGAAAGGGCGTGACTAGTAAAACACTATGCACTACAACAAATTTCAAATCCAAGATGGCCGCCACCACAAAATGGCGAATTATATTATTTTTTTCATTACTACCATAATATGGGTATCAAACGAAAGGGCTTGACTAGTACAATACTTTGCACTATGACAAATTTCAAATCCAAGATGGCCGCTCCCAAAATGGCGAAATACATTTCTTTTTTCAAAACTCCCACAATATGGGTAGCAAATGAAAGAGCTTGACTAATAGAATGTTGTACAGACAACAAATCCGAGTTAGTCGGGGGTTAATCAAAATTTTTAATTTTGTTCTTGTAACGATAAGTATTTTTTTCTTTTCAGTAATTTGTAATGTTTTGATGGAGTTCCACTTTCTTCACAATGCTTCTTCTCATAGAAAACAATTGATGTGGTAATAGAGATACTATGCCTACCCACGTTGTAAATTACGCCGTGAATGGAGCCATTGTTTTGGGAATTACTACAATGATGAATGTACAATTTTGTTTGGTAACCCAATTGTAATAGCTAAATTGTAATATATCTACGTTATGGGAATATATTACATATTACAGATTTGTAGGTTTTTGAGCTATATAGGTGTTACATTTTGCTTCATTACTATTATTATTGTAGTTACAATTATAATTACAATTATATCATTACTATCAATAAATCATTATGGTTACATTAAACAAACATTTGTCCCATTAACACTAAAGTCAGACAAATCAATAATTTTTAAACCAACAATTTTGTTTGATCTTTGGGTAGGTAGGTATTTTAATTAAGAGTCTCGAAATATCTATAAAATTTTGGTTGGAATGAGTTCTGAATTTGGATAAAGTTTTAATACGAGTATGTGCAGGATTAACGATGAAGAAGCTAACTTGAAACAAAAAAATCAATTTAAAACAACAACAAAAATGCTCTACTTACTGTTCTGATAGAAATATATTGGTGTACCTATAGGTAGAGCAATAAACGTAATTATGAAAATGTCTTAGAAATAAACAAACGAAAGACCTTGACTGTCTTTCTTTAATTTTGACGATGTGCGTGACGCGTGACTTGCAAGACCTTTGACTTTCAAATAGCTTTGAACTCAACTTTTGCTACGACATCGTAAAAGCCCACTTAAAGAATGAATTATTTAAATGTGTTGTAATATGAGCTATAAATACATTCAATTACGTAGGTATTCAAAATTATATAACATACACACTATAACTCCCTATCATAAATAAAATGTTATATACTACATCAAGTTAAGTACTAAAACACTACCTATATCCTTTTAAATTAGAATTATAAAACATCAAGTGATCCATTAACGTGAAATAAACATCAAGTTTTTTGTTATGGTACTTACATACTTAGGTAGGTATTGTATTTGTTCCAAAAACAGTTTTGTAGTTGTTAATTATTTGTAATATGTAGTTAGTTTTAGCAAATCCATAGTTTGACATAATGTATTTAGAAATGTATTTATTAACTATTGCCTATACAGGCTTACATTGGACCGCCAACTGCCATCTTGCTTGTTGCTTGATGTCAAGCGGCGATGAAGCGCCATCGTAGACCATGCAGTCGACGATGGCGCTCCATCACTTACTTTGAATAAACCGAGTCACTCTTGATTTGAAAGACTCTTATATTGTACCTATTGGGTTAACCCACTCAGACTACGCATTTCACAGCCTACACGTTCTTATCATAAAAGTAGAGCCAAGCAAAAAATAGTCGTTCGAGTCTTAGGAATGTCAACCATGAAACGATGTCACTTTTTCGAGCTGCGAGTAGTCCGATGGAAAAAAGTGCAAGGTGGTATTAGATCATGCAAATCAGTTGGAGAGTCCCAAAATACCGATAAAGTAACAATTTTACGCCGGTGTTCCAGATATGCAGACTTTAAAGTCCTTTTAGAACCAGAATGACATTGCCTGTGAGCATTTTCCACAATTATTTTGGGTAGGTAATTAAATTGTACATGCATCCTTTCCCTTAGATGTTTGACGGTATATCACGTCGGAATGTCGGATTGAAATTTGGAACACAGAGTAGGTACTTACAGACTGTGTTATTAACACGGTTACATAACATTACAGGAATATAATGGGAATGGTAACTACGCGGGTAGAAATGCGGGGCGTTCCTAGTATAAAATAAAATGAATACTGGCTACTAAACTTCTAATACCTAGAACACATTTATTATAAAAGTCATTATGACGAATGCTGTGGACCACTTGTTTAAAGTTGCATAAGGACAAATGTTTGACTTTATTTTTGCGACAAAACGACAAAAAAATGCTTCTGTTACGTGTATTCAACCTTTAATAGGTTGAATACACATGTAAATTTCGTTATTTTTCGAATATTTGGTCACTCTAGATGCCTCTTAAATTTAATTTGGTGTAATAACGAAAGGTTATTTCAATTTAAAGGTTCAATGGTGCAGGCGAGGTCGGAATACGTGGAGATTACGTAATCATTCTATTGTAAGGAGTCAAATTCGATTTGTTGTTGTATTTTTTTCGTCGATAACATAAATACAAATTAGTAAATACCTACATTGAAACAATGAAGCCATTTTATTTTTTTAAACATATTGTTTGACGTTTCACAATTCACACACAACACCATCTAGCCCCAAACTAAGCAAACCTTGTACTATGTAATGTACCTATGTAAAGTAAGTTCTCTAAAATGAAAACTACTAGCAAGAAAATCAGTAGGTAGGTACAAACTACTAACGATATAATGCATGTAACTACGTAAATTACATAATTTATCAGTACAGAAACTTAAAGTAAAGTAGAATATGGGTATGCGAATATTTAACTACGTGACTTATAATAATCTCAAGACCACGAGTAATTTCATATAAAATATTATAAATGTACATATCAGAACTTAAGAACATACAGCATTTTTTTGTGTTTACCGCTTTGATAAGAAAAACCGGTATTCATAATCTTAATTTATGCAATCCCTTCTCTAGCCAGCAGCTATCTCTTTCGCACGTGAAAACAGTGCAATATCACGATCTCGCTTGCACGTTTATTTTTTTTAGTCCATATTTGTCATTTCGACGGGGCGCTTGTGGTAGTGGTTGTGTTTACAAGTTTTAAGAAATTGTATTGTTTTTATTAAATTCGAAGTAAGTCGTGCTATCTACTAAAATCTTAATTAAATTATCGATGTAGTGTAGTGATATAATGCGTATAGACATACAAATAGAGTATAAGTTTGCCAATCAATTAATTCGTGGGTGTGGTGAACGCCGAAAGGGTCCTGTCAAATGTTGGTGTTTTATCGCGAAATTCGCAATTTTTGTCGAGCTCCTTACGTAATCTAGGCATAAATTTACCATATTTTATCTTATCCCTCTATTTTGAGTCATAAAATAACCTAGAAGTGGAGAAAACATTACAAAAAACTTTCGATGTTGATTTGGGTTTGAGTGTTGTGTTTTGTGTCGTGCAGAAATCGTCATCGACGAAGACCACGACGATGACAACTCCAGCGAAGCTGTACGGGCGGGAGCTCTCCACATACGACGAGGTGGATGTGGATGAACTACTGGCGAAGCTCACGCAGGAGGAACTCAGTATGCTGGCCAAGGAGGTTGATCCAGACGTGAGTACACTTGGATTAAGCTTTAAAAATCATATTACCTGGCTGAGCTGCCTCACTGATTTCTGGTCTAGTTCACTTAGTGTACATAATATACATATACAACTTACAACTCAAGTAATCATTGTTGAAATTTAAGGATACTTTCTTAGGTGGCCACATTGACTTAGTTAGTAATAATGTTTAAATATCATTGGGTGGGCATATAGATCAATTTGGGATTGGCAGGTTTTTATTAATTAAATAAGTGTTCAAATTAAGGTCAGATTATAGTAGTTTTGTGATAATGCTATTCTTTGTTGATATACCTTTTGTTAGCAAGATAAGGAATAAGGTTTATGTAGCTGATGGATAGAAGTCTCTAATTACATACCATATTTTAAAAAAGAGTCACAATGTCCACTGCTGGCGAAACTCCAACTTGATGTATTGATGTTAAGACAATAAAACATTTAATTATTTATAAATTGGTTTGATAAAGCCTGCAAATAATAAATTAAAAAATTTATAAGTTACCCTTTTAATATTCCTAATTGATTTCAAGATTCATATTTTTATTTTTCTCTCTGCCACACGATGGACCCGGCACCCGCACGGTGAATCCATGGAATGCTAAGAAAATCGTCTCTCTCTACCTACATAATATGTTTCTCTAAACTAAAGCAATTGTTATAGTTACACATTGCTTTAGATACTTTATATATAATTTGCCTATCGTTATCACACTTAATGTGGGGTCTGTATGAAAATGTGTGCTCACTCCATTTGTTGTTATATGATTTGAGTTTTTTCTTCCTATTCACATCCTCTTTCACATAATCCATATCTTCACTTTTTTAACTGTTTTCAATCACAGTACTATTGTCTACATCAATTTATTTGGCTATTATGAAACTAAATTAAAAAATTAAGTTAAAGACTGTGAACCTGCTTATAATGATGCATTACGTGTGTAAATTACTAACTAAACATTACAAAGAACATTACTTTTCTTAACAAAGTATTGTTAAATCCTCACATACAATGCTTATTCAATTGCAGAGAGTATTAGGTAAGTCACAAATTAGTGGCTAGTGAATAGCTACTGAAGGCCGAGCCGTACAATAACAGTCAGATAATGGAGTTGTTGACATTCACACAAGTCTGTTACCATACCACATGTCACCTTGAGGTATTACAAGATTACTGTGGAATCCTTAAAATTTTGGTGGATAATCTTCGTCTTACTTACTAAATACTTGGAAGTCTTATTTATTTAACTAAAGAGAGTTTTGCGTTTGACTGGAATCTCACCTGTTCTAATGCAAACAATTCAGCATAAGACAGAGCGCACTTACTTTGAAGAAACCAATTTACTCTAAATTTGAAGGCACCAAGATTGTAACTATTGGGAAATACCCATATGACTCAGGCAGCATATTCCATTGCTTAGCAATATGTAAAGTTACACTGCTTCATTTGAGTATTTGGAACATTCAATGAAACTGTTTACTCTTTTTTGAGTTTTGGGATGTCTGATAAAATGGGCTATTTAAGTCATTCAGTTTGGATTGTTTTTGTGCTATATTTAGTAATATGATTAAGCCATGATCTGTGAGGCAGTGATGTTTGAGTAAAATAACTATCAATGAAGTGAAATGGCTTAACCAGCTGGTTATTAACCATTATATGTTAGTGGACAGAGACGTAGATACGGAGGGCTTATAATTTTTTTTTTAAACGTTATAACTGTCATTGCTAACTTGCTTTAAATATTGGTTGTGTTGACCAATTGTTCACACAACATCATCTAGCCTCTAACTAATAATGCTTGCACCATGAGGCAAGTAGCTCATATTATTATAATCCTACTAATATTATAAATGTCAATGTTTGGATATTTGGATGTTTGTTGCTCAATCACATTACTTTAAACACAGTGAAATTTGGAACACAGTCAGATTATAGTCTGGAAAACACGTGACTACTTTTTATCCCGTGAAAATAACGGGAATGGAAAACTATGCGGATGAAACCGCGGGGTGATGCTAGTACAAATGTAATTTTAAATACATATTTATTTTTAATAGTCCTAACACCCAGACACTGCATAAACATCTGTTAATCATACAAATGTTTGCCCTGCCAGAGAATATAATCCACTACCTATGGCTTAGTGAGCAGCTTCACTACAGACTGAGCCTTGACATCAGTTAACGTAAAAACATAAAGTAACAATTTATCAATATGCTATAATCCACCAAATCTTTCAAGTTTAATCTATATTTGTATTTATTGTGATGTCAGAGAATATAATCCACTACCTATGGCTTAGTGAGCAGCTTCACCACCAGACTGAGCTCTTGACATCAGTTAACGTAAAACATAAAGCAACAATTTATCATATTGCAATATCAGTAGAATAATATTGAGAATTTTAATAACGAAAATTCTCAATATACTCGTGAATTAATTACTAAAAAAACTCAAAATACTCTTAATATAGATAATTAAGAAATTATTATAGCAGGTCTTATTTAAATTTCTCCCATAAATCCTTATCCAGCACTAAACATCTCACCAACACCTGGCATATTGTACCTGCAAGGATAGGAGAATCTTAATGAATGAAACTGTTGGCTTCAGGCCAAGTTCCTCGGAATGCCCCGTAGAATTACTAGTGGACAGGTATTTTGGTTTAACTCTGTTTTGTATATTGATATCTAATTATATAAAAAACTTGTAAACAATCACATTTACTATGTTTGGCCTTCCTTGGGAATCGTTTCGATGGATAATCTTTCTTGGCTACAGAAATACGGTTTAGTCCCAGTTGTCCCACGTGCAATCACTAACAAACACTGCACATCACATCCTCAGCAACAGAGTGGCTTACAATTGGAACAGGTTGCCTGAGGATGTTATCTCGGCAAAGTTGTTAAATTCTTTTAAGAACAAACTTGACAAATGGATCGTAAAAGACAAAATCATTTTAATAGACAATCACCGATAATTTGTTATTTCAACACTGAGATATAGACATATCAGCTAAAACTGCTCGCCTATTAATAAATAAATTAATTAATTAAAAATAAACATTTTGATCAATATTTTTTCACAAAGCAAAATCTAGTTAGCCCCATGTTTTTTTTGTATGTGGAGGAATTGCATTTGTGCCTGGACTGGGCGACACAGTCGGGTAATATATTTTTTTTATTTAAATTATCCACTCCACAGACTCCGGGGTTTGTGATCTTTGTCATTACAATTATCTTTTTTTTTACACATTTCTTGGATAAGGAGAAGAGGAAAATAGGAGGGGATTTGGGTACATTTAAAATCTAATTCTAGTGCTCGTCTGTAGAGCCGATCACTACCGGTTGGGATTCCGCCAGTAATCGACTCGACATCGAGTGTTTGCCTAATTGCCTTTTGCCATTTGCCTAAGCTGCCTCCTCCCGGTCCAGAGCCTCCACAACGGCCGCATTTCTGTCCCCGATGGCCATCTGTAGGTTGAAATCGTTGATGGTCTTCGGTGATGCAGCCCACGCTCGCCGCACGAACCGACCGATGGCGTCGTCGGTGTCGTCAGCGTAGTATGTGAAGGTCCCCGTGTGCCGTGAGATTGCAACTACCGCATGGGGCACGCTCTCGTGCAGCTTCATGTTTGCCTTGGTTTTGATTACGATTACCGACTCGTATGTTAGTCCCTGAGCTTCATGGATGGTAAGGATGCGTGACCCGGTGACTGACCCATAACCCTGGTTTGTCAGGGTCTCCTTCTCCTCTTGAGTGTGAACTAAGAAGAGGGTGTTTGGTTGAGTGTTGGGTATTTGCGCTCCCTTATATCTTCTCTGCTCTAGGGACTTTATACGGGACGCTGAGGAGTACATACCGGAGTATATTTCCCTCAGTGCATATGCGACGTCCATTGGGTTTCGATGTGTGCAGAGCAAGTCCTGGCTGATCTTTGTTACCAGGTTCGGGCGATGATACCTCATTTCGAAGAGATTTTCCCTGTCGATATAAGGCAACTGATTGACGTCTCCAATGAGAACAATTTCACCAACACCAGGACAGCCTTGAAGCCATCACAATGGCTCCAAAATGGTTCATGAGAGCTTCGTCCACCATGAGGCGACTGAAACTTTCTCTACCGAAACCATTTACCAGAGCAGAAGCCATGGTTCGCACTCTGGTTTTGACCTGGTTTCCGATTCGGTGCGATAGCTTTTCCCTTAGATCTTTTGCTGCCTCAGTTGTTGTAGTGGTGATGGCGTCCTTGTCCACGTCGAAGTGTCTAATCACCCATGTTGTTTTTCCACATCCTGGAACTCCGTTGACCCACTGTATTCTCAGTACCTCCCAATTTTCCCAATCTGCTTTGACGTTTCCGTTCCCCTTCGATGGTCTTGGCCATCTCTAGGATCTTATCGTCCAGCATAATCTTGGTGCATTGGGCAGTAACTACAATTGGGTCGTTTGGTGGTGTCGCATAAACAGGTACTCCCGCGCGCTCTGTCTCTCTCTCGTTCAGTGTCACGGCGCCATTTTCTGCACTGTAAGCTGCCATATACTGTCCTGTCATGGTTCCCTTGATGACCCGGGAAGTGACATTATTGTAAATGGCTTCGGCCTCCTCGAGTTTCGCCTTTAAAAGGGTTTCACTTCCTAGCCTATAGGACTGCATGATGTTTTCGCAGGTCTTGAGGTTGACTTGTCGTGTCGCGCTCAGTGTGGCTATGAATTCGTTGAAGGCGTTACGTGCATGGCTCCGCGGCTCCGAAGCCTTGACATAGCGGGGCGGTTCAACCTGTCCCATGTCGGCTCTCGTTCGGGCTGTTTGTTGCTGTGAAGTTGCTTTGGGGGTCTTTGACGTCGAGGGGAGTAATGAATGGGATGTGATTCAGAGTACGCTCCTTGCTGCTGCGTTGAAAGCAGTCACGAACGCCGTGTTGGTGCCTCGGCTGCCAGTTAGATTGGCTGAGGCTTTTTCCGCGGCTGCCCTCTGCTGTACTCTTTCGGAGCCGGTTTGGATGGTCGAACTAGGAACAGGATGTCCCCAGCTGTCAGTTGCATTTGTTTGGTCGTGCGAAGGGGTTATGAGGAAGCTCAGATTTTCCCCCCCTGTCTTCGTATACGACAACCTCATGATGTTTAGAGGCCTCAATACAACCCAGCCGGTCTGCGACTTTCGCTCTTGAATATTCGATTGCCATCGCATCCACGCTTATCACCCGGGGTGTTTCACCTGCATTTCTGCTCAGATGTGCGAGTAGCGCACTTGCCTGTGTGAAAGGCGTCCGACCTTCCGAGTAATCTATTAGTGCAATTGTTTTGTTTTTCGATCGCACCAACCGAAATCGGTGGCCGTCTACCTCGCACAGCGGCATGGCTTCGTAGGTTTTCCGCCGGTCGGGTAATATCAGACTCGACACCATGGAAGGACATGGTGTCGAGTCGACATTGAAGATGACGTGAAGGTTTAGTCGGTCCGACTAAAACCTCCAAGTCGTTCCATCTTTGCCGTTTACGGCGGGAACGCGAGACAGCTGTTGCATTTTCCGCTAGCCCGCCGCGGCTTGCCCGTCTCCAGGCTCACCTAAGGGCCACACCCTGGTCACCGGCGCACTTCGTCCAACATAAGTCCAATCAGTAAGTGGATGACAGTATGATGCCATAGTCTCCCGCGAAGGATCAGATCTGTTGGTCCTGCTGCTTTTCGGCTGAGGATAGAGAGAACGGCGCACCGCAATACCGACACTCCTCTGCACCCCCCACCACGTTCGTTATCTAACGGTGGCGTTTCCGTCAAGGCCTTGGCGGATAAGGAGAGTGGCGTACCGTAATACCGGCAGTCCTCCCCCGCCGCAGCCTCCACCCCATAGCCACGATGCCCACCCTTCAACATCGCGGCCCACCTCAGTTGCGACAGTGCTTATAACCGAGAGCATGCAACCTACATGGCCGCATCGCCGTCGGCTTGGAGGCAAAGCCTAGATTCCTCTTATGATTTATGGGATTTCCGACGATGCGGTCCACGATGGAGCGTCCTTACCTAAAAGAAAGCGATTCACTCTCGATTTGAAGGCACTTAGATTGTAACCATTAGGAAAAACACACTCAGGCAAGGCAATCCAAAGGTTAGACGTTCTTATCACAAAAGTAGACGTAAATCTCTTCGTTTGAGTCTTTGGAACGTCAACCATGAATTGATGTCACCTTTTCAAGCTACGAGCAGTCCGGTACAAAAAAAAGAGCAAGGTGGTATTAGATCATCTGCATGATCAGTTGCACACTCTGCAAAGTGTAAGTGACGTGAACTTATTTAAATGAAGTGTCACGTTTCTTTGACATTTCACATGGCTGAACAACGTTTGACAGAACTTAATTATAGTAGTGATAAGCATCCCTCGGGTTCACTCGCGTAGTTCCCGATCCATTTATGTTTCCGGAGTAAAAAATAGCTTATGTGCTATTCCAGGCTATAATCTGTGTTCCAAATTAGAACCCAATGCGATCAGCCGTTCCGATGTGATTGAGCAACAAACACCCATAATATTAGTAGGATAATGTATATTTTGAAGGAAATCCCTATCAGTTTTATGGTAAAAAGTTCACCAAGGCGAATGAAAATAAATATTTCCTACACAAAAACTTCTACACTTATCAACGAATGTGCATATTTCATTAGGTGTCATAGATATCGTCTTTGAGTGTCTGTTATGCCCTAAATGCCACAGTAATCAAACATGAAGGAGTACAGCTAGCAAATTAATAAATAGTCACTTTAGTACGCAATTTGCTTAATGCTCTGATAACCATCACTGTAACCCTGTCTTTTACATAATTACTAACTCAGGCCAGCGTCTAATTTGCATGCTGTCTAGTAAATATATTTCTCCATTCATTAACATACATTTGAATTCAATTTTTCAACATGTTGACCGAAAATTTACACCATCATCCGTCTGATTTGTAATTTTAATTCGAAATTGGGGCTTTTCCCATTCGCTTTATGCAAAGGCTTATACGGTTGAACACCTTTGCTTTTTTGAAGATGAAAGACACAGGTTTTAGCAATACAGGGAACTCCCATTCAGGCAATTGTTTTTTTTTAATAAAGAGTGACGAGACGATCAGGACATGTGCCTGATGGTAAGCAACATGCCTGACACATAACACCACAGTGACACGCAGCTATTGGAACATGAAGAGTCCAAATCATTACCTAGCACTGCACTGCGTTCGTCACCCAGAGATCTAAGCTCTTATATCTCTAAGCCATGTTATTACTCTGGAAACATTGCCTTTCAAACCGGAACACCGTAATGTTTGCACATTACTGCTTGGCGGTAGAATAACTGGCAAAGGTGTGGTACTTCCCCAGAACGGACTCTGCCAAGAGTCCTACCACTAACCTTTGTTTAACTTAATTTGTAACTAACCAGCTAACCACCAACATATTAGGAACTAATTTTATCTTAAAAAAATGAGATAATAGTAAGGGATTGTACTTATACGTCACCGTAAAATTGTAAAATCTCATCAGATTAAGCTGACGCCAGTCATATTACAAACTAACCTAACCTACCATACGCTTATAATCTCACGCGTTAGATTAAAAACTGACGCTGTTGACAATTTTGGGGTGAATTATTTATAGGGTAATACATTTTTTGTATGAAAATTAACGTGGTTATTACACAGTTTAGCACTAAGTGCTAAACGAGCTGTGATCACGCGCGCGCACTCTCTTCGAAAAAGATTGCTGTACGCGATCGAAACTTGAGTCGGACTGGACTGACTAACTGACTACTTATATCAAACGTGAGTTATCCGTATATTTATTTAAAAAGGCTAACACATATTACACATAAAAGCAAGGGACACAGCTAGTAGACAACAATGACAACGAAAAATAGGCCAAAATAGACTCGTATAGTATTTTAATGAATAACTTTAAGTCAGATAAAATAGCGCATAAAAAAGATTGGCAGTCATAGAGACTGCCGAGAGAAGAGAAAACTTATAAATTAATTTTAGTTTTAAACTAATGTTGCACAATATGTCATCTGCATAGCTACAGATAATATACTGCTATTACGCATTTGGGTGACGCAAGGTCTCACGATTCCATCTATCCAAAAAGCGTCTAAAGGCGTCGTGCTGAGACCGCGACAGGCACTTTATGGAATTGTATGGGCGCCAGTTCGCGCCGAGACTGCGACACATGTCTCGGTCTCCTGTTGCAGTGTTTCGGTGCGAACTGGCCCCCATACAATTCTGTAGTGTCAAGTGTCTGTCGCGGTCTCCTGTCGCGGTCTTGTGTTGCGGTCTCAACGCGAACTTGCACCTTTAAGGTTCGCGCCGAGACTGCGACACGCGTCTCGGTCTCCTGTCGCGGTCTCGGCGTGAACTGGCACCCACCCATACAATAGATTAGCATGTTGATGACGCGACCTTATAAGATTTCTCTTACCATAATATGCTCAACGTGGCTAAAGAAGTTTTGACTCCTCCATAAATCAGTTCGAGTCAGTTTTTTTAAAAGAAATAACAGATTTTATTTTTGCGATTTCAGGGATGGTAGTCATAGTTGGATGTAGATTATCGTGTTGTCGTAAGTGTGTCATAACACTCATCAGGGTCATTTAACATGCATATCTGTACTTGATAAGGCCCATCCCATATTTCTTTATCTTATAATTGAGGCGATAAAAGTAAGTTTCTAGGGATTATTTATTTGCTTATAAAATAAACATATTAATTGTTAAAATGATTTCTGCAAAACTTTTAATTAACGTTGTCTCATATAGTATTTGCTACACCCAAGGGATCACCGCCTATCTATTATTGTTATGGGATTAATTTTGTACTTAGTCTTTATTTTCAGTTGTGATTAAAGGAAGAGCAATAGCCATATCCATTTTAGTTCGGTAGGCGAAGATCGAGAGATTCTACAGCGTAACAAAAATGATCTTGGCTGTGATAATGTTCTATTTATTTTCGTTCCAAACTAAAAAGACCGACCGAATGTACGGTTACAGCCAGTTTGGACCAACTATATTATTCAGCCTCAGTTTTGTTTTCAGCAAAAATAGAGCTGAAACTTTTGGCTTCGTTTCGCCAGCTGAGCTCGCCGCTGTCCAGCCTTAATCATACTTTAATAATGTCTTGTTATTTGTATGTTTATCTAACGTAAATGAGTTAAAAATACACAACATTTCAGTACGACCATTATTTTTATATGTGGATTAAAGTTTCGGTTTCTGTTTCGGGCAAAATTAAAAGCCTGACCGAAAGTTGTAGTGTAGTTATGGTTTTGGCTGAAAATCCTGTTTCGATCGGATACTATCATTTATATAGTCGGCGATAGCTCTTCTATATATCTGTATTTAGTTAGGCAGTCAAGGGGCAAAGCAGCACGAGAAGAAAAAAATGGCAAGAGAGCGAGGAAAATATGTAATGATCTGTGTAAGCTGCCTATGACGATGTTTGTATCGAGTTGAATATACTCTTATCTGTGCTTTAGGGAAAATAATAACTTGGTAATACACAGTATGTTCCTACAGCTGAAATCAGAGAGAGTCGATCTCACACTGGATAAATGCGACCCAGTGGTGGCAAGTGTGGTACCCATTAGATGAATAAAAAGTATTATATGCTTAGGTATGCATTTACGAGGAAAATGATGACCTTATTCATTTACCTAGCGTGTAATGTGTACCATGTAATAAACTATTTTAGAGCAATTGTTGTTGGATGAGTATTATAGAATTAAGGATAATCGGAGATGATACCACGCATCCTCATATAGTAAGTTTGTGTGTTTTATTAAACTGACGTAAGAGGATGTCGTGTCGTTGAAAATCACTCGACCTGTCATAGAAGTATCAACTCTGCTGAAGCAGAAGATCGAAAAATGTAAGTCTGGCTTATAATCTAGCGTATTTCGACCATCAAACAATTTTAAAAGCCTGACAAACAAGTAAATGAATATTTTTCGAATACGGGCCTAGAGCATCTCCCGCTACGCACAAACAAAAAAGCTCATATTGGAAATATGTATAATATATATCGCCGTAAAGTTTCAAGGTTATCGGTTTTGTATGGAATACATTGAAGATTGAACACTGTACAGATTATCTGTAAAAGCGGATACTTTTTCACGTTTGCTTGGTTTCTGTTGGACTGCTCATGGGTAAAAAAATCGACATGTTGTGAGGAAAAACCCACTCAGCCAACGAATTCCAATATAGCCTAGGCGTTCTTTTTACGAAAGTGAAGTCTAGTAAAAAGTTAATGAAACATCATCAAAGACTAACTTTTTACTAGAACTTTGCGCCATAAGTGGATCCGGCCTTAATCCCGGGGGTCCCGTACTAACTACCCCCTGCTACCAAATAATGCACTAAATCATATATTTATGATGGCAGAGTGAATGTAAAGAGTAATCCCATGGTTTCCAGGACAACTGCCTGCCGCCGTCGCTGAGGACGAACTACGCGTGCGAGAAGGACCCGACGGGCCCGCTCAACCGCAAGAAGCTGATAGAGCACATCAACAAGCAGGCGCTAGAGACGCCCGACCGGCCCGAGGTGAAGCCCTACGTCGCTGGCGTCGTCAGAGGGAAGAAGGTAAGAATGATTATCAAAGACAAGTGACCGACAAAAAAAATTAGTTATAGATAGATACCCGATAGAAGTAGAAACTTATAAATTAGTTTTTTTTAACCCCCGACTAAAAAGGGACGTCGAAAGTTTGACGTCGATGTATGTCTGTGTGTGTGTATCGTCTGTGGCACCGTGGAACTCAAACAGATGAACCGATTTCGATGTGGTTTTCATTTGAACGATAGTTTCCGTGCGATAGTTCTTAGCTATGTTTGATTAGTATCGATTCAAGATGGTTGCCTTCACAAAATAGCAGGTAAAATTTATTATTTCACAACCTCACTCAATATAGGTATCAAATGAAAAGGATTGCCTAGTAGAATACTATATACACTATGGCAAATTTTTAATTCAAGATAGCCACCACCATAAAATGGCTAATGTTTTTATTTCACTACTACCTTAATATGGGTATCACAAGAAAGGGCTTGCCTTGCCTAGGATACTTTACGTATGACAAATTTCAAATCCAAGATGGCCGCCACCACAAATAGCGAATTACATTTCTATTTTCGCTACTCCCTCAATATCGGTGTCAAATGAAAGGGAACGGATCGGCAGTCGCCGTTCTCCCGATCAGACCAGCCGTAGTTTAGCCGTAAATTATATTATAAGGGCTAGCAAAACCGTGGCTTCGTCCTTCAATAGAGGAGTTTACAATAAAGTGAACGTCTGAGGGCGTGTTTAGGTTAGTAGGGCTCTGCGCCTTCTCCGCTGCTCCAAAGTTCAGTAGGCAGTAGAGGTCATCTGAATCCAACTACCGTAGGTCCCAGTAATCTATTAATATTATAAATGTTAAAGTTTTAATGTTTGTGGCTCAATCATGTCGGAAACTTTAAATATATCTTTAAACACATATCTCAAAACAACCAACTTGCTTAGACGGCCAACCGTCTAAGTTAGCTGGTAATCATGTGTTCTTAGTACGTACTAACTCAACTCAATCGTCCACATTTCATCCATCAGAAAATACGTGACGTCTGGCGGCTCTGGGATCTGACTCTAAGAAGTATTGGTGACGGTAACGATAACAGTGTCGCGAATTCAATTGTTTTTACCCATCTCAAAAACAACCCAACGCGCCTAAAGATGTTTTCACTTCGAGAAGTCGTACTCACTTCAAAGTAGTAGTACTTCAGCTGGTGACTTTAAGCTAAGGATCGGACTGAGTGGAGGGATAGACGAGAGACCAATGTCCAGCTACGACTAGGATATAATTATGATGATGTTCTGCCAATGATGATGATGGTCAATGGGAAGTACCGCATAGATTATTATTCTAGATGCGGTTTGAATCCCGTATCCTCACTTGCGTATTCATACTGTCTATTACATTGGTACCTATCATTGATTACGAAAATATTTTCCCGTGAAAGTGAGTATTAATTTACCCGTGAATATGGTGCAAGGCATCGAAATATCGGGGACTCGCACCATCATTATAACCACAGTAAATCCCGTAATTAATAGTACTAGTAGCTAAGCAGCGAACTGGAATCTTCACATTCAAATAGGTAAATAGCTTTGAAGCACTGTGCTGCCAGGCGTGCTACACACCGTAAAGTACAAGCCTTACTTGTCCCGCCACTCAATTTTTTTTTATAATAAGTGACGAGACGAGCAGGACATGTGCCTGATGGTGAGCAACATGCCTGTCACATAACAGCACAGTGACATGCAGCTATTGGAACATGAAGACTCTAAATCATTACCTAGCACTGCACTGCGCTCATCACCCAGAGATCTAAGATGTTATATCTCTAAGCCCTGTAATTTCTCTGGAAACATTGCCCTTCAAACCGGAACACAGTAATGTTTTCACATTACTGTTTGGCGGTAGAATAACTGGCAAAGGTGTGGTACTTCCCCAGGCGGACTCTGCTAGGAATCCTACCACTACAAAAATATAAAAAAGAGTGTTTGTGTGTACTTATATACGCACGCTAGAAGTTACACTAACACAGAAATAATGCTCCTGCGTTAGGCCAAAGTTCTTCAAGCTGTATAGGCACTTCAAGCCAACTGCCATAGGCCCGTTTAAAAACAAACGCGCAACTAAATTTAGTGTATATAAAAAGTAACACGAACAAAGTGACTTCGCCATAATAGGGACAATAAGACAAGAACAAAATTAAAATTTTGACTAACTCCCGACTACCTCGGAATTGTTATCTGTACAACATTCTACTAGTCAAGTCCTTTCGTTTGACACCCATATTGTGGTAGTAGTGAAAAAACAATATTATTCGCCATTTTGTGGTGGCGGCCATCTTGGATTTGAAATTTGTTATAGTCATTATAGTGATATAGTGTATAGTATTCTACTAGTCAAGCCCTTTTATTTGATACCCATATTGAGGTAGATTGTGAAGAAATATTTTGTCCGCCATTTGGTGGAGGCGGCCATTTTGAATCGATATTAACCAAACATAGCTAAGAACAACCGCACGGATATTAACCTTCACATAAAAAAACCGCATCAAAATCGGCCTATCCGTTTGAGCTCTACGGTGCCACAGACAGACACACAAACAGACAGACAGACATCGACGTCAAACTTATAACACCCCTTTTTTTGGTCGGGGGTTAAAAAGTGCTTATGGACACAATCTTACACTTAATATTATTTAGCCAACTAAGTCATAAGAAAATTACTCATTAGCCTAGAGCCTAGACTTTCCAAATTAGGCTAGATTGTATTAAATATATTAGTCACCAAGTTGGGTGGTGAATAATTATTCAAAAAAAAAAATGTGTGGCAAATTTGAGTGTCGGGCATGCGCGCGCATCCTAAAAACACTCAGAAGGCAGTTGTCAGCTAACTTCATCCTGGTTTTTATCATGAAAAACTCTCTCACATCAGTTTTTCCAGATACACTAAATGAAATATAACTTGAAACCCCATCTGGATGCACTCATACGCGTATAAGCGGTCCAAAAACACCACTTGCATACATCCTTGTCACACCCACAGAACGCTCTTCCTACACTACTCATTAGCACGACAATGAATAATCCAGTCGCCGGCACTCAGCACTGTTAACCGAACGAAAATAAGAATGACCACACTGCGGTGTCTTGCCTTGAGACGGGGCATAAAAATTGTGACATTTACGCTACAATGAGCGCACCGCTCGCCGCGATAGCATCGGGGAAAACGTTCCGATTCCGCATTTTTATTTTGATGACCTTAAGAACTAGAAAAGTCGAGTATTGTTGCGTGGGCATAATAACAATATGATACTTATTTATAGAACCTCCGATTTGAAGAATCAAATTAATTTGTTTTTGTTGTAGAACTTTTATTTCTATACAGGTTCTATATAGAACAACAACGATTACACAGAACCTGTGCTGTTATGGGCAGGCATGTTGCTTACCATCAGGCACATGTCCTTCTCATCATGTCACTACTAAGCTCCAAGTGATGTATGTGTCACAGTAAAATTGTCAACTCAGATTATAATCTTACGGTGGGTTAAGTTAGTTTGTAAGTGTTGATGTACGTCAGAAAGGGACCCCTTACGCCCGAGTCACAAGTCTCGGGATCTACTCGGGTTTTCTCTCTCTGCCACACGATGGACCCGGCACCCGCACGGTGAATCCATGGAATGCTAAGAAGATCGTCTCACCTCGTTAGATTATAATCTGACGGTGTTGACAACTTTACTGTAAATTATGCGACACATATCAATTAGCCAACCAGCTTAATTAGCCCTTCAATCAACATCCTAGCCCTTCACTAACCAGGAATGATATTCAGCTGTAACATTTGTTATATCATTTAATAATCTGGCTGACCAATGCTTAGGCTAAGGCCATTCATACGATAGGAATAAATAGAATTCTATACATTTATGACAGTCAGTTAAAAAGATGAAACATCCAAACATCATGATAAAAAATATTTATTTAATACTTTTAAATGCAGCAATCTAAGTTTTAATTTAATGTATTTCGAAATTACGTTTTTCGTAGAAATATAGTAGACGTTCTGTTTCGTAAAGAGGCTAGGGTGTTGATTGAACGGCTGATTAAAAAAACTGAGTATTTTAATCGTAATAGGATAACGACTGGTTGTGTTATGGTACGTTTTTTCTTGTTGTTGCCAGCCTTCCAAATACCAAGTAATTCATGGAGCAGGTTGTTCTGCTGTCAATGATATAAGACAAGCTAAGTCCCTCTCGCTATAGAAAATGATATTCCCATTATTATGGCTGGCCTAATGGCTTAGCTGGTTGTAAGTCTGCATCCGAAGCCGAGGGTCGTGGGTTCGATTCCCACCCAGCGCAAATGTTCGTGTGATGAATACAAATATTTATACTACGTCTGTGTATATTCTATGTATAATAAGTATGTATTTCCAACTATAAATAAGTATTATATGAGCTATCTGGTACATCATAGTACACATCTTTGTTTAGTTTGAGTCAGATGTTGTGTGTGAATTGTCCGCCAACATTTATTTATAACTTATCGCTATTTGATGAGGTTTTTGTTGTGTGTGTGCAGTGGATCCCGCCGCCGCCCCCCGAGAAGCTCCAGAACGCAGACGAACAGATCACCATCGACCTCGGCGACGAGTACGAGCAGGCGCTCACAGACGCCTCGCAGGAGGAGATCATCGACCTCGCCGGTAACACGGACCACTATCTTACTTACTAATCTATATTAATAATTTCGTCAAGGGGTACGGTAGACTTGATCGAAACCTTATATGAATAACAAAACATAATAAAATATTGATTTTTAGTCGACAGCATATGTCTTACAAAATTCGGATTATGGAGAATTTCGTTAAATTATGATGGCACTGACAAACAAACCGCTGTCGCCATCTTCGGTGTGAAGCACGTTTCGTTCCATCAATCAACACATTACGTGCGTCCGTCGCGCCAAAAAAGTATCCATCACAAAAAACTGTGACTTATGTGACTACGTAAAACGAAACGTCTTGCCGCCGGACCGGAATTTTATTATATTTATTATATTATTTTATAAAATTTATATTTAGTATCAGCATTGCACTCGTGCGAAGCCGTGGCGGGTCGCTTGTAGTATTATAAACTAGCAGCTTCGTTTTGCACGCGTTGTTCCCATTACTTTTCCGGGATAAAAAGGGCATGTGTTCTTCTAGACTAATCTGTGTTCCAAATTTCAACCCTATCCGTTTATACGTTACGACGAAATTGCAACAGGCAGCAGGGTTCGAACCTAAAATACACTTGTGAAATCTTAGCCTTTCGCCTACGGGTCTAATTTAGAATCCAGCTGCGAGGAATCCAGAATCCAGAGGAGACTCTTGCCTTAAACCCGAACACTCGAATAAAAGTATACAAAATATTGGTAGTCATAAAGACTGCTGATAGACGTCAAAACTTATTACTTAGAATACGTCACCTGTATAGCTAAGCTACAAATATACTGTTGCTACGCATGTATTTACAAAAGATGGTGGTTCGCGCCGCGACCGCGACACGAGACCGAGACCAGAGACCTCAACAAGCACTTTACATTATGGAATTGTATGGGCGCCAATATGATGAGCGGTTTAAGCGGTTTAAAAGTTTTCACTTAAAAAAAAAAAAATCTACAACACACGGACTCTCGCTCCTGTGCGTGCGCATTGAAGTATTTTACAGTACGCCAACGCCCATACTGCCTTTCGGCATGTAAGTTTATAATAAACGTAATGCAAACACTTTATCGAAGCTCAAAAGAAACGTTTACATTCAGGCCGCCAGTGTGCCTGAGCGAGAAAGATAGTCAGCTGTCACGTATACACACTTTTTGTCAATACATTAAGTCAATTTCCATTCATCGATTGTAATATTACGGATATACGTTTGTTTACAAATATAAATTGCGCCAAATACTGCCTTTCGGCAAGTTTATAATAAACGTAAGCAAACACTTTATAAGTAACATATTATTCTAGTAACAATAAAAAATGTTAGGTAGATGTTTTACATTTCAAACTTTGAAGGAAACGACGTCCGTCAGATACGCCAGTATAATTATACGTACGTAAATCTACGCTTTCGGACAATAATAGAAATATCAAAATCGGTTCACCTAGTCGAAAGTTATGAGGTAACAAACATAAAACAAAAAACACAGTCGAATTGAGAACCTCTCATGTTTTTGAAATTCGATTTAAAATATTGTTGCCCTTTATTAAAATCCATCAGACTGTTTAACCTGCTTATAAAACAGCATGTAGAGATCGACACCTAAAAAACTCCAGACTCTGTGTCCCGACTTGGCTAGTTTTATTACTCTGAAAAAAGTAATTGCTTCTGACAGCTTGCGGAAATCTCGGCTGAAAAATCGGTGCTAAAATCTTTGGCAAGTTCTTTGAATCTTTTAATTATTTTCCGTGTAAAACTGACGTTTTCGGCGAGCACAATGTTTTGTAACATTCCGAATCATTAAGAAAACAAGGACAGACAGAGTACGCGGACATATACTTCATTCTTAGTTTGGGAAATTAGGTATACATGTATAATGTACCTATTACTGAAATAAAAAAAATGGCAGTCATAGGAACTGCCGATAGAGAAAACTTATAAACTCTGAATTTGATAGATTACTTTGGAAACTACGGAAACCGGAGGACGTGGCTATGAGCAAATTAAACATGGCCATCTATCTAGATTATGCTGACGCATTTCTAGATGGCCAATGGGAGATGCTGACGCATTTCTACATTTCTAGATGGCCAATGACCATGGTCCCGAGTTAACCCGAAGATTTCTTATCATTCCCGAGCGTGGTGCTACAATTAAATTCACAGATCACGAAAAATCGGTCTGTACCGCGCAGCTCACTTCAAAAAAAAATCGGTCTGTACGCTGGCGGAACGCCAGGAAAAAATAAGTTTTCATAATTTCTTTAAGAAGGGGCGTTCAAAATTATTATTATTATTCTTTCTGGTACGCTGGCGGAACGTAAGCTTGTAGGCAGGATGACCGCGACAAATAAGTCGTAACAAAAATGATAATTTACCTTTAAGAAGAATTTACTTTTTTTGTTCCCCGACCCACAAAATCGGTTGAATAAAATTGTCTCATGATTTTTTTGTGTGACGTCGCGACACCGACGGCGTCATCTCACCAGGTACAATCTGGATTAAATGGAGGGACAGAAAATTCCCGAGACCCCCCTCTCTCTCCAACGTAAGAAAAAACACCTCACGTAATTTATGGACGCCCCCCTAAGTGATACAAAGTTCATCAAGTCATCTTAGTTCCTTACAAAAAATATTTTTTCTTAGTTATACTTATGTTTGCGCGGTAAGAAAAATATATGAGTGAATTTTTACTGATGCGCGCTACGGTAGGTGGGACCTAAGTGATATTTTTTTTTCTTTTTAAAGTTTTTTCTTTGTCTATATTTCTTTCAAGCCTGTCGATTTGACTTAAATCGAAAATTTTACAACCTTTTGACTCTCGTAAACCTTGAGTAAAAACGCTCGAAGTACGGCGGTTAGCAATAACGGTAACAAATATATAACAGTTAGAGAACTAACTCGCTATTAGTGCAGCAGTGCAGCAGGACCAAGAGACACAGTTTTTATGTGTCATAATCTTTTATGACTGGAATGATTCTCTTTTGTAATAACTGAAGAGAATGTGGGAACGGCTCGTTGGCACGCGCCCAGTGTTGGACGTATACTCATTACGACATACTTTTAATAGATATGACAGAAAAATATTGGCGATCACTTCACAATGCAAGCATTCGCTAAGTTCAGGGTCTGGTTAATTTTTAGACAATTGAGTGATGAGATGTTCAGGGTAAACGCCTGATTATATTGCATAGTTTTAAGCATAAGCAGCTCATTTTGCTTCTATTGGTAATAATAGGGGTTAACACAGGTGGTATCCTAGCAAAACCTGTGTTAACCCCTTTTATATGTGTGTTTTCCGGCGCGGCGCTGGAACCAAATGCGGGGGTGTTGATGCCCACCCCCCGCGAGGTGGGCCCGCTAGGGCGGTGGCAGGGGGGTCGGGGTCGTTGATGGGAGTGCGAAAAGTGACCCCGCGACCCTGACCCTGGCCATGCCGGAGAAACTTGTGGAGGTTTTAGGCATTCAATTCAAGCTGCATTCATTTGTGAAATTCAAATGTTTGCAAATCCCTAATATCATTTCATTTCAGTGTCAAAAGGAAAGAATCAAATCCATAATTCAAGAACTTTAAGGGCAGGGTGCATGTATTTAAGTTCAAATCACTAAATATTATATAATAAGGAAAATAAAGTCTATATTTCCCTATTTTTTAATTTAGATGATGTTCAGTTCGACATGTCTTGTTGATTACTGTAGAGCTCATATAAGCAAACATTGTGATTTATTATATTTCTACCATTAATAGAACAGTGGCGCACCTGACCAATTGCTGAATGATTCAGTTTACGATTCGAAAATTTGCGTGAAAACTATATGTTGTCGAACCGTAAAGCTGCAATAAAACGCATTAAATATAATGGTAGGCGTCGACTGGCGAATCTATTTTTCAATATCTCAACACTCGTAAACCGTAAATTTGAAATTACAAACTTTTTATATATCATCCGGCTTATTAAATTTTTTAGCAATAATAAGTTTGTACAGCCGTCATCTCTCCCGATGTTAAGCAACGATATACTATATGTATAAACACGAGTATTTTACTAATGAGTTAAAAATGGAGGTTATTATTATAAAAAAAAAATCTTCTTTCGTAATAGCTATTAAAAGTATATCATCCGCAAAATAGTTTTTCACTTGTCTACTCTCAATATTCTTTCAAGTTTATTGTTCGTGACGACAGAGGTTTGTTGTGGGCGTCTGCAGAGACTGGGGAATTTATGGATGCTACTGAAACATTACTGTCGGCGCGAAAATCTGAAACCGTTTTCATTCCATACACAATATAACACTAAGTGCACGATGTAATACGAATGCAGACCAAACCATATTATTGTAAATTCATTGTATAAAATAAATCATAAGTGTATTCGCAGAGATGCAATCAATCAATCAAATCTTTGTCTGAGAAACTTGGCGCACCTTGTGTTAGTAGCACTTTTTATTATGCAACTACGAATGTTTTACGAATTTGTTCTGAAAAGTGCTATTATTTGTTTCTAAATATAGAGATAAAAAGTAGTCGTGTGTAATTTCAGACCGTTATCATAGCTACGTCCGTAATTTCATCTAGATCCCTTCAGTAGTTTTTTGTGACATGACACGCTGTAAGAAAAGAAAAACAAGACAGTGTTTCACAGTTTGGCATTCGGAATGATAAATGTGGAACGAAGAATGGGAGAAAGCGCTATTTCTTGAACCACGAATCATTGTCTATAGAGTTTGAGAGCCTTGTTTGATAGAGTAACAAACATCCATACATACAAACTTTCTCATGTATAATGTTTAGTGTCGTAACAAAGTTTTGTTGTGTTTTCCAGCCATCCTCGGGTTCCACTCGATGATGAACCAGGACCAGTACCACGCGTCGCTGCTGAACAAGGGCCAGCCCGTCGGCCTCGGCTGGGACGGCATCACCAAAGCTACCAAACCAAAGGTAACTACTACACTTCAATACCTTAATTCGTCTTCGTCGTAGCATAACTCCGTAGTAGCAAATTTCTCAGGGACCACCAAAAACTTAATAAAAAAGAATAAAGTAGCAAAAGAAAAAAGTACACCAAAATACAAAATTATTGTTTCTTACACAATTTCCAAAGGGGTTTTTGTTTTTATTGCCGCAACCCGTGGGTTTAGTCGCGTAGTTCCCGGTTTTGTCATTGGCCCGTGGTAAAAAGTAGGATTTGTGCTGTTCCATACTATAATATGTTATGTTCCAAATTTCAACCCGATCCGACGTTAATTCGACGTGATTGAGCAAGAAACAACAAAACTTTCGAATTTATAATATTAGGAGGATTTTTTCAACTTACACTTATTTTGGTGCGCTTGGTAACTTTAAATTAAAATTAATTATTATATATTGAATTTAACAAATGAATCATAATAATTTGTCTGGGTGTTTCCGTGTATATGTGTTCATAAGTGTACTGTAAATTATATGTGTATTATAATATCAGCTAGATAGCTGCCTAGTTTGTGGTGTTATGTGAAAAAGATGTTTAATATATATTTATTCAATTCAGCAGAGCTTTGTAGCCAGTGTAAAGGGTGCCTTTGTTTTGGGTCCTGTTACAGGCTGGTTCTTTTTAATTTATGTTGAATACAGCAGTATTCCATTCCAAATGACGCAATGCTTGTACTATGCTGCTATAATTGTTAAAATATACTTTTGATCCCAAACAAAGACTCAGACACAACCAATATTCATCACATATATTATGCATATGTTTGAGAATCGAACTCATTGACTTCAGCTCAGCAGATAGGCACACTGCCAACAGGGCAATTTTTGTTGTGGTATTAATGGAATTTCCTTTTTATAGCCCTTACGCAGACCCGAATGATTGTTGATACAACAAAAACAATAACTAATTACGTCCATTGCAGTCGCCAATTACGCAGTTGGTGCTTTAGTGCAATTGCTTTTTGCGTTTTTCGATTCGAGGAAGAAACGTCAGAAAGATATATTTTTCTACACAAGAATTGATTAACTTGTTGTATTTACAATTTGTCAGAGTGAGCTGTAAGGGGTTAAATTTGAAACTGGATGATGTGCCCCCTAAATTACGTGAAAGGCAGAGGGTTATTTATGGCTTCTTGGACGTCGAATAATGCACTTGTCTTTTACTGGCCGCTAATACAACACTCAGGATTATCCGCGCTCCGCTCTACATGTTTGTATTGGTACCTTTTTTGAAAAGATACTTTTGGTAGTTAGCTTCTACCGCATACTAGGCCTCTGCCTAGGTACTAGGTACTGATACTCTTATCAGTACCGTATTTCTGCCGTATTTTTTAATGCTTACTTAAAACTGTAAAGAAGCTTATTACATTACGTTATTATGTATGGAAGTAAATAAGAAGTAGTGTGTTTGTGTGTAATTCCAGGTGTACCCTATGGACCCGCCCAATGACACCGACCCCGACGACACGGTCAAACGTGCACAGACCGATGACCAAAAGCTCACTGATCTCAATTGGAATAACATTAAGGTAAGGTAATAATTTTTTTGGGATCCTACCGTAGTTGGCCCCAAAAAAATATGATTGATCTCTGTTGGTTACAGAATTTCGGGTTAGCGCAGAAGGCGCAGGCCTGCTGGGACAGTTTAGATACCCTGTTGATCGGCGATGATACGAGTCTCGCCTATATCACAACTCACCAGCGCGGGCGCAGGACGAGATACTATACCGCGCTTGTGATTAGCTGAATATCCGTGTGACGTGCTCTACTTTCCACGAATGATCGGACAAAACGAGATAGAGTTATACAAACTTCAAAGAACAGAGCAGAATGCAAAGAGTAGACTTGCCCGTGAACAAAATGTATAATAGGTCACATGATACATCAGGAGACCCATGTAGGATGATAGAAAGGTATAAATTAATAAGATTCAGCACTACGGCATTTGTAAGCTGGGGGGGTTGCAACCCTCGATCATTTCTCCTTGTCGCATGATTTTCGTACGGCGGGCATTACGGAATAATGGATTAGAAGAGGTAAAAACTACGTGCACAATATTTATATAAAGATTGTGCCCTATTATGGATGTGGGGGGAACGCAGCGAGTGCCATGGACACCTTTAGGTCGGGAGCAGTTCGGGGCGGGTTATTCGGGGTTTAGTTTCTAAGAAAATGAAATAAATAGGTGAATAATAATCTAAACCGTTCCAAATTTCAGAACATAAGCGACGAGAAATTCGAGAAGCTGTTCGAGTCCCTAAAAACCAACACTCACTTGGAGGTGTTGTCGCTGGTGAACGTCGGCCTCAACGACCGCACGGCGCAGCTGCTGGCCGACGCGCTCGAGCAGAACACCTCGCTGCGGGTCGTCAACGTGGAGACCAACTTCATCAGCCCGCCCGGCGTCGTGCAGCTGGTCAAGGCTCTGCTCACCACCAAGACCGTCGAGGAGTTCCGGGCTTCTAACCAGGTTACTATTACATACTATGTGCAGCTGGTATTGGTGCTCCTCACTTCCAAGAATGTCGAGGATTTCAGAGCTTCTAACCAGTTTACTGTTACATATTATGTGCAGCTGGTATTGGTGCTCCTTACCACCAAGACCGTGGGGGAGTTCCGGGCTTTCAACCAGGTTATTTTATGTGACATTAGGCTTTGGGATTAGTAGTGGTAGGGCATTTTGAAGAGTCCGTCTCGAGAAGCTACCACATCTTTGTCAGCTATTCTATACTAGTGTGGAAACATTACTGTATTCCGGTTTGAAGAGCAATGTTTCCAGATAAATTAGTGTGTTGCGATATACAATATATCAAATATCTCAGGGAGACGAGCGCAGTGCACTGCTAGCACTAAAAAAGCATTACACTGAAGCAGTGCAGCGACGTGGACCTTTACTGTTATGGGGACTCGTCACTATAAATTATAAAAAATGTCGTTGCCTGAGTAGTTTTTTTTTTTGATTTTAAACCAAGAATAAATAGGGCGATAAATCAAGCTAGGTATGATTTTTAGAAAACTTTTCATTCCTATTTTGAAGCATTGAAAAACCGAGCAAAACCGTATTTTGGATCAATGAAAACCGAGAGTCCATATTTGTAAATGTGTTTGTGCAGCGGTCGCAAGTGCTGGGCAACAAGATCGAGATGGAGATCACGTCGCTGGTGGAGCAGAACCCCACGCTGCTGCGGCTCGGCCTCCACCTCGAGTACAGCGACGCGCGCCACCGCGTCGCCTCGCACCTGCAGCGGAACATCGACAGAAGTGAGCTCTTCCTCTCTAGCGGTGGTCGACGACCCTACTCTGATATAATTATGTACTACTGTATTGCAGTATATTTCGGGTCTGAGTACCGTATACGTTTGGGGCTGGTCAAGTACTATGTAAGCTCTATAGTAAAGAAGGGGGAGAATTATGCTTTCTTTATTTTCTGGTGACATGGAAGTTGGAGGGGTCTAGATGGTGATTACGTCAGCAATAGTTGTTATTTTTTACGCTGATGGTAGCCCACTCATATAGACACACAGTGTGGCCTTGATAAAACGAAACGCATTTTCAGGGAATCGATACCGATGTTTACTCAAGCTTGAGCTTTGCTTACTTTTGATGATGAGAGGGAGGGGGGAGGGCAATAAATATAATAAATCTGCTTACGTAATACTTGAACGGCCCCTAGTCGTCGTAGAAGATACTCGTAGTACTCGTTGAGTACGGCAGAATCAACTTAGTAGCGCCTTCTGCGCCTAGCGCAAAGTTCGGTAGGCAGTGGCGGAGCTATTTTGAGGCTGCCAGAGGTCCCTTGAAACAAAAGTATGCATCCGTAAAGTATTTTTTTGTATTGACAAAGCGAAACTTAAATGTAGAGGACACGAGTAGGTACTCATGGATTCGTGTTTGGCCACCAACTCGCCTGATGGTATACGACGGGTGTGGTCGAAGTTATAGACCCTGATGATATGTTTTCAGAAAATTCTAGATTACTTATAGATCTCTCAGGAGACAATGAGGCCGAAAATTCGAAGTAAACCCTCGGCTGTATTTGTTTTAATGCTCATTATGGGTTTGCGTTTGGCCACCAAATCGCCTGATGATAAACGACGGTGCGGTTGACGGCGATGCATGCTGACCTAGAAAATATGTACCCTCTCGGACGTTGTACCTACTAGATTATATCTAGAAAACAATGACAAAGCTATGAAAAGGAACAACAAACTTTAAGGAACAAATACTAAACGTGCACTGTCTGCACTTTTGTTTTTAATTAAATCTTACATTCTTTCATGCATTCTAGATGGGCCTCAGGTTGCCTCAATTGCCTTCCGTCATTTTCCGCACTTTCGTGTATTTGTGTAAACATGTACGTACTTATGTACGCAAGTACACGACAGTGCGTACGTTAGTTAGTACCCGCTTGCAAAAACAGAAGGTTCTGCCAAATACGCGAGCGGGAGTGCGATACAATGTCGGGACTAATGTGTCGCTCTGACACTTGCATCTGCAGCAAGCATCCAATATCCCTGGTGCAGCGAGTTTGGACTCTTAAAGTAAAACTAGAGAGCCCATAATTACATAGCTAATAATTAGATTTACGTCGTATCAGCGAAATCGTATATAACTCAATGGCTGACTTATATAAGTCAGCCATTGAGTACAATTAACTAAGTAAATTCACGTATATACGTGAGCGCGATGTTGACACCGGCACACAAAATAAACAAAGATATTATTCTCGAGTTTGGTTAAGTCTTAGAATACGGACATTTTCCGACGGTCAACGATTCATTAGTCTAATATTTCTAGGATATAAATATTTTAGCAGAGTAAGATAGCTCGTATAGACATCAACATAAAAGCAAATATCTAATGTGGAGAATTTTAGATGTTTGCTTCTCTTTGCCGGGCTAAAAGAAACTTGAGACCTCTTATGTATTATGAAAAGATGTCAAAAGTATATCAAATGCCTAAACTAGAAATGAAAATGAAGCTCTGTTGATATATATTTATGGTACACAAAATGATATGATACAACTTTACAACAAGCAACAAGAAGAACAAATTGAGGATACTTTAAGTATTATTTCGTGTGCCTTTTTAGTTATATTAAATTGTTGTTAATGTTAAAATAAACAGGTATGCAATTTATTTCAGGTGTTCGACTTTTTGCATTAAAAATCCATTTCTTTTACAATGATGTCGGTTCTGATATGCGTCAAGTAGAGAAACAAAACGACATGTGCCCTCGTTTTGCAAATTTTCATGTAAGCTCAATAAATTTTTAGTTCGTTTGATGATTTGATTTGAAAAATTGTATACCTATCTATATCTTTCTTCTATTTTATTTGTCACATTATGACTCGCGTAAACTTTGAATTCTTCAACAACGGCGGCAAATTATTTACATTTGTGGCTATCCTTTTCTTATGTAATACGATGAAAAGAGATAAAAATATATTAGTTACGTGCTCAGCATATCAGAATTGACATCAAAAGGCAACTAAGAACGTTAGCTATTTACACCATGTGTGTCATTTATCTTTTCAGGGTATTCGAATGTTTTCAGATCACTTAGCTACATTTATCTATGTTCAACCATAATCTTTATATGTCTGTTTTTATTTATCTCGTTCTGTCCGAAACAGACAGAAAGAACAAAAAAAAAAAAAAGTACGAATTTTGAAAATCTATTTAAATGTATGGTAGAATTCAGAACTTTGAATTACATTATTCACTTCAGCTTAGCGAACCGTATACTTCCGATATTTCGTTCTTTCATAATTTTACCAGAGTTAAAAGAACCTCTAGAAATACCTATAAGTGTGTCAAGTGTAGTATTTTTTAGGGTTTTTTGCAAGTAATTCAAAATGCTCTTTAATCGTCGTTAATGTCGTGAGTTAAAGCTGAATATCGGATGTAGGTCGCTCCATTTTCAAATATAACTGCGCTTGCAACAGATGGCGCGCGCGGGCGGCTGGTCTCACACATACCACAGTAAATCAACCACACTTATTACGTCCCATAGCACATTGGTCCGTGGGTTGAATAATGATTGATCGAACGATAGCTCAAACATTTTTATGTATGTTAAATAAATAAATAATTAACATGTTTCCACAAAAATATCTGGCCCCAAACTAAGTATTTTAAAATTCTTAATTAAATTGTAAACATGCTCATATTCTATGTGGATCAAGCAGGTTGTGTGGAAATATCGCCGTATTACTAACATATGTAATATAGATACTCAAAGATTAGGTGAGCCAAAAGTATTTCGGTAAATTTGGGACGTTAAACTTAACTTAAAGTGACAAAGTTGAGTTTAAGGTATTTTTTGTACTATATATTGATAAATTCAAAAGGATGAACTACATTTACCGATATAAACACTTTGTAGTGGTTCTTATAGTTCTAATTCACTGATTTGTTTCGACATTATCGCAATTCCAGAGTTTGATAGTGCCAAAATTGTAACTAAAATTTGGTCCAAATATTGTAAAGTTAAATGTAAGTAAAACGAATTTATTATCTAAAGATAAAATAATTGGAGTCTTTAACTATGCTACCAAAGTTAATCGTACGATCGATCTTATTCAACTCAAAAGATACTTTTAACACACACAACCTCGCCCTCATGTGCACCAAGACGCAAAACGGCGATTTGAAATCATCCTACGCTTATTAATACAGTCATGGTCGTCTCACGGCTCTTTGGAACGAGATATTACGTAAACCAACAGGACGCTTATAAATGAGAAAACTACGAACATCTGCCCATCAAACAGAACAGACTAGTCAAATGAAAACACAACCTAGCCAAATAGCTACAAAAAAGCTTCTTCTGACATAAAACACGTGTATAGCTCATAAAACCGTCATTGGACAAATTCATCGACAATTTGTTTGTGAGATCACGAAGAAAACATATCAGTTAATGTGAATTAAAACTGAATAAAACACATTGTTTCGCAACATCAGTGGTAACAAGAAACTGACGATATCAGCAAAATTCTCGTTCTTATACTTGTTACTTGTGTCCAATGGACGGTTTAATTTACGATCTAATACAAATAGGTTCAGCCTTGTAGACATCTGTATATTTATATTGCCAACAAAAACACTTTTAGAAAACTCACTTAAAAAAGCTATCGCATCATAGATTTATATGGAATACTGTACTAGGATAGGGTCCTGTCTCACTACTATGGAGTTATACTATACTCATTATTATGGAGAACTTTTACCAAGATTTTACTGAGACCAAAAATTAATTCACAAACAATCAACTCAATCAAAACCTATCTTTTGATTTAACTCGGAAAACGTATGGAATGGCTAAACTTGCTTCGCGATTTCAGGTTTGATGCCATTTATAGTATAGTATAGCCATAGTATGAACTCTTTAGCATCGATTATATTAGCAATTCAAATCTACAGATGAGAACAGATTAGACTGACGTAGGTGTTCTAAATAACCCTGTCCCAACTGAGAGAGCGATAGTAACGCATTAGATACAAGTAACAAGTCAAGTGATGTTGGATGTGGTGACGTCAGATTGCCGCGTGAACAAGCGAGCAAGCGCGTCGCTGTGCCTGCGCCTGCCGCGCGGCCGACCCCCTGCGGTCGGCGTCGATAGTTCGTTCTTCAACCTCACCCCGCCTAGCGCCGAAGCACTTACGCCCACCAAAGAAGAAAAAGTCATCACCGAAACTGTCGAACAATCTATCGTTGTCGAGGCTAAAGAAACATCAGCAAATGTACCAAAATCAATAGAACCTGTTAACAATGCTACAATAGTTGAAAACGGAACGACAGATACCACAGAAAGAGTAATCCAAAATGGCGTTGATAAAGCTAGTGAATTACCGACGACGCACAGAATTTTACCAGAACAAACACCGATCGTAACAGACAAAGAAACGCCTACAGAATCATCACCAGAAAACATAGAGAGGCTCGGCGATACCCTGTTCACCGGAGAAAGGGTGATTCCTGTAGATTTAGTAGAAGGCGAAACTGAACTGAATAGAGGAGAAACGGATAAATTTATTTTAGCCGAGAGACCAGACTATAGCCCCAATCCCCACTCGTGAGTAGTCGTTCTGTGACACACACACACTCACGCGTGCCCCACTTTATGTGTATTTGTAGTAGTGAGGTTTACACTATACCTGTTTGAACTTGAACAACGTTTTAACAGTTGTAGTTTATACCCTAATATCCTATATCATCAATGCATTTGATGAGTATACTATAAACAGTGTTCAAGTTCATCTCAACTGTATTGACCCAACATACATACTACACAGTGTGACAGTAGTTTGAGAGTATTATCTTGTTCCATTACAGTACGGAAAGACCTTACTCTGCGACTTCAATTCAGATTCTTTAACAATCTACCAAAGGGGCCGCGTAGCCAATAGACGAGAGGTATACCGCGCAAGTGGTTTCCCGAAATGTTAGCACGGCGGCGTCTAACAAAACTTCGCTTATAAAGCTTTGTAATAGTGTCGATTTTTGATTGTACACTCACATAATTGCGGTGCAGTTTTATACAACTTATTTTTGAGGGAAAATCCACTATATTGATTCAGAGCTGGATAGATTTCTTTCACTTTAATTTAAATTTACAGTTAGGGATAATTCGAATCGAATCGCAACAAGAAAATGCTGTGGACGTTAGAAGAGTTTTGTTTAATTTTTTATCAAAGAGTAAAAAAAACAATTGACGCTTTTTACTCTTTTATTTTTGCCACATAGCATTTCAATAAGTTTATGTAATGTTCTCTATCTCTTCTAAACTCTATAAAACTGCACTAAACAGAATAAAACAAAATACAAAAATATCCCACTTGTGATTTTCCATAAAGTGGCATATTTCCTTAACACGTTTTACACTATATCTTTAAACTAGTCTATTTTAATAGTAAAATTTCTGATGTCTCAAATTCAATACACTAATATATTTTCTTTATATTTTTGATGTGTTATAAGATTCTAACCTTTAACAATTTAATTTTTAGCAGAGAGGGGAGCGTAGAAACCAAATAAATATAAAAAAACACGGCCGCAAACATCGGTAAAAGTCCTGTGTATTTCGTTTGCTGCTACTAAGGCCGTTAATCTTTCAAAAAACAATGTTTTTTACAGCTCAGAAGCTTATGCTAATAGAGTTTACGCTTGGGGAAGCCTCGGCTTCCCCTTCATCAATGGGGACCCAAATGAGACAGGAAAGACATCCCTGATCGCATTTAACGATGCACTTATTCAAAATAACAGATTTTATACTAAGAGCATTTAAGCGGGAGTTTACGTACATTCAATATTTTACAGATAAAAAAATTGGAGAGTTTAAAAAAATGCTGTCCCAACAATTTTTATTTTAACTTATATGGAGTAAAATATTTTTACTCTCTTACCACAAACTCTTAATTTTTTTAGCAATTTTAGTATCTTTGTATGAACAATATCTAAATACGGTGTTACTGTGTTCCGATTTGAAGGGCAATGTTTCCAGAGAAATTACAGGGCTTAGATATATAACATCTTAGATCTTTGGGTGATAAACGCAGTGCAGTGCTAGGTAATGATTTGGACTCTTCATGTTCCAATAGCTGCGTGTCACTGTGCTGTTATCTGGCAGGCATGTTGCTTACCATCAGGCACATGTCCGGCTCGTCTCGTCACTTCTAATTTAAAAAAAAAAAACCATTGTTCGTCACCCTGAAATCATATTTATATAAGAGCACATGAAGTGTCGCATAACTTTGACATTACTTTCAGTTGATAATTTATTTGGAAGAATAAAATTTGAGAGATCACCTAATATTCCGTTAAATTTTAAGCCATATTTGTGTAGTAAATATTTGTTGAGATAGGGCATTGTTAAACCAGCTCCGGTTTTTATCTTTCGAAATATTGAATTGTGCAAAATAAATTGAAACCCGTAAAAATTCTCTAAAAACCTACTAACTTACTCGCATGCGCGTGGACACTAACAGGAATGATACGAATGACACGTGTTACCTTAAACCCACCAACAGTTAATTACGGCATGGATTTCGACTTACTTTTATTGAATTGTTTTTTTAATGTGTGATAAATTGACAATGTATTTGATTCCTTAACTGAAGAGAAAAACGTGACCGGAACTCCACTTAGTCAAAAACTGACGCTTTTATAAATGGTTCTATATGTCTTGAACCCTAATATTGTTTATTATGGGACATTTACTGAGTTTATCTCGTAGTGAGTTCCCGATAATTCGGGGGTTTCATGCACTTTGTTCACAGGTAAACTAACGAACAGACTGGTTGCTCGTCAGTTTACTGTGAACATGATGATTGAAACTGCACCGAATTTTCGGGAATTCGCTGCACCAAATAACCACAGTAAATAACAGATAATTAATAGTACTATCGTACTATTGTATCATTAATTACCTGTGTTCTACGCCGGTCTGTATTATTACAGATGCCTCAGATTTTCATTGGAGTGATAATTCCCGTTCATGTTTAGTTATTCCTATGCAATGAAATTGTGAATCCCCAATGTGTATTTCGATGTTTATCGCTGACATTTATTATAAAATTATTATTAAAATATATTTACGACAAATATCTCGTATTTGAATAATAATAAAAAATATTGATTATACGTCTTAAATAAACGTGGATGAATAATTCATTCCTAAATTGAATTTCATTCCTTTTGATATAGAGCTCATTTTATCGTGAATGTCAGTGTGAATGTGTCGTGGATGTACACTGTGCGTGACAAATGTGTGTGCATTACAGTACGCCAGCAGCGCCGCAGCCAGACCAGCGCTTAGACCCTTCCACTTGAGCTTCGGTAAGTTAAATTCAACTGTATTACTTATGACGTTCAATACATAATTGTTAAACATTATATTTCAGAAGCTTTAAAAAAATTGTGAAGCAAAAATTGTTCTTCATAAAACTAATAACATCCGTAAAACTAATAACTTTTATTATTATGCAAATTTATCACTTTAAATAAAATCCATGATAGTAAACATGAAATAATTTGATCAACAGCAATTACATCTAGTGAGTGCATAAAGTCATAATACAAAATTTGTGATTGACGCATCACAGAAATGAAGCCATCTTCAAATATTGTCAAACCACAAAATGTCTTTCATTGAGTGCTATCTGATATATCAAAGTATATTAAATAAGCACAAAGTTTTCAAATTGGATTATTCGTGTAGTATTTGTATCTTAAACGTTTTCCCACATTCCACCCTGATGTGGCTCACACGGGTTGTTAATCTTAATTAAAACTAAACAAAGGAATAACTGCTGGTATACATTTGATATAAATAAATGGAAATGACTATTATTTTAGTAGACATCAGAAGTATCATGCAACATGTAAGACATCCCAACAAAGGTGCGACAGTAATTACAAATGGAGTGTTTCGTAAGTAAAGTGCACCACCCACTGTGCATGAATTCGTACCGAATGTGACAAAACTAGCACTTAGAATAATATATGTAACCGCCGCATTGTGCATTACATGTTCCCTATTCCATTATCCGTATTGTGATAGTTACATTACAATTCCTATTTGTAGGAATAACTGGGCATAGTTGTAAATAACATCAATATGCATATAAAAAAAATTCATAACTATTGAAGAAAATGTCGTGTCCAATCTCTGAACATTCGGGCCAACATTATGAGCGTGAATATAAAATTCGAAATGAAATCTTGAGAATACATAACTTGTGTCATTTAAAAGTCTGCAATCGACAGCAAAAATTATGTCAAACGAAGTCTATGTCAGCAAACGTAATCAAAGTCAAAGTTCTTTATTGATAAATGTACAATTTACACGTCAATTAATAAAAAATAAAAACAAAAGAAAGAGTATACAATTTGTAAACGTTTTCAAAGTTTAAAATAATTACTTCAATGTATTATAATAATTATCGTACAGAAAACTGTCAAGCATAATGCGAATATAATAATTATGTTTTCATACAATACTTACGTCATTTTTTTTACATTTTTATAAAAATTCGCTGTTCGTCTTAAAACATATATTTGTATTGCACTTATATTCACGTATGTTGCTGATAAGACGACTGTTTCATTCGAACCCGCCTTTCAACCGCCTAACTAAAATGGCTATGGATTTGGTATAGCTCTCTCTTTACTAAAAAACGAAAATAAAAGGAGGACAAACAACTAAAAATGACCATTTTAGATAGTATATCGCCTATCTAAAATGGATACCCCGGGAAACAGAATAGGATACTATGACTCGACTCTATAGGAGTAACGATGAAATGCTAGGATCAGATTTCACCGTTAGCCTGGCCCTGAATACCTGGCCTGAGTTCGTGAGCCCAGGATCCCGACCCTGGTAGTGACTTTCGCCTCGGAACTGGTCCCCCTACCTGCCCTAATAGGGTTTAAAGAAAGAACACGAGTTAGCTTTTCACAGATTTATGGGTGGGTTTTACCGTCTAACTTAAACTATCTTAGCTTTGTTATTGCTCTGTCTTTTCTTTTCGCATGAAATTATAGAGAGCAATAGCAAAGGTAAAACCTAGTTAGTTAGGCGGTGAATGGCGGATATGTCTACACTAGTCTATTAGACTTATCGTAATGATTGCCCGAGTAACATACAATGCGGTGTACACAGGTGGTCGCGTTCGCCGCTTGACGCAGTTCACCCGCAGCCGCAGCTACGTGGTCGGTTGGATCCCGTGAACGCGCCGCCCCCGCACCGCTGCCGCGCCGTTGGCTACCGCTGTCCCACGGTCTTTGCTTTTGCGTACTTGTCGTGTAGCTTTACAGCTTTTATTTACGACTGCGTCATTACTTTCATCAAGCACTGTATGGTCTTACGAAGCGGCAGGTACCACTTAGCAAAGTATGTAAACTTTGCTGTCTTGTAATGGTGACTATCGCTTCTAACGCCTTTCAATGCTTGACGACTGTGTTGAAGTAATATTTAATCAAACATGACGCAATAGTGTAAGTTGATTTTATAGTCCGTACTCTTTTCGAGTTGTTCAATTTGAAAACAAATTTCGGTGAAATTTAACAAATTCTTTTGTTGTCTCTTCGATTTCTTAATTATCTGTAGGGTTAATGATAAAATTTATTCGATTTTAAATACAATGTTGCGATAATGAATTGTGGATCGATGTTTTTGATACAATTTTTATATGCTTCCACGTAGGTGCCTTGCTTCGTATTTAGCAACATTTCACTCATTATATATTTGAAGCTACCAAGTGCCCAAACGCAAAGACCACATTTATAGACAGAAAAAATGTAAGCTTGAAGATGGATTATTGTGCTCAAACTAAGAATTGTCATTTTTATTTAGCAGCGTAGTCCTATCTATATACGTAAATATATAGTATATCTACTAACAAAATTAGTTTGATGGCCGGTCCATCTCTAAACGAGCACTGCTATAATAAAAATGACAATTTCTGTAGGCGAATTTTAAAAACTTCCCTGAAATGTAAGTATCTACGTCAGCGTTAGTTATCTGCGACCACTGTTGCTTACTATCAGACGATTTTGTGACTAACCGCGAACCTACTTGATATAAAAAATAGTAAATCGTTATGGGTATAAACTCATTTTATTCGAAACGCGTTTCTATTTCTATATTAAATGGATATCCCGACCTGTCTTGGATAGACGGTACGAGAAAAAAAATGAATACCGAAATCTATTTATTATCTTTTTATGAAGAATAATTATTATTATTCTTTATTAAAACTAATTACACATTTTTAAAAGCGGAACGTTTTTACGATTCGCCTACCTGGTCCGTGAATGGTGTGTGTAGTGCGTTTTACAATTAATTCTTACTTTAGTGTGCTAATAAAATTGTATTAATTCTAATAAGTTTATAAATTGTAATATATTTTATAGATGTCAACATTCCATTCGTGCAAAACGTGCTTCTCGTATAAATACGTACTTTATTTTATCGAATCGACTAATAATGAAATTAAATAATGATGAAATTTCTGAGAAAGACTATTTTCACTAACATATTTTAGTTATTTAAATATCTATTCGTGAAATCAAATGGATATTGAAGAGTTTGAATTGTGACAATGAAAGAGCCACTCTTAACTTTCACAATAAATTTAACTAGGACAAAGCAATGACTGAAGTCAAGACTACAAATTGATTAAGGTTGACCGTGTGACTACATATTGACCTAGTCTGACTACAAATCGATTAAGGTCTGACTACAAACCGATTACGGTCTGTCTACAAATTGACTAAGGTCTGACTACAAATTCGTAAAGGCTTGCTACAAGATGATAAACATCTGACTACTTAGAAAAAAAGTCAATGAGGAGGCATGTTCTGCATCGATGGAAAGTTCTTTTTAACATTAATTTTTCAATAAAGCACTAGGTTTTCTTCACTTTCTTTTTTTTGTATCGAAATAAGTTATTCGATTGTTTCTTCGTTATGCCTAATTTTATATTTTAAAATGTACATAAAAGTCACATCTCAAACAGTTTAGCATTGAGTTATTTAATTACATATTCTTATATAGTTTTGTGTATTGATAAAGGGAACTCATTAGACCCACTCTACTAAATTTAGAACAGTAAAATTATTTTTTATCGTCACGATTGTGATCCTGTCATTTACATTATCTGTAGTACAAGTTTTGAGCAACGTGCGAAATATCGTTAAATTGTATGGATTTTATTGTTAAACTGTTGTTTTCTAGAGCACCACTGTCGTTAATTCCGTACTGTCTCACGATATCATTCAGAACTATTGTGCTATGTGTAGTGTTCTCGGATTATTTACACAGATTTGTCGAATGGATCTAAAGAGTGAGACCCTCGAATGCGTCAAAAATGAACCTTCAGCATAGTTCAGACAAAGCCGTGCGTTCACAATTTGAACAGCTTTTTCGTACCTAACCTTTTGCTTTCTTGAGACGAAACTATATTGCTTATCTTTAAAATATAACTTTATGTATATTTGATAGAATGTTGGAGGAACTACTCGGTGAGTGTCGGTAACATTGTGATAAAAACATCATGTTTTTTCCATTTTAAAAAATCTGCTTCGACTTTCGTCTTTAGTTTCAATAAGAGATTATTTGTATATGAATTTAGATTTTTAATGCGTAATATTATTTTATCGTGACAATTATAAAAATTTAATATAAAAATCATTGTTAGATTTATTTATGTTGGTCGATATTACGGTACGGAAGCATTTTTTCCAATGGATACCTTAATGTCGGGGTCGCAGTGCTATAGTTTGTGACAACTGTAAAAAATTCAATAAAGTACATAAACATTTAGCTCAGTTTTTTATTTCTAGATTGTGTAATGAAAATAATTTTAAGTGTAGGTCTACACAGAGAGGGCTTACTAAGCCGAAGGGGGCGTGGTGTACAATAGTGTGCATACTTATTTTAGTTAGAAACTTATCCAATAATGAGCAGATATCCATTAAATTGAAAATAATCACCCCCAATGTAACCGTTTAATTCTAAGTTACAAGTAAAACGCATGTCTACCAGTGAAGCGTCATGCGTCTAAGATTTCTACCGAGGCTAACAAAAGAGCTAATTACTTTGAAACCGACGCACTCAAAGAGTTAACATAATATGTTACGTAAAGAGTTGGAACAAACGCTTTACACCGAAACCACGGGTCTGGTCGCTCTTGCCTTGTCGCTCTTGTAGAAGTGTCATACTTTTGTCGCGGCACATCACTGTTGCCTTAGCAAGTATGCACGTCATCTGCTTTCGATTGGTACAAAAGAACCGTACGGAAACCCCTGATCTATTTACTTATTCTCTAAGGTTGTACTGTTTTTGATGAAACATAGCCTAAGAACACCTCTGACTACGACGACCTTTCAATTAATAACATAATCGGTTTATCCGTTCCGGAGCTACAATGGTTATATCTCGTTTTTGCGCCGGGGGTTAAAAAGCACTAGAAGCGGATTACTTGGCTGCTTCGGTATAAGAAACCCTTTTTGCGTATCTTGGTATGTTCTTCTTAAAAGTCAACATTCTTAAATTAACGTATATATTAGTTTTTGCAATGACATTACCGAATAAAAAGCAGACAAATATCATAGAGTTAGGTTTGGATTGGCGGAAATGAAACAAGTAACTATCGTAGATACTTTTCTACGGTATGTTATAAGACATTATTTTATAAATCTAACAATTGCAGGACACAGATAAATCATCTTATGACGTTACGAGTGCAATGCTCGGTAATGATTTTGATTTTTTTATTTAAATTTAGCAACGCCACAGACTCCGGGGTCCGTGACCTTTGTCATTTGTTTTCTTTTTTTACATGAATCTTGGATTAGGAGAAGAAAAGGAAATAGGGGGGAGTAGGGAACATAGGCCTATTTTATTTTCGAAACCGCCTCCTCCCGGCTCAGCGCCTCCACCACGACTGCATTTCTGTCTTTGATGGCCATCTGCAAATTGAACTCTCGGATGGTCTTTGGTGTTGCAGCCAACGCTCGGCGTACGAACCGACCGATGGCGTCGTCGGTGTCGTCAGCGTGAGATTGCGACGACCGCATGGGCCACGTTCTCGTGCAGCTTCATGTTTCCCTTAGTTTTGATTACGATTACTCGTATGTCAGTCCCTGAGCTTCATGGATGGTAAGGATGCGTGACCCGGTGCCTGACCTGACCTGACGGTTTGTCAGGGTGTCCTTTTGCGCTCCCTTATACCTTCTCTGCTCTAGGGACTTTACACGGGGCACCTTGGCAATTGATTGACATCTCCGATGAGGACAATTTCGCCAACACCAAACAGCCGTGAGACCATTACAATGGCTCCAAAATGGTTCATGATGGCTTCATCCACCATGAGGCGACTGAAACTCTCTTTTCCGAAACCAGAGCGGAAGCCATGGTTCGCACCCTGGTTTTGATCAGGTTTCCGATGCGGTGCGATAGCTTTTCTCTTAGATCTTTTGCTGCCTCAGTTGTTGCAGTGATGATAGCGTCCTTGTCCACGTCGAAGTGCCTAATCACCCATGTTGTCTTTCCACATCCTGGAACTCCATTGACTCATTGTATTCTCGGTACCTCCCAATTTTCCGAACCCGCTGTGACACTATTTACTTCGATAATCTTGGCCATCTCTGCCATCTCTAGGATCTTGTCGTCCCACATAATTTTGGTGCATTGGGCGGTAACTACAATAGGGTCGTTTGGTGGGCATACTCGTAAACAGGCATTCCCGCGCGCTCTGTCTCTTTCTCGTTCAGTGTCACGACGCCATTTTCTGCACTGTAAGCTGTCATATACTGTCCTGTCATGGTTCTCTTGATGACCCGGGAAGTGGCATTATTGTAAATGGCTGCTTCGGCCTCCTCGAGTTTCGCCTTTAAGAGGCTTTCACTTCCTAGCCTATAGGACTGCATGATGTTTTCGCAGGTCTTGAGTTTGACTTGTCTTGTCGCTCTCAGTGTCGTGACATAGCGGGGCGGTTCAACCTGTCCCATGTCGGCTCTCGTTCGGCTCATTTGTTGCTGTGAAGCTCCTTTGGGGTTTTTTGACGTCAAAGGGGTTGATGAAGGGGATGAGATTCAGAGTACGCTCCTTGCTGCTTCGTTGAAGGCAGCCACGAAGGCCGTGATAGTGCCTCGGCTGCCGCTTTGATTGGCTGCGGCTTTCTCCGCGGCTGCCCTCTGCTGTGCCCTTTCGGAGCCGGTTTGGATGGTCGAATTAGGAACAGGATTTCCCCAGCTGTCAGTAGCATTTATTTGGTCGTGCGAAGGGACTCTGAGGAAGCTCAGATTTTCTCCCCTATCTTCGTACACGACAACCTCATGATGTTTAGAGGCCTCAATGCAGCCCAGCCGGTCTGCGACTCTCGCTTTTGGGTATTCGATTGCCATCGCATCCACGCTTATCACCGGGTGTGTCCCGCATTTCTGCTCAGATGTGCGAGCAGCGCACTTGCCTGCGTAAAAGGCGTTCGACCTTCCGAGTACTCTATTAGCGCAATCGTTTTGTTTTTCGATCGCACCAACCGAAATCGGTGGCCGTCTACCTCGCACACTGGCATAGCATCGTAGGTTTTCCGCTTCATTGTGACTTTGGCGGTACTCCCTGTAACTGGCGGTATGATTTTGAATCTTCTGCGTGACACGGCTGTTATGGGCAAGCGTGTTGCTTACCATCAGGCACAAGACCTGCTCGTCTTGTCGCTCTACAATACATAAAAAATGTAGTGTTTACGTTCGGAAATTGAATTCAGTTTTTTTAAATTTACATTCTAATAGATCTACGAAAGAAGGAACTATAAATGAAAGGCCATTTTGATCTAATAGTATTTATTGTCATACATTTGGAAGACGTATAATATGATAGTTAAGAGACAATGTTCTAAATCTCAGTGACTAGATGTTAGTTTAAAAATCTATAGGAAAATACAAGCAAATAGGAGTTTTATGGGGAAATATTAGACATCGCAATTATACACAACTAGTGTCACACACGCAAACAGACAATAGTGTAAATGGAGATGGTACTCAATGGAGTATGTGAGTATAGCATAAGTAGCCCACTGTTCGGACTCGGGGCTTTCTCTGACATAGACAAATACCAGGCCTTAACCCACCACGCTGACCAAGCACGGCGTGGTCACAGGGGACATGCCCCCCCCCCTCGCCAAATCGTATACGTTAAATAAAAATGTAAATATCTAATAGTACCTACATTAACTATCTTTAACGCGAGAAAACAATTGGAACGGCAACTACACGGGTAAAATCGTGGGGCGCAGTAAAGTCTTTTTACTCAATTTATTGTATTTCAACTGGTGACCGCCCCAACCAAATCTGAATCTGTGTACTGTTGACCCCCTCCAGAATTCGAGACTGCGACCGCGCCTGTTCTAAAGACTCATCATTCATGTTTACTTTATATGTAGGTGAGTATCTTCTATTAAAATTAGAAAATCTAATTGGTAGTGGAAATGGTAGTCATGAATGTACCTATAGCTTCCTCGGCGTCGGACTGGCCTTACAGGCATTTGCCAGCCTTGCCCCAGCCTCCAGCCTGCACGGGCCCCCACGGACCGTACAGCAACCGTGAGAAGGTCTCGGGCCACCAGCTTGTGATCGCCATGGAGTTACCCGGGCCCTTTCGCTCCCGTCCGACCCTACACTTCCTCGATTTTTAATAACGCTACTTTAGTTATTGGTCCTACAGTACCTACACTGAGCACTAATGTGGCTCGTCAGACTAAACTTGGCTTTGAAGACCCACCGCCTAACCAACCAACGCCTGCTGCCTTAATTTTCCTTTGAAATTAAAAAAATGGTAAAGCCAAAACCGCGTTAGGCGGCTAAAGGGCCGCTGACAAATATTACAATAAGGTTCGCCAGATGCATTAAAGGCAGATATGTATAACAGTAGGTCTTTGATCATACGTTTTGAACTTTGTGTACTACCTATGTACCAAAACTCTGATTATGATTACCGAAGATGCTCACTCATTCGCCAAAACAGAATAAGAAATGTGCTTTCAGCAGACAAAAGCCTAAAAACTCTCCTTCACACCAATATTTGAAGTGACCATAGTTTTATTGAGATTTTTAGAAGGAAAAAATTACCAGTTTATGTCAGTCATCTTCCTTATACGCGTAAGTACATACTACTTATGTTTAAAATTATTGTCACCATTTTAGCTCATTTCATTAGACATCTAGCATGCAAGTGCGCATAGATTTACACTACAACTAAGATCATTATTACCTACACGATGTGCAACATAAATACTACGTGCAAGCTACTCGTTAAAATGCGTTTATCTAGGAGAACGTTGTTGTCATACATTTATAACAAATTGACGGGTTATTCACATGTCAATATTCACATCACATGGTATATGGTCCGTCAAGTCCACCTCAAGTCCACCAAAACCGAAACTATAATCTTAAAAAAACAATAATAGGGAAAAATCAATAATTTATTAAACCATAAAAAGTTACAAAATAAAACTGTACATTAAACGGTTAAAAATACGATTTCATTAACAAGAGATCAACTTATAACAATAAAATCAACTTTCCAAAGTAAATATAAGAAAAGCATAGTTTTTAAGAATTTTTTTTCTACGCTAAGCTTGTACCTACCAACCTCACTGCATACGACACGAAACTTTAATGGGTTTGCAGAATTCTTCCGTGTAGACCAGTTCTTAAACGCTTGGCATATCGTTATTTAATAACCGTCCATCAAAAGAAAATCTAGTTTCAAGGATTAGTTAGTAGCAAAAACAATTCAGTATGGCAATAAATAAATTAACAGCTATCGACACCACAAATTACTCCAAGACCCACCAATGTCACCTCCTTAGAAACGTTGGCAGATCAAGTGACATGTGTTAAGGTCTTTGTTAAATATTTAGGAGTTGGTATATTTACTTATTACACATAAAAAATTGGTGTTTAAAGAACCGCCTAAAGAAATGGCTTTTTTGTGTAAGATGGTTCTAAACAACAAATGTGAACGGGATGTAATCCGAAAAAAAATATCCAAAAATAATTAGTTTTGAAAAAAGTCCTTGATTATAAGTACAAATTAAGTATAAATAATCGCGAAATATTTACAGAACAACGCACATAAGGTTAAATTTCTAAAAAAAATGTTACGCTTAATTATAGATATGTCTGGCTCTTCCGATTGTCACATGAATCTGAACCTTATCGCGTGATACGAGCCCCCACTACCCGCTTGGCACTGTTAGTGGTAACCAGTTATCATGGAAATTATGCAACTATTTCCGAAATTGGACCTTATTCTTTGAACATAAGTCTTAAAATTAAACTCTGTCAGACACAAGCACGTCTAGTGTCACGTAATTTCGCATCACAAAGACGCAGACGTACGTCGCAGGGGAGAGCCAAGTTGCGTCTGCATTTTAGATCACAATTCCCTTCTTTGACAGAGCTGTGTATTTGTGAGCACGTCCTACGTGATACTACCTACAGCATAATTACTACACGCAAACGTATATAAATGCGGTTTTATATCAATCACTTGAGAAGGTGTATCTACGGTGATCCCAATACAAAACCCTCAACGAAAAACAACAAATTTGAAACTCTTTCAGAAAACGTTAGGAAAAATTGTATTTCAAAAACAACCACTTTTTGTAGTGGTAGGACTCTTGCCAGAGTCCGCCTGGGGAAGTACCACACCTTTGCCAGTTATTCTTCCGCCAAGCAGTAATGTGCAAACATTACTGTGTTCCGGTTTGAAGGACAATGTTTCCAGAGAAATTACAGGGCTTAGAGATATAAGATCTTAGATATCTGGGTGACGAGCGCAGTGCAGTGCTAGGTAATGATTTGGACTCTTCGTGTTCCAATAGCTGCGTGTCACTGTGCTGTTATGTGTCAGGCATGTTGCTTACCATCAGGCATGTGTCTGATCGTCTCGTCACTCCTTATTAAAAAAAAAAAAAAAAAAACTCGAAATTATGTAGTTAGTATAAAGGAACGCAAAAGACAGTCACGCAATTCATTGTCATTCGATAAAATTAATTATCGTTGTCTTCAATGATTTCAATACAAATAAAAACTTTTTTCACAATATGTAGTATTATACCTCATAATCCTCACAATATCACATATACCTCACAATATCGTAGCTGTTTTTGAAAAAACCTTTAATTAAACGATTTGCGCGACACTGATGTTTTGCAGGCAACGCGTTGTGAGCAGTTTCTTCGCTCAATAATTATATATGTCTTTTGATTGTAACCTACTAATAAAATTAGTTTAAAACCATAATATTATGCATATAACTTTAAACATAACTGACAATGCTCAAAACTTACTAGTAAATTAGGCCACGTGAAGCAGACCCTACTCTATAGGCCAACTACGGGGTAAAGCAAAACATTCCAGGCGAAAGAAGCGCACTAATCCCGCCACATTTTTCTTTAAATCAGATGTCCAAAGTGTATCTTTGCATGGAACAAAACACGATTTGGACTTGCTCATAATAATGCGTAGAACGCAGTCCTTCAATCTTAGTACAGGTATTTTGCTCACCCCATCATAAGACAAAAAATAACTTTTTTCATAAGGCCAAATGAATAAATATGTTTTTGATAATTTTTTTATTGTTTTATGCCCTTAGAAAAAAGTTTTGATCGGTCAATATCTAATCTATGTACACAATGTTTCAAATTAAGTGTGTGAACACAATATTACATTCTACTAATTCTATTGCAGGTTTGATATAACAATAACGACATTTTACAAAGAAAAACATAATTGCCTTTTGATTTATCACATTGATTAATTGCTAAAGCCCGCATTTTCATCCTAAGCGTGGTAACGAATCAACAGAACGCCCGTACCCAATCACAACTTATGGTTTTGACGTACTAAGCTCTACGAGAGTTACAATGGTCATCATATCGACCATGTCGATTTAACTTTGTATGTTATGCTAGGTACTTAAAACTTTAAGATTTAAGTGCAAATAAAATTATATTTAACATATCGTAGATACTACTAAAGTTTCAACCGAGTTGTAAAAGAGCAACATGGTTCAACCATGTCGTAAAAAACTGTATGGTTGAACCAACTCAACAAAAGAAAGCATGGTTCAACCATGTTAACAAACTCTCATGCTCATCAAAGTTACAATATAATGGTTTGGTTCCTACAATTCATAAAAATTTGCCAGTTTCAACCAAGTAAAATAAGAGTGACTTGGTTCATCCAAGTCTTAAAAACGGTTATATTCAACCACGTTTCAAATAAGCGACTTGGTTCAACCAAGTCGCAACAAACGGTCCTACTCAACCAAGTTGCAAAAAAGGACCTTAGCAACTTGGTTGAACCATGTTGCAACAGACGGTCCTGTTCAACCATCCAACCAACAAATAAACTACTTGATCCAACGAAGTCGTAACAAACAGTCATGTTAAACCAAGTTCACCAGATTACAAAAGAGAGACTTGTTTTAACCACGTTGAAAAAACTGCGGAACGGTTCCGTGGATGATGTTATTTTTTAACAAACCTTTAGTAGTGTCCATGAAATAGCTATTACCTAAAATAAACTATAAGCACGAACCGCCAACTATTAACCATTTTAAAACACTAACAAAACCATTTTGAACACAGTTCGACTATAATACACAACACTACAAACAACTTCTCAGTTTTTAGACTACATTTACCGCCGTGTACAAAACCTCATTTTAGCTCGAGCTCGTATTTTGTTTGTTAGACATCACAAACGTAGAACAAATTTATACTTTGCTGAAAAATCTTACAGATTCACAGTCAGAAAAACAGCTTGCAATCTGACAACGTAACCGGAGAACTTTTTTTTAAAGCACAGAGTGACAGGACGAGTCTGAGCATACGCCTGATGGGCAAACACGCTTGCCCATAACAGCACAATGTCGTACAGTTATCGGAACATAAAGTTTGTAGTCTAAAAGCTAAGAAGTTGTCGAATTCTATTATTATGACTGTGCAGAAATAAAATACTTTCACCCACCAGTAAGCACAATCGGCCGAGTAATCACAACTAAAATTAGTAAGATGACTAAGTAAATTTAGACCGTGTCGGCGTCAAGTTGGCTCTTCTTCGAGTCTCGTCGCCAGCTCAACAAGTCGTCGAGTAAGGCCTCTAGCTGAGGGTTACCGCCAAGACGGGCAACCTGAAACCACAAAACAAATATTTAATTATTTGTAATACTAGCAGCGTCCCGTAGTTCACCCGTTTGGGTCCCGTTCCCGTTAGAAAAGGAGCCCTATATGTTCGTTAACTACACTGAACCATGCCTTCTTTTGTTGAGTTGGTTCAACCATACCGTTTTAACGACATGGTTGAACCATTCCAGACTAAAATTTGTGTGTTTAAAATTTTCCGATTGATTTCAAAACGTCCCGATGTGATTGAGCAACAAACATATAAACATCCAAATATTAACATTTATAATATTAGTAAGACAAAATAAAATATATTTTTCAATATTTGCTTAATATGCTTAGCGGATATACATAAAAATATACATAGATACAATGGCACTTGTATTACACTCAGTGTTCGTCGACAATCAAGTGAAAATTATAACCATACTAGAAAAGGTATACATATATACATAGATAAAAATTCAGAGTAGTGATAACTCATGTCAGTATTATGGAAGCAAATTGGAAAAATGGGGTCGCCTAGAGCAATGCAGCTGTAATGCAATCGTTTAGTGCGAAATAAGTATGGATGAACACATACGGAAAGCACTATTATCATTGCCTCTATTTACTACAGTTATAGTTCGCCTCCCCTAATGTTTGACATCCACGAGCAAAATATTAATATATACATAATTATTTATTATGTTTTTATTTATTATATTATATTTTTTTAGAAGAATATATAATGGAATTTGCGAACAATACATGTGCCTGATGATCAGCAACAAGCCTGTTGATTTATGTCTTAGCCTAGTAATTTATCTGGAAGCATTGCCCTTCAAATCGCAACAGAGTAACGTTTGCACATAACTGCTTAGAGGTAGAATAACTGCCAGAGGTGTAGTAGGTACTTAACGTGACGGACTCTGCATAGATCCCTACCACAAATAAGAGTGTCTGTAAAATTTAAAAAAAAACGGTTTTAAAAAAATAGCTCACTTCGTTTCTGGCGTCTTTGTCGAGAGCAATAAGGATGTCTCTCGTGTACTTGAAGCTGCCGAGACGTTCCAGCAGCGAGATGCAGTACTTCTTGACCTCCACGTCGCGCGTCCTCTGCCGGAGGATGTCTGGTGCTCGGCTCAGGAATGTCATTTTATTGTTTAAACGTTCACCGTAAACAGGAATGTTTTATCTTTGTCGGGTAAAACAAGGAGATATTATTTAGGCATTACATTACCTATCTGGCTGCCGTAGTGCTTACTATAGACTAGAACTTTAGACTACATCATTTTTATGAATGATAGATGAGTATAAATTTGTAACAAATAAAAATATAATATACACATTTTATGTATATAGCGTTGGCTAAACATTTCCACCAAAATATATTTAAAAGTCATAATTAGTTCTTAAAATATCTCGTTCGTGATTTGGTGAAGAGTTGGTGTACATCATGACACTGGATTTTTATAAGATGTACAAAATTTGAAAAGTAAAATTATACAAAAGGATACGTAGTACTTGGTTGTCGCCCTCCTGGTTCCTAATGGCATGGATGACGGGGAAGCTGAATTTCCCCTCAGTTAAGTCTTCGCAGTAGCTCTTGTTCTCCGTGTACTGGGATTGGTAAATAAAATACTATTAGAACCACCATCATCATCCCATGTCACAATAGAGGATAGGTAAAAGATCCTGTCTGAATACAGCCTTACAAGAAAGAGATCCATGTTGGCAGGATGAAAATAGGTTACCATCATAAGTGATGGGCAGGGCAGGGTCTTAACCCTGCCCTGCCCATGTCGAACGACAATACAAGAAGGCCTTTAGTCCCAAGCAGCCTCAAGGAAACGGAAAAGGAAAGGTTGAGAAGACGTTCATAATAATCTCTGGAAGAGATCTGGTCATTGCCGAGAGAGCGGCCTACATATATTATGAATTGGGCTGGAATTAACTGTCAATGATTATACATAGATATAGACATAGATCAGTGCTTATACGGACCGCAGCAGGTGATCGGATATATCTATCGCAGAACCGGTATCCGTTACCGGTAGCAATCGTGATGTAGAACGCTCTGAGCCTAGATGGGATAACAAAATATTATGTGGCAGCCAAATGCAGGGGCCAATTTGTGGCAGCAAACATAATCGAAGTTTGGGGTATAAGAAAAATCATGGGGTCTGCCAATGCCCAGCAGTAGAGTCGTGTAGGCTGAAGATGTGTGATACCTCCTGAAGCGAAAGATTGCAGTAGTCGTCTCTGATCTGGAAGTAGAGTCCCAGGACAGCGGACAGCTTGTTAAAGTCCGACTTGTTATCGCTGAACAGCTGCATCAGACGGATCGCTAGCATGAAGAGACCGCCCGTTTCTGAAAGAAATACATGTACATTAAATACAGGGTAAGAGAAGAGTAGTCATGTGTATGTATCGCAAGAGAGCGTTCTACTAATCATCCTACTAATATTATAAATGCCAAAGTGTTTGGAATTTTGTTGGTATATGGTCTATCGCGGCGAAACAGGTGAATGGATCTGGGTGATATAACGCAGGGCACTTTATTTACTGGTAATTTTCGCCCGATAAAAAGTGTCCTGTATTAAAATTGACGTGGTTGGTACACATAATTATAAGTTTAGCGGGTATCTCACGTGTAATATGGTCGGCCAATCCGACGAGTTTCGGCCGCTTCCGCTGGTATTTTTCAAGGAGAGTGCACGCCCGCGATGGCTACCCTTTTGGCACACGGGGAGCCATCGCGTGCGTGCACTCTACGGGAACTACAAGGGTAAAGTCGCGGGCGCTGCTTTTATGAACACGTTTTAGTATAGCCTCACCCCATACATTTGGTCACCATACAAAGTGTGCATCCTAACTACCCACTACTAAAGGTAGCACACAGATGTCGATGAAAATCCCTATTAATATGTGTATTCCATTGAAAGCAATAGGTCTAAATCATGATCTATTTTTTTATTACCATTTATTCAGTTCAGTTTACAATTCAGTCTTCAGGAAACTTAAGGTTAACTAAGCAAGGAAGAAACGTCGGAACATATTTAAATATGTAATAATACTTTAGATCGTGATCAAGCCCTGTGTAATGTTTTCAATACAAGTTCAACCGCAAAAGTTTAAAAGATACATCTGTATATTTCATGCGATAGAACCCACTCTGAAATCACGTTACAAAAATCATCTATAATGTGAAACCACATTCATTTTAAAGAGTTATATTCTATTATCGTCTAATCTGCTTTAATACACAAAGTTCAATTTCCATACGAGAATCAGATTAGCATTGCTTTTAAGATTTGATTACTTGCATTGTTTGTGAAGCTAATAAACATGTGTTAAAAAAAACATTTAGCTACGCCACACGATTGTTTTCCTTCAGTTTCAAAATAACCATGCAGTTTTATTTGAACCAATATGTACATTTCTGCTTGATAGTTATGTAGCTTTTTTTGACGCGTTAAGGAATAAATTACGCGAGTAAATTTGTACGATACGCGCGCACACCGTCGTGAAAACAGACACCTGAAGTTGGCTAGTCAAGATTTTTGTAAAAATTGCAACCAACTTCAGGTTAATACTTCTTGCGTAGAAGATATTATTTACTCTATGGTTGAAGTTAGATTTCTTAGCACGAGGAATAAACTGAAGAAATATGAACTTCTTCCGTGTGTACAGAAGTACCTACATACAGACTTTGTGTTATATGGACCGAAAATACCTGATAATAGGCATTTGCTATTAAACATAGCTAAAAGCACTCTCGTCTAATTCACTTGAAACAAAATCAAAATCGGTTCATCCGTTTGGGATTTATGATGTCCATAGAGTCCATGAGAGGAGCTATTTGGAGTCCATGAGAGGAGCTATTTGGTTGTGATTGGTCGATTTCAAGTCTGCCCGAGCTCCGAGCCGTGTAACTAACTCGTTCTGATTAGTTCTGCGCGCGTGACGCAAACTTGAACCAACCAACGCTAGCATATAGTAAAGTCAAGTCTGCGAGTAGGAATGAGACGCAGCTAGAAACCCATCAACAGACCGGCCAGCATAAATAGACATCTTTGATTTCGGAATCACATGAAACGCTAACTAAACAATCATATTACGTGTGTGTGAGTGAAAAGTGATACCATTTTTCTGATAACTGGAAACTGGACTTTTTGCTATTGTTCCGACAGCTAACAAACAAGCGACAGCTTGGTCTATAAAATTAAACATCACATTTTCATAGACCACCATTAGAAATATAAATAATCTTTTTTAAACAGAAACAACAGATCGAATGCGCACAGGTCGAAGTTCTGGTGACAATATAATTAGTCTTCGTTTGCCCGTGCGCCGATTGATATTGGTCGAAATTACCTTTACCTCTTAATGTGGCAGAATTCAGAAGTAAAACATTACAAATCTTGGGGCTTAGTCAATAACAATGCCACACAAAAACACACGTCACACTTATAACGTCGTATTTGTGTCGGGTTTTAAAAATCATAAGCACTAACTTTTGATGGTCATCTCCTTGTACTCCGCCTCGGAGGGGCACTGGAAGTTGTCCCGCCAGTAGATCTCCATGCCCTGACCGCGGTGCAGCTCTAGTAACTGTTCCGTGTACACTTCCGTCGCCTGCAACATTACCCACCAACCTTACCTTACCATTATCTGAAGACATCTTACTACTACCTACCAAACATCACATTAACTATCAAGATATTATGTCTGGTTATATGGTTCTACTACTGGATAGCCATACAGGCAAAACCCAAGCGCCTTCGGGTCATAATGGAAATTCCGAAAACTCAAATTTTGTAAAGCGAAAGTTTGTAAGTATGGATGGATGTTTGTTACTCTTTCACGCAAAAACTACTCAAGGGATTTGGATGAAATTTGGTACATAGATATGTGTTATCTGAAATAACACATATCCCGGAAATATTCCGGAAAATTAACACACGGGAACTACGCGGGTTAAATAAACCACGGAGCGCAGCTAGTATTCCATAAAACCGGAACACTCGAATGTTTGCAAAGCGGGAGAAAAACTGCACAAATGTAGTACGCGTAATTCGCTAGAAGAATGAAATATGCTCTGCGACGAGTTTTAAATACAGTTTTACTTATAAAGTATATCAAATAACGGATCTAAACGCCAGTGGCACTCGAGTTCCGAGTAAGGGTTCCGTACCATTCTCCTAATAATATAAATGAGAAAAATTGTATGTTTGTTGCTCAGTCACGTCGGAACCGATCGGGTTGACATTTGGAACACAGTTGGATTATAGCCTAGAATAGCACATTGGCTAGTTTTTAACCCCCGGCCAAAAAAAGGGGTGTTATAAGTTTGACGTCGATGTCTGTCTGTCTGTCTGTCTATCTGTCTGTCTGTCTGTCTGTCTGTGTGTGTGTCTGTCTGTGGCACCGTAGAGCTCAAACGGATGGGTCGATTTCGATGCGGTTTTTTTTATTTGAAGGGTTTGGTTGGTTGGTTTGGATGTTTGGTTAATATCGGTTCAAAATGGCCGCCTCCACAAAATGGCGGACAAAATATTTCTTCACAATCTACGTCAATATGGATATCAAATGAAAGGGCTTAACTAGTAGAACACTATACACTATAACAAATTTCAAATCCAAGATGGCCGCCACCACAAAATGGCGAATTGTATTACTTTTTTTACTACTACCTCAATATGGGTATCAAATGAAAGGGCTTGACTAATAGAGTACTTGGCACTATGACAAATTTAAATCCAAGATGGCGGCTATCACAAAATAGCGAAATACATTTCTTTGTTCACAACTCCCTTAATATGGGTATCAAATGAAAGGGCTTGACTAGTAGAACGTTATACAGATAATCCGAGATCCGAGGTAGTCGGGGGTTAATCAAAATTTTTAATTTTGTTCTTGTTATAACGGGAACTGTGCAGGTAAAACCGCGGGGCGCTACTAGTTGTCCACACAACCGGAATTCTATACACACACATGGTTCTTTTAATTATATTTTGTTTTTCTTCATTCAATTATCCCATTATTCTATATTTCTTTTTTGTTAAGCTATAGATAAACCTTTGTTTTTATATCATTGTTTTCGTCTGTTATTGAGGAGGGTATTGTTACGTCATAATATATAATCCTAGCTTGAGTAACAATGCTTCTCAACCTGAATAATAAATACCTTTGCCAGTCATTCTGCCGCTAAACATTAGTGTGTTCCAGTTTGAAGGGCAATGTTTCTATAGAAATTACTGGGCTAAGAGATAAACCAACTGATATCTCCGGGTGGAACTCAGTGCAGACCTAGGTAATGGATTTGGACTCTTCATGTTCCAATAGCTGCGTGTTGCTGTGCTGTTATGAGCAGGCATGTTGCTTACCACCAGGCACATGTCCTGCTCCGCTTGCCACTCTATACTATAAAAAAAAATATATCAATCAAGGATCGATAAATAGTCTGTACTAATTTGTTAAATTCAATTTCATTTTATTTCATTACCGCTTGGTGGGAGAATAACTGCAAAAATTTAGTAATTCGCCAGATGAACTCTCCATCCACTCAACGAAATGTGCTCGGGGACTGTCAGATATCGAATTTTCAGTAAAAACCCGGCCAAGTGCGAGTCGAGCTCGCGCACGAAGAGTCTCGTGCCTACTAGCATTATAAACGAACCTACGAGTATAAATTACATACAATTAAAAATACACCTTTCTACGCTCTAATTGAAGGCGTAACCATAAATACCAATTTTGAATACCAAATACCTAGAATAACATTGTGCGTCATGCGATAGGATATTTAAAACAAAATTTGGTTTTGCGAGCTGTTCGCGCGCACAACCGCTCCTTGCACGGTTTTGCAGTTGACGAATACGTCAAGGACGGTATGTATTAAAATATATGGCAGCCATAGGGACTGCCGATAGAAGTGAAAACTAATAACTCAAAATTTGATAGCTCACTTTGGAAACTACGCGGATGAAACTGGAAACCGCTGCTAGTCTCGAATAATTCTTCAAAGCATTGTCGTCCAAATAGGTCTTTTAAGCGTGGTCATCTAGACTAGACGGCCATACTTCTAACCACGGCCTAGCCTAGCATCCATGGTCCCGAGTTCACTCCAAATTTTTTTTCATTTACGAACGTGACTCTTTAGATCAATTCACCCTCCTCCTACAGTCGCATTCCTCATGTCTGAGGGTCGTGACCACCACGTCTCAACAACTTCTCAAAGATGAAACTACGCCATCTTCCTCTATCACCGGCGACCTGTAGGGCGTCGTAGACTGATGTGTCTAAAGTAGTGCGAATCTGATCTGACCAACGCGTCTGGCTGCAGCCTCTTGTTCTCTTACCGTCAACTTTCCCAGTGACTATCAGCTTCTCCAGGTTATGACCTTCCTTCCTGGCTATATGCCCAAAGTACTCTAGCACTCGTTTGAGGCAGATGGTAGAGAGTCTTGTTTTGATCTTAAGCTGCTGAAGTATTGAAATATTGGTCCGACGCGCTGTCCAAGGTATCCTGAGCATTATTCTCCAACACCACATCTCAAAGGCATCAATACGTCCGCGGTCTGCTGATTTAAGTGTCCATGTCTCAGCTCCATAAAGAAAAATGGAAAAGACTAGGGTCCGGACTAGTCTCATCTTCGTCTTGAGATTTACCCCCTCTGTACTTCCATATCCTACCGAGCCGCAACATGACACCCTTTGCCATTGCGATGCGCCGCCGAACATCTGTTTCGCTGGAGTCTTTGTTGTTGATGCCGGAACCGAGATAGATGAAATCCTCGACCGTCTCCAGGCCCAACACACCAGTGGAGCTCAAGGAACCAGCACGATCTACTACCATGAGTTTGGTCTTTGCTCTGTTTATGGACAGTCCAAGTTCAGCGCTGACATGCTCCATACGACTTAATAATAACGACATTTCGTGTTCACTTGTAGCCAAAAGTGTCGTATCATCAGCATATCTGAGATTTGTAATTTTGACTCCGCCCACACTTACGCCTCCATCCCAATTTTCACAAGTCTGTCGCATTATATACTCCCCATATGTATTGAATAATATGGGTGACACAATGCAGCTCTGGCATACGCCTTTTCCAAAAAAGGATTCACAAGATTCAAAGATCAATTCACAGCCCACGAAACATCTGTATGTGATGGGCCCAAGAGAAGTGTTCACTTCAATAAAATTATTAGTAGGATTAGATTACCTGAGGATGTCCCAGTTCTAGGGTCTTCTCCAGCGCGACTATCATGGCGTAGTTGGCCGCGTTGATGGTGCTGGCCACGCCGTAGATGGAGTGCGCCACGGGGATCCCGCGTCGCAGGATCGAGTTGTCTTGGATGTCGTCGATACTGAATAAAAAGGAACATATAAAAAATATATAGGTACATTCAAAGAACGATGGTAAATTCATCGAATTTAAGGGAAACGTTTTCAGAGGAATTATAGGGTGAAGCTGCCATCTTATACATATATCTCGGTAATTAAGTTTTGGCTGGTCTCGTCGGGACAACGTAATACTTACCGTTTTTCAAACACCTACTCGACCGATTCGGATAAAATTTAAATTGCAATGGTAAAAGCCTTCGAGGTTAAGTATATACCACATGAAACAAAACAATAGTTTTACCAATCGATTCCACCGTCATTTAACTTAAGTAAATAAAAAATAGATTCCGACGAATCTAGATTTTTTTCATTTTTAGACATTTTGGTCGCCTACAGCGGAAAGCCGGGGAAAAATGCTCGCGCATTCTTCCTCGAACCGGTGATCCTAAGCCCAAGACGCTCCGTGACCACTTCGGGAACCAACCAGTACCTTCGTGGGTGCCAGACGCCCGCGTCTGGACATCCTAGATCCCCGGTAATCGGTCAGGTCTGTACCGCCACCTACCATTTTCCGGCTGCAGAAGATAGACAGTGGTGCATTGTAATATCGGCAGCCCTCTCCCGCCGCCTACCTACCTACCGATCGCTCGATCGATGCCTACTTCCCAACATCGTAGATCGTGGTCCACTTCAGTTGTGCCAGTGTCCATACACCACGCAACTTACATACATGCCCGCATCATCGTCGGCTTGGAGACAAAGCCTAGACGAGCTGCCTTACCTCTGGTTCCTCTTCACTTCACCGTGGGTAACCAGGCCACGGCTACTGAGCCCCCCTCTACAATTCGGGAACTCCTCGTGAGATTGTTTTGCCACCCATTTACGCAACTTTGTTGCAAATCGTATGCACCATGCAATGTTTTGCCTTGCCACGAATAATTAACTCTTCAAGGGTCAAGTTCATAACCCTGAGATAATAAGGAATCTAATGCCTTGGCCAAACTGTAGACTACAATTTTATCTAACAATAATAGTTTAGTTGGCACTTGACCGCCATCTCGCTCGATCTTAAGAGACAATGTGGTTTACGAAGGAACATGCTTACCTAGAAAAAAAACTAATTCTATTCTCGAAATGATGATACCATGATTGTATCCATCGGGAAAAACTACCTCAGACAGCACATTCTACAGCCTCTAGGATTTGTAGTAGGTATACTTGTTGTTCTAAATTATTTCAAACTTTAGGTCACACGTATGTTTGCAAGTAGGTACAGCAAATACCCATTAGGTATGCATTTTAAAATTCCTACAAACAAACAAAAATGTTATAGGTATCCTAAGGTAACAAAGGCTTAGCGCCACAATATTTATAAGCAGGCATCTTATATGTACCTACATTAAATTTGAGCCGAAAACAAATTATTTAAAGGTTTTGGGTATTTTTTAAATATGAATTAAAGGTAATTAACAAATTAAGTATTTAAAGTTTTTAGGTACATTTTTAAATATTTATTAAAGGTTATTCTGAAAACAAATTATCTAAAGTTTTTGGGTATTTTTTAATATTTATTACTTAGAGGTTATTCCGAAAACCAATTATTTAGAGTTTTTGGGTATTTTTTAAAAATGAATTAAAGGTTATTTGATTGAATTTTACAGCACGTAAAACAATCAGAAAACATGATTTTAATATGATAATATTATTCATAAAATTCCACTAATATTATAAATGCGAAAGTTGGGACGTTTCGATGCTTGGATGTTTGTTGCTCAATCACACGCACAACGGCGACGGCAGGTCTACCGCTTAACGCTCCTGCTTTCTGCTATGCTTTGATTTGTGACGACATCGGCCAATTAGGTAACAGAAAGAATGTCTATTTTATTTCAACCTGTAAAATTAAACTACTTTTCTCATTTTACAATTAATTTTATTCAATTGAGGTTGATGGAATGTCACATAAACAAGGAAATTGATTTCCTATGGTTGGATTTTTTGCGACATTCAACCTCAGGTACTCGTAGGTATGTCGATTTCCTTCCGTCAGCGAAACACGAAACGCACCATACAATTATTATTATGTCACTTTCCAGCGTGATACGTGGCAGTATCCTGACCCAACTTAGCGATCGACAGAATAGATACATATCCCGCGGTGTGAACCCCGCTTCAGTTTCTACTTTTAGTCCCCAACCTACATCATTTGGTAACATGACTCCCCAAATCGGATATGTTAAACTAAAACTTAAAAAAAAATCTAATACTAAATATACTATTTTAAAACGTGGGAAAACAACTGGAACGGGATTTACGTGGGTGAAATCGTGGGGGCGCTACGTGTAAAGAATTTTTACTCGATTTATTGTATTAATACGTGTGACCCCCCCAAAATCTGAGGCTGAGTACTGGTGACCCCCTCCAAAATTCGAGGCTGAGACCGCGCCTGATGTGACTGGGTACCATTATTTTTTTAAACTGGGAACTAGATATCAGATTCGTGGTAGTTGTGTAGATCCTTTAACGTGAATTTGGAATAATTATAGTTATATTATTACATAGTAAAACTAAGCAAATGGATTGAGCTTGTGCTAGGAGTATCAGATAACTATTATTATAGATATGAAAGTTTGGATGTTCGTTGCTCAGTCACGTAGGAACGGCTGAGCGGATCAGGTTGAAATTTAGAATATGGTCAAAAATTAGTCTGGAATAGCACATATACTTATTTTTATCGCGAGAATTTTCAGGACCGTGAACTACGCGGGTAAAACGCGGAGTGATTATTTATATAATTTTAAATAGTACATGTGAACATTTTTTTAACACACACTAAGGCTGACACAGAAACATCAAACGTTATATTCATCACACAAATTCTCGTCCTATCTTTAGAGAATCCAACCTAAGGTTTTTATTATTTCGGGGATAAATTAAGATTCATTATTATTCATTACGTCACACTAAATAAAATATCACTGTATCGCAGTTAGTTCTAGACAAGTCTGATATTGCCAGATGAAACTGTTAGTTACGTTCCAAAGACCTGTTTGCAAAACTATACCCACGTTCATAGATCCAAACCTCATAGCTGGTCGAACCATGATAATTGGTGACTCATGGAATAGCACTCTTATTAATTAACTACAGAATGGGATGGCCCATGATAAAATGAGAGATAACCGACAATTGTACAAATGCGTGTTTTATAAATGACCAAGGACAGTTCGCGGAAATAGATAAGGAAGTTATTTAAATGCAATTCGAAAATAGATGGGAACAACATTACGCACGTTTTTGTTTTGTGATTACTAATATTTATATTTAAAATACAGAATAATTTAATATGTATTTGTTTAGCGATTTGATTGCCGTGGCATTGGGGCTAGCCTTTAGAGCACCATTGCCATCAGTAGCGGTTCCTTATTTTCAGTATATTGGTTTAATTTTACTTAATATCGCTTCTAATTATTTATGCCCATAAATATTAAATTCTACGATAAACCAGGTAAATAATAAATGTAATTAAAAATACGTTCGATGTTTGATATTACATTTAAAGTTGACTAACGTAACTAACGTTATAAACAAACTTTGCTTAGTTTTGGGGTCAGATGTTGTTGGGTGTGAATTGTCCACCAACATTAAAAAAAAACGCTAAAGCTTGTTATTGTTTCACTATAAACTAAAATTAATAACTTATTAAATACTATTTACTCCCGAAAAACTAGCCAATCCCACAGTAAAGGCGGTAAAATGGCGGGATGCAATTGTATGAACTAAATACAATGTCAAAACTATTATTTCGATATATTTCACAAAAACTACAACTAATTTCTCAGACAAATATGGATGGTCATTAGATTCAGGATAGGTCATTTTCATTTAGAACTAGCGGTCCATCCCGGCTTCGCCCGTAATACATATTACATCGCCTATAGCACTCATGAATCACGTATATTATTATCAGGTATATTATGTACATCTAACAAAGACAGAATTTTTGAAATCGGTCCAGTAGTAACTGAAATAAGTGCGTTCAAACAAAAAAACCTCTTCAGCTTTATAACATTAGTCTAGATAATAATCTTTTACACAAGGTTAAAAGGGGCGGTTGCGTTTGCCGAGTTATATTCAGATGAATTACTAATTATGTGCATATATTTACATTCATTCTCCGAATGAAAATAAATGACATGAAAGTACACTTTTTAAAAACCAAAACTCGACTGCATTATAATTAGCACGTCATAATAATAATTATTATTATTATAAGTCATCAGCTGTCAACACGAAAGCCCGTCTTTTTTTTACCGTAAATTATTTAAATGTATTTTTTTCACATTTTTATTACAAATTTATACAGAAATATACAAGCAATATTCAAAAATCAAGAATTCAACATAATTTTGGCGCAATAATACCTCAAAAGATGGAAAAATACAATATTTATCAACATGTACGACATGACAGATGTCTGTCAAAGAAAACTAATAGAAATAAAATTATTTGGATAAACAACTAATAATACAGGTAAATGATAACACGGTCGAAGAAACGAGCTACAGCGTCACGACACGCACGCCCACCACCTTCCGCCCGTTCGTCGTCGTCTCCGAGTATCTCGTCGGATGAGTTCCATACCACCCGCGAGACCAGCGACTCGTCGAGCGACGCGAGCGAGCCCGGGACGACACCGCCTACAAGACCAGGGCGACGTGGCCGTCCCCGCTGCCGGCACGCTTGGGGCCTGAGAGGCAATCTGTCTCACGCCCGGCCCTCGCTACCGGTGGTGTAGTGCGTCGCATGCGATGGTCTCAAACCATGAATGAGAACTGCATGCGCGCCTATTACAGGGCAACAGAGGAGGAACTAACCTGACCGCGTATTGTGCCAGGATGCTGTCTCTGTTTCAGACCTTCGAACCGACCGTCGCCGTTTCCGCTCAACGATTGTCTGACCAAGTTCGAGCCATCAGGCGCTGCAAGCTGCTGGATGACTCGACACTTGATCAGCTACGCCTGGAGGAGGAGCGTGCTCGCCCAGTTTCTATCTCGACCGGGATCCGCCCGCCGCGTCGTCGACGCTGACACTGGCTTCAGTGCCAATGACAGCGGCGACACTTGCGGCGCAGGTTGACCCCGATATCGAGGAGGAGATTTGGCGAGTAATAGCTTATCTGACCAGGTAAGAGAGCAAATGAGGAGCACTTTTGAAGACGCGATCTTCCAATATCGACTCACACCAAACTCTAGGCCACGCTTACCGCGTTTGCCCACCCATAAACGAAATTTGGCTTTGATGGGAGCCCTGAATACTTTGCTAGTGCCCTACCTGGGAACTAGCAAAGATTTGACTGATACCCATTCTATTCTGTACTGCGGTGCTATCGCGGCGTGTCGCGTTGCACGTGTCAAGTTTCAGACACTGACCGCGCAACGCGAACCACCGGAAGTGTACCCGCTTGGCAAGTGCGAATAGAACGGCGTATCAGTACATTCAGGACTCTTATTGCAAAGCTAATCTGCTTCAGCCAGGGGAACAGTCGTCCCCGAGTCATGCGTTTCGTAGCACAGGCATTTGCTGGGACTGGTACCAGTCCTCAGCACTATCTTGCCAATGTTGCGGAACGTATTGACTATCTGAAGCAGAAAGTTTATGCGTGGGCAAACCGTATTCGCCGCTACAGAGAGCGTGTGAATCGATACAGAGAAAATCGCGACTTCCAGAGTGATCAAAGGAAGGTATACCGAAACTGGGAAGAGAATAGTCAAAGTGTGAGCGATGGGCAGCTACCGGATGCTAGCGCTATGATAAACTTCTGGCGCAGCATCTGGTCGGTGCCTGTCGAGCACACGGAGGAACTTGGATGCGTGTTGTCGAACGCGCGTGTGAGTCTATCGATGCCATGGAGTCTATTACGATAGACTCCGTAGACGTTAGTTGTGCTATCCGGACGGCTCAGAACTGGAAATGTCCTGGGCCGGACGGATTGCACAACTTCTGGATAAAGTGGTTTCGATGCTCACATGAGCGTTTGGCAACACAATTCCAAGAAGCCCTCGAGGCGGGTTCTCTTCCCAGTTTCATGACCACCGGAGTCACCTTCCTGCTCCATAAGTCTGGTAGTACCACGGAACCGAAGAACTACAGACCCATTACGTGCTTACCCACCACCTATAAGCTGCTTACATCCATTCTGAGAGCAAAAATTAACGCGCATATAGTCGCAAATAACGTTTTGGCCTCCTCTCAGAATGGATGTAAGATTGGGTCCCGTGGTACTAAGGAGCTGCTCCTCATTGACACGACCATTTGCCAACAAGTCAAACGAAACAAAGGAGCCCTCTCCGCTGCTTGGATTGACTATAAGAAGGCCTATGATGCGGTGCCCCATTCATGGCTAGAGGGTTTTAGAGTTGTACAAAATAAATCCAACTCTGAAATCTTTTCTAAGCAAATGCATGGGACAGTGGGTCACAGTCCTTCGTCAACCAGGTAGCGTAGACAGCTCTTTTGTTTCGGAGGACTTGATAAGGATTGAAAGAGGCATTTTTCAGGGTGACAGTCTAAGTCCCCTATGGTTCTGCCTAAGTCTGAATCCTCTCAGCACTCTGCTGAAGGATTCAGAGTTAGGTTATCGTCTTCGTAGAGGAGGTGAGGTTATATCTCATTTGTTGTACATGGACGACCTCAAACTTTTTGCACCGAAACGCCAAGACTTGTTGGAGCTATTAAAAACCACGGAGGTTTTTAGTAACGCCATCAAGATGGAGTTCGGTGTAGACAAGTGTGCGGTCATGCATGTACAGCGAGGGAAAGTAGTAAATTCAGAGAATTTACAACTTTCCGAGACTATAACTCTCAGATCTCTCTCCGAAGACGAGACCACAAATATCTCGGTATGTCACAGTCATTGGGTATATCAACAGATGACATTAAGAAATCGGTGAAGGAGCGCTTCTTTTGCCGGCTGACAAAAGTACTTAAAAGTCTTCTGTCAGGCGGTAACAAAGCGCGAGCCTTCAACGGTTGGGTAATGCCTCTGCTGATATACTCCTTTTGGCATACTGAGGTGGACTCAGACTGAGCTCGACGCCCTGGACAGGAAGGTCCGTCAACTGCTCACAACTCATCGCATGCTACACCCGCGCTCGTCTGTTATGAGACTGTATATTCCGCGGAAGTGGGAGGTCGAGGCTTTTAAATGCCAAGAACCTACACAACCGCGAAGTATGCAGTCTCAGGGATTATTTCCGCAACAGCGAGTCCGGGATACATCGCGATGTTGTGGCAGTTGACAGAAGCTTCACGCCTCTTTCACTGGCAAACGAGAACTGGCGTAAACCATCGGTGCTCAGCACTGATGATCGCAAGGAAGTGTGGAAGAGCAAGGAGCTGCACGGGCGATTCTATCGGGCCCTAACGGGACCCGATGTGAATCTGCTCGCGTCGGTGAACTGGCTACGCTTCGGGGACCTCTTCGGAGAAACCGAGGGTTTTGTTTGTGCAATTGCAGACGAGGTTATCAAGACGAACAATTACCGGAAATACATAATGAAGGACGGTACGGTCGACATTTGTCGGGCATGCCGCCGTCCAGGCGAATCTCTTCGTCATGTTATTTCCGGTTGTTCGCATCTTGCTAACGGCGAGTACTTGCACAGACATAACCTAGTAGCCAGGATCATCCACCAGCAACTTGCTCTTCGACACGGCCTTGTCGAGTCCGAGGTGCCGTACTATAAGTACGCACCTCTGCCAGTTCTCGAGAATGGTCGTGCGTTGCTCTACTGGGACCGCTCTATCATCACGGACAGGACTATTGTCGCCAATAAGCCTGATATCGTGCTGGTAGACCGGTCTCAACGTCGGGCTGTGATCGTCGATATCACCATACCACATGACGAGAACCTCGTGAAAGCTGAGAAGGACAAGCTTAGCAAGTACCTTGACTTGGCTCACGAGGTTACCGCCATGTGGAATGTTGATTCCACGATCATAGTCCCCATAGTCGTGTCGGCAAACGGCCTTATAGCGAAAAGTCTCGACCAACATCTCAAGAGACTTTCGCTAGATGGTTGGATCAAGGGTCAGATGCAGAAGGCGGTCATCCTTGACACAGCGCGCATCGTCAGGAGGTTCCTCACTCTGCAGCCCTAACCACCGGTAGCTTGGGCCCTGCCCCGCTGCTGGCGGCAAACTAGGTTTAAGTTTTTATAATGTTTTTATGTTGTTTTATATATCAATATTGTAAAAACTTAGGCTTAAGAAAAGAAATAAATACGATAATTATTATTAATTGTGAGTAAGAAAGGACGAGATCGAGATAATATCGACAAACAACAGATTTTGCCTTATTTAACTTTGCCTAACGGGCCACAATAGAACATAATACCAGTACCATAATAATTATTAAATAGGTAGTAATTTTGTCTCTACGTTATAGTTTAACAGAAATATCGTTTTTTTCATTGATTTCTCTGACATTTTAGATGCTTTAGTTAAAAAAAATACACACTTGTTATTCATTTCACAAACAAATAATATATACATATTTATTTATTTTTAAAACAAACATATATTAGTAACCAAGTTGGTTGGTGAATAATTTATAATAAAAAAAAAACAAATAAATAATGAAGAAGATACAAGGCTTTGAAGTTTCGATTGACGGCATAATGTATGATTTTTACGAAAAAGTGAAGTCACAGCCACTCTGGAAGTCTAATGATCTATTGTACATTGTTGTAAATTTTTAATAATTAATTTGATAAAACAAGTGAAGAATGGTGTGTTTTTAATCCAGCCGTCATCCCAATTATGAATGTAATTTTACATTTCAGTTTAAATTATTATAAAATTGCACAATGTATCTATGTTATCTGAGAAATACATTTTTATTGTTTATTGATGTGTAAACTTCTTTTGCTGTGGCACAGACAGATTTTTCGTGGGCTGTGAATTGAATTCTAGCGTCACGCTCGAGAATGATAAGAGATCTTCGGGTAAACTCACTCGGACCATGACCATGGGTCATCAAGAAATGCGTCAGCATTTCCCATTGGCTGATGCATTTCTAGATGGCCATGCTCAGGGCCACGCCCTCCGGTTTCACCCGCGTAGTTTCCAAAGTAAGCTATCAAATTCAAAAGTCCAAAGAATCATAAGTTTTCACTTCTATTGGCAGTTCCTATGACTGCCATTTTTTTAAACTAAAATCTAATATTTATGAATTCTTTTCCAACAAAATTCATACATGCTCATGTTTTTTGGTGAACCTGTGGGAGAAGGGAATTTCATCATGTGTGATGTTGAAATTCATCATCTGTGATGTTGAAATTCCCTATGATGATGATCATGATTAAAATATTATTACAATGACTAGGGGATCTACCAATTAAAATGTAATATTATATTTTGTTATCACGGTTTTTTATAACAATGGCTTTGGATTCGACAGTCATCACTCTTAATGTTAAGCGACGATGTGATCCATAATGGAGTGTGCTTTCCTAGAAGAAACCAATTCACTCCTGGCTTGAAGACACCAATGTTGAAAGCACCGGGACTAACCCACTCAGGCTACACAGCCTAGACGTCTTTATTACGGAAGTGGAGTCAACCTCCTTGTACTAATTTGGAATGATTTTGTTTATCCAATTTTTAAGGTAAATAACAGGAATCAATGTATCACTCACAGCAAGCTGGAGTTGTGCAGCATCTGAACAATCTCTCCAACAGCTCGCAGCTTGTCATCTGGGATCTGAAGCCAGTAGTTAAATGCGGAGGCCAGCTTCGTGCGGATCTGCTTACCCGGCACTGATTGAATGTATGTGTACGGCATCAGGATTTTCTGAAAAGAACAAAATTTTAAAAAATTTGCTACAATGATAAAAATTATTTACACGACCACCTCAGAAGTATGGTTTACGAAATAAAACACAAATCACCAATTTTAAATAAATACACAGGTAACTGAAGTAACTCACGTTTGATATAATCAGTCCAGTCCGAGTCAAGTTTCCATCGCATCCGGCAATCTTTTTCAAGGAGAGTGAGCGCGCGTGTTCGCTGCACGTTTAGATCTACACGCGCGCGCACTTTCCTTGAAAAAGATCGTCAGACTGGACTGACTATATCAAACGTGAGTTACCCGTGTATTTATTTCAAATGTATTTACGTTAGTTTTCGGACTAAAGAATCACCAAAATCAAGAGTTATTTTGTTGCTTAAACACAAACAAAAACTGAAAAACATATACAACCAAATTGAGAAACTCCTTCCTTGTTGCAGTATGTTAACAAAAAATTACAAAATTGAGATTTAAAACGAGGTGAACAAGATAAGCAAGAAATGTGCATAGTAAACAAAAAAACCCTATGAATACATGAAAAAGAATTAATATAACTAAGTAATAAATAAAATAATGAAATAAAATTTATTTCAACACCATACAATTTATTTTAAAAATACAGTAGAACCTCGATAACTCAAACCTCGGTAACTTAAAAACGTCTATAACTTCAAAAAATAATATCTTCATACCCTTCCCATCAAAACCCAAAACCAAAACCCTTGATAACTTAAAAGCTTAAAACCTCTATAACTTAAAATATTTTTTGTTTCCTTTGGACTTTAACTATAGAGGTTCTACTGTATATGAACCTGAGCATTTGTGAAGATTGAAGTATATGTTTTCCTCTTTTACCAAACCCAGAAAAACCAGATTAGCTTGGAACTTGAGTTGCATAACTTACATCAGAATATCATATAGGTTACTTTTATCCTGATAATTTTGACCAACCCTATGAACGTCTCTTTTTTTTAATGGAATTTTTATTTTTAAAAGATTTTTTAGAACGAGCCAATGGAAATTTGTCTAAAGTAGCCCTCACCAAACTTTTATGGGGTACAGTATTTTACATCGGCAGGCATGAAAAAATGTTTTATCTATACATATATAAAAATGAATGTTTGTTTGTATGTCCTTTATAGAATTGTAAACTATGCATTTGATCATGTGAGGATCTTTAGCAAAGTTCTTGTGCATGAGCCAAAGGTTGATGAGTTGGTATTTAACCAATTTTCGACAGATAGCGTAGCAACATGTGCAGGGTACAGCTAGGTAAATAAAGCAAGATAAATTGATAGCCTCCTCCTTTTTGGAAGTCAGTTAAAAAGTTTCCATTAGTTAACATGCTAAATAAGATGTAACCTTGTGCAGAATATTTGCATTGTAAATCAAATAGGTGATTTAGCAGTGGAGGTAAGCAGCAGGACTCTTGGCAAGTCTGCCTTGGGAAGCACCACACCTTTTCTAGAAATTCTACCACCAAGCAGTAATATGTTTGAAAGAAATAGTACTTGGTATACTAATTTACTACTTTATTTATTTAATAACGCATACTAGTTTTTTATACAAGTAACTTACTAAAAGAAAAAAAATTAAAACTTTTAAAGTACTATATTATTATGTCAGAGTCAAAATTGCATTCCAGATGTGACAAATGTTTATTCACAAATAGGGAAAATCTATCAAATCTTTTTTTTTTACAATGAGTGACGAGACAAGCAGGACCTGTGCCCGGTGGTAAGCAACATGCCTGCCACATAACAGCACAATGACACGCAGCTATTGGAACATGAAGAGTCCAAATCATTACCCAGCACTTCACTGCACTTATCACCCAGAGATCTAAGATATTATATCTCCCTAAGCCTCTCTCTCCCTAATCTAAGTTCTGTCTGTAATTTCTCTGGAAACATTGCACTTCAAATCGGAACACTGTAATGTTTGGACATTATTGCCTGGCGGTAGAATAACTAGTAAAGATGTGGCACTTCCCCCAGGGGACTCTGCCAAGAGTCCTACCACACAAGTCCAAATCTATTTCACTACATGATACATCATGGTAATCCTAGTACTGTACAAGCTAATTTATTAATAACTAGTAATCACTTGTGACTTTTTAACAGCAACGATATAGTTTAGCATGAAAAAGAATGTAAAAATTGTTATTTTACAAAAACTAATAACTAAAAAGCACTATTACTGATTTACAGAAGCACAATGATAACTTCGGGTGAGATAAATATACACAAGAAAACATAAAAACACATCTAAAAATGTCTGTTTCAAAAAACAGTTTAATTAAAGATATATCATTATAAAGATTATAAAACAAAACATAAGATCAAAAATCTTAAAAACCTTTTTATTTTAATAATATATAATACCTCTCCTTTATGGATAAATTTTTGAATAAAATATTTACTTTACAAGAAACAATTGCTTGATAAATAATATGGAATTTTCATAGAATTTTAACATTCACAAGTTTTTTTTACACTGTTAGCTCTTTTGTTTACCTAGGCTCAAACAAAAAAAAACTATATCATACATTGAATTCATGGAAATGATCCTTGTAGGTTTCATATTCCTCACTCTTTTTATGTACCAAATGTTTTATTATAATGATCTATAGGGTTGGTGCTGTGTGACAACCGCAATACCACTTACGTCCAATGCGTATCAGCAACAATATATTAATAAGCTTCTACGAGCGCATCTGTTATAAAGCCGCGAAGCCGCATTGCGTCATTTTAATTTATGGAATATAACATTAAGACATTTATCAAATTTCACACTGTTGTACAACACAGGACAATTAAAGTAATAGGTATTATAACAACAAAGTAATACGTAAAAAAAAGAAAACATGTAAAAATCTCATCAAAACTCCGGCAAACACGCTTGTTAATTTATAAAATATACATAAATCATTTTAATGTAGATTAATGACTAAAACAATAGTTACCTCATCCTGAGTTTTATCGCCACTTTTAGTACTAATTACTGACATTGTTAACTTTTGACTGATGTAAATTATTACTTTGTTCAACTGGAAATTTAATTTTTGATAAGAATAATCGAAATCGATTTCTTATAGGTACCAAATGAATTATTTGACATTTGACTGCCAGAGTCTAGTGTTGCCAAAAACTGTCTCAGTGAAATGCCCTCTCAATGAAAAAACACAATTTATCTTCTTTGCAGCTGCTATCATGTGTTCATGGATGTGCATGTCACCGGAAAATAACAAGAATCGTTAGTTGATCAATTCACTACGTCGTTCGTCGTCAACTTTCGGAAAATAACATTCGGCGGAATTTACGTTAATTGATCAACTAACGTTTCTTGGTCGTAAAAAATTAAATTACGCCATTATTAAATTATTTTGCGCAAGTAAAATCATCCACAAATGGGCCAATCGTTGCTCAGCGTACTATTTAACGGTACATTATTACCCGTTAATTAATACACTGTTTTCTGATTGGTCGATGGCATTAATAATACGACGGACGGCGTGGCTATGAGCATGACCGACCAATGGGTATTGCAAACGCATTTCTAGATGGCGAATGGTTAATGGCCAGGGCCTGATTAACCCTTAGACAAAAGCAGCGATCAGACGACACGATTCATCGGGCCGATGAGCAGGGCTCGATAGATTGGGTGTTCTGATCACACTACACGATATCACCACCCTAACTCACTCGGCAGCTACATGTCGAGCAGTGAAGTTGTGTGCCTACGCTTTCAAAGTATCAGAAACTTGGAATCGCTCTCGAAAAACACATTCCAATAATAATATCAACCTGTATGTAATGTGTCCGAAATGAAAATGTGTAAATGAATTTATTGAAAATTTGATGGAAGACTTAAGACCTATAGCATATAGCAGCTTTTTTCGAAATCTAACACATACTTACCAACACGTATAAGTATACATTTGTACGTAATAGTTTTGTTTTTTACGTATTTTTACGTATAAGTTTTGTAGTGGTAGGACTCTTGGCAGAGCCCGCCTGGGGAAGTACCACACCTTTGCCAGTTATTCTACCGCCAAGCAGTAAAGTGCTCACATTACTGTGCTCCGGTTTGAAGGGCAATGTGTCCAGAGAAATTACAGGACTTAGAGATATAACATCTTAGATCTCTGGGTGACGAACGCTGTTCAGTGCTAGGTAATGATTTGGACTTTGGATTTGGATTTGGTAGGACAATTTTCGTTAGGTACCCCTCTGGACCCCTCCAGAGCGCCCCTCCTCATAATTAGCCTAGGGTGGGCAGAACTCCTAATCAGTCGCTGCCAATGGCCATGGTCCCGAGTTTCCCCAAAGATTTCTTATCATTGCAGAGCGTGACGAATTCAATTCACAGTCCACGAAAAATTTGTATGTGCCGCGCCAAAAGAAGTTTTCTCTTCAATAAGAGGTGTGGAATCTGTGTCAAAAAGTCCACAACATTTGTTGCCAATCCATGTGGCACAGACTAAAGCTACTTTTTGGCAGAGTTTGGCCATTTCTTAAGTCATCGACTTGGCAGCACTGCTTTAGTGTGGTCTGTGGATCTGTGCTGTGATGTAGAGGTGGGTCGGTGTCAGATTTTCCGTCGACATAATTTAACAACTTTTCGTCAATGGTCAACAGGTTGAAAAAAGAGTTATGTAGTTATTTATTAGGGATTCCAATACGGCTGATCAACATTATGTAGAAACATTAAAACCTTATAATAATTACAAATAAACATTTTTTACCTGGGGCAGTACCATACCTTTGCCTGTTATTCTACCACCAACCAGACCATAACGGGAAACATCCCAATGGTCCGGCTTAAATCCGGTTCCGACAAAGTTTCCGGTGAAATTACAGGGTATAAATATAAAACATAAGCAGATAAGCACCTTATGTTTCTGAGTGGCGAACGCAATGCAGTGCTAGCTAATGGTTTGGACTCTTCATGTTCCAATAGCGGTGTATCACTGTGTTGTTATGGGCAAGCATTGATCACTTTTTACTGTGAAACAATGTTATTTTTAACCGACTTCCAAAAAGGAGGAGGTTATCAATTCGAACCCTATGTTTTTTTATGTATGTTACCTGATTTCTCGAGAACCCCAGCACTGATTTTAATTTTTTTTTGTGTTCGAATGGGCACGCTTCCCGAATTTAAATCTAATTGAAATTGGTCGGGTGGTTTTTGAAATATGAACCATAAACTAATTGAATGACGTAGTTGTAGATTTTACAAAAGTTATGAGACTCGATCCTGGTAATACGAAATTGTGTAAATCAATTAATAAAAACTTGTTTTGCACTAAAAAGGGTAAAATGAACTATTTTCGTCCAAAAAATCAAACCAAGTTCAAAACCACAAATATAGGCGGTAAAAAGCGAAAAATTGTAAAAAATGGTACTATTTTTTTGCGTCATTAATTTTTTCGTTTTCATATTTTATTTTTTTACTTGGTTACCATGCTTGCGCTTACAATAGTAAAGCAAGCGATCCCGCTTAGTCTCATGGGGACCACAACAGTCATTAGTATCAGTAAAAGCGAATGTTAGCAGAAACACTAAATACTAATAATTCGTAAAACAGTTGATCCTTCAACTGTTATTTGCAAACCAGTTGAAAGCTCAACTGTTTTTGCAAACCAATTGATGCTTCAACTTTTTGTACAAACCTGTTAGTGCTTCAACTTCAACTGTTATATTATGCAATCCAGTTGATACTTCAACTGTTTGCGCAAACCTGTTGACGCGTCAACTGTTTAGCACGTTAATGAAAAGCTGTGTGATTTGATCAACGAAAACCCGTTGATAAAAACAGTTCGTTGAATTAACGCCGACACACCTCTACGTAATGTCTGTCAGTTCTCAGTGTCTCAGTGTCTCTCGTCAATCACAAATCACAATCATTAATGATCTGTGTGCTTGTTTCTGCCTTCGATTAGATTTAACAAAATTTATTAAAATTATCCCGTAGTTTTCAATGAATTGATTATAATTGATATACGATTACGCTGAGAATGCATGTGTATGTAAAGAGCACTCAAGATAGTGTGTGATTATGTCCGCTCGAAATTATTTATCAGCTCGAGAGAAGAGTTACGGAAACGGCAAATTGATTGATTGTTTACCCAACATAAAATCCCAGAAGTTTGGGTATCGTTCTAGTCAGGATCTGCCTCCGCTCTCTGCGAACACTAGTAAACTTTTGAACCGCAATATTAACTATTACGACTATGAAATTGACCCGTATCTTGCGAGCGGCGATGACAGAACTGGGACTCCTTTTTCGGACTTTTTTTCTGAGAGTGAAACAGGTAAATAGCTGACAACCTTTTGTGCATTTTCAAGCAGTGGTTTTGTTACCAATCTACATATATCATTAATGTTCTGAAAATAATAGAGATAACAATGGTAAATATTTAAAAGTATTCTCAAAGGTATACCCATACTAAAAAAAATTAACATTCAGTACACAAATTGTTAAGAAAAGTCATACATAGGGACTTACACGTACAAAATCTACATAGGGACTTAGATAATGCTATGGTTAAAAGTTTAACAATGATAAAATACTTACTTAGAGTATCATATCTGAAAAATGAATGTTCTTGATGTGAGTATAATTGAAACCATGTGATAGTTTACAACTAATATGTGCTTGGTGGTAAGCAACATGCCCATAACAAGACCGTGACACAAAACTATTAGAACATAGAGTCTAAATCATTGCCTAGCACTGCACTGGACTTGTAATTGACAGTCACGTCATCCGGAGATATAAGATGCATTTCATTTATGCCCTGTTATTTCATTGGAAACATGGCCCTTCAAACTGGAATTCCTAGCCCTAGCCCTACACAATGCAGAGTCCTGCTACTACTAAAAGTATTTAACAAGTTAATCTATAAATGTTTTATTTTTATACCAGTTGGTAAAAAGATAATGAAAACATTATGATTTTGAAATGAGAAATTGGTGACAATGATGGAACAAAAAATATGGGATGTGTAAATGTTGTGATGAATGCATTAGTTCAGAAAATGTTTTTTTGCTTATTTACTGGACTTTTGAAAATTTAAAAGAGATTTTTTGCAAACCTCTATGTAAAACTACTCTAAAGATAAGTAATGTAGTTGCCTTGTAGGTCTAATATAATTTGAAGATGTGTTATGTTTGAAAGGAAACCTATGTTTAGCAAATGGCTGAATGCTAGCAAGGATCTGCTTGGAAATATCAGAGAATTTGGAAATATCATAAAATTCTCACCATGAAATTAGCATGTATATTAATTACAATAATATGAATGTAGTGAAGAAGTGTGATAGCTTAAAACAATGTTTAATAAATGCAGTTTGTCACAAAAATTAGTATTTCATGGCCAGCAAAGTTTTGATCTTTTGAACATTTTTTAATGTTATAAAACTTTATATATATATATATATCTTACCACTTGAAAGAGTATTTCAGTGTTGGAAAGACCAACTATAAACTATATACTGAAAAGACACAACTAGTGCTTAGCTGTTAATTTGGTTATAAAATAATTGCCTTGCGTACACATTATTGTCGTTAAACTCATTTAAAAAATGAATGTACAGTTGTACATACATCTATGTATAATGAGTATGTGTTTAAAACTATATAAGTATTATATCAACTGTCTTCTATAGTACAAGCTTTGCTTAGTTTGGGGTCAGATGGGGTTGTGTATGAATTGTCCACCAATATTGAATAATAATAATTTAACTTATTTTAGGACCTTATTTACACAGTGACGCAATAAACATTTTTTTAATAAATTTAAATATTTCACTATTGGATATGTACAGGATCCCCAAGTGCTATTAGCTATATATGTACATGGGCGATACCGGGGCGAACTACTAGTACAGAATAAACTTATTAGATGCATGTTACTATTCTATACCAACACATGATATAATTTTTACTTCAGTAAATTATAGTAATAAATAAGGCCTTTATTTTAGTCCAGAACGTAAAAAATAAACTCAATAAAAGGACCATTAATAATAAGATATTATTAACTCATAGGTACTCCAGATTTTCACAGTGAAGAAAGTGACAGCAGTTCTGGCTCAGCACTTCGGCAGAGCACTGCAGAGGCCTCTAAGGCTCTGGCTTCGGAGTGGGAGTGCATTGAGAGGACACTATACTGCGAAGACGGAGAGAAGTCGACCCGACCGGCGATCATTGAGGAGTGCAAGCAGTGGAGACAGTTGCATCCACAGCTTCGGTGAGATTGACTTATGATTATAAAGTCCGAATTCATCCTATTTATATCATGATCTCGCCGTCTCTCTCTGACTTAGAGCGGGAAAAACTGAAGCGCTCAAAGGTCCCATATCATCAATATATGGACATTGTCCCCGTCGACCGTCGATCTGTCAGATCGACCGACTCGATCACTGATTTGTACGATCTAATACCACCTTGCCCTTTTTTCTATCGGAATTCTCGTAGCTCGAAAAAGTGACATCGTGTCGTGGTTGATGTTCTAAAGACACAAACGAAGAGATTTGACTCTACTTTTGTAATAAGAACGTCAAGGCTGTGGAATACGTTGCCTGAGAGGGGTTTTCCCGATAGTTACAATCTTTGTGTCTTCAAATCGAGAGTAATCGGTTTCTTCTAGGTAAACACGCTCCATCGTAGACCGCATCATCGTTTAACATCAGGCGAGATGGCGGACAAGTGTAAACCTATAAAAGTAAAAAAAAACAAGTTTCAGGGCGTCCTACATAGAAATAGAAATAGAAATATTTATTTACCAAAAACATTGTACATATACAGAAAAGTAATCAAATTAAGTACTTAGGTATAAAACGATGCTTATAATAAGTTATAATAGGTACAATTTAAATTACTCTGTACAGAACAGCTATTACTCTGTGAACCCCAAACTAGGCAAAGCCTGTATCTTGGGGCTCAAGTGCGAGTTTGTGAAGGTATTACATTCCAATTCACATTCACTTAAATATATTTATAACACGTACAATTATACACAATAAATATAATAAATAATTATACACAAATTAACATAAAATAATAGTGTTACCTGTTACAAATAACACTTCTCGAAACTAACAATTTTTGTTACGCTTTATACACACTGTGGATAAGGTCTTCAGTCTCATCATACGACAATCGCAAAAGGTAGTCCCTGAGTTTAAACTTAAACATGAACCCTGAGTTTAAACATGTTTGCCAATTTGCGGTCTCCACTCTAGGACACGTCTACCTCCACGGTTTTCGGTCCTACTGCAGATATGACCCGCCCACTGCTGTTTCAGTTTGGTTGAGCTAAGTTCTCTGACTGATGACTTCGTTTCGAATACGATCCCTTATAGTTTCAAGATCCCAGATCCGCCAGACTTCACGTATTTTCTGACGAACGAAATACGGACCATTGAGTAGTGTTAGTATGTACTAAGAACGTTTGCCTACCGGCTAGCTTTCTCAGTCGGCCACATTTGAGATATCAGCTAATGACTTTACATAAAAAAATGTGTGCGCTTAAGACCGCACGGCTAAAGTGAAAACTAAAATAAGAAATACTTATATTTAAAGACCACTAAATAATTTTAGTTATTAAAAATACAAATTATTTAGAAATTGAAGTAAGTACCTAGAAGTTAATGTCGGTATAAAAAGATATAAATATAATAAACACAGGTTCACATGGACTATATATTATCTTTCTCGCTTTGACGCGTTTGTTCACTGTATTTTGTTTCTCGCTCTAGCATCCCGATTTCATCCGGAAATTATTATCATACCCGAGCGTGACGGATAAACTAATTTTACAGCCCACGAAAATTTTGTCTCAACGCGCCTAAAGAAGTTTTCACTTCAAAAATTATTCACCTATTAAAATTTAAATAAATTTTCCAACTGATTTTCACGTACTTACCTATATGTATTACCAGACACATTCCGTGTGCAGTTTTAAAACTTGCTTTAAAACTCCCAAAATAATGACTTAACTTTACGTAACGATGCTGCGTATTTTGAAATGTCCGTCAGAGGATTAAAGCAAGGGGCAAATCGTCGCCTAAACTCAATCTGGAGGGGATTTGTGCATTTTACTCAAAATTGGAGAGTGACCGGGCCAAACGGACTTCAAACAGGATGCAGCGGGTCAAAATAAATGCTCGTAGGTGGGTCCGGTCCCGAGTACAGACTTTTTTTTGTGCCAGTGTAATTTATTGCAGGTTAGGGGTGTCTGTCTTTGGCAGGAGGTAGCAACGTCTAGTGTCCGGCAATGGATGACGAGATTTCAAAAGCTATTCGTAACAACATATAAAAAATAAGCTTAATATTTTAACGAAACTAGGGTACACATGTACTACCTAATATCTGCCAAAGTAAACACAACCCAAACGCCATAGTTGCTGGTCATTCTTACGTCTACAGGAGACGCCCTCATTAAAACTTTCAGCTTTTATAAAATAAGGAAGGTCTGGCTGTCTACTTTTGGCTTTTCTAAAAGCTCTTGCTCTACAATAAATACAATATATGCATCATAACGTAGGCACAACTTTTCTAAAGGGTCCTGAAGGGCCTAAAAACTGGTCTTCTGCCGCATTGCGTGGATGTGATTGATCGGTGGTGCTATACCACCTGCAAAAAACGGCAAATTCCTCGTGAGAATGAAACCAATTTGGAGTAAAAGGAGGTCGGAAACAAAAAAGAAAACAAAAGCGGTTCACAATTGGCGAAAAAAAAAGCAAACTGCTGGACAAATAAATAACGTCCTCTTTTTTCCAAATCGTTTAATCGCTTTCCAATCGAAATGACCATCCGTATTGGAGAAAAATGTGCAGGTAGACATAATTATGCAATAACATGAGCAGCCCACTAAATGGACTCGGGGCCTTCTCTCGCAAGGCTCTCTCTTCTTCGCTGGCCCAGAACGGGCTGACACATGACCTCGAAAGATTCTATGTACCGACATTCCTCACGATGTTTTTCTTCACCGTTGCAAGTTAGCGGCATTACGTACATGAGTTTGAAAAGACAGTGGTGCGCGTAGAATTTAAACCCGGGGCTCCGGATCGCCAGTCGCCATCTTCCATTCTCCTGACTAGACCCAGCCTTGACTTAATAGACTAGTCGTAACTTACTAGACCAGCCATAACTAATGCATTAAGTAGTAATGTGTGTCGTGTATTTTGCCAAAGACCAGGGATAGACATTGTACACAGACTTCGCGGGCCTTATTTTCATGTATGTTGCTCTATGCAGACTGTTTGAGTGAGCTCACTAACACTTCTTTGTACACTCCAGGTTACTTATAAGCTAATATTGCACAGTACATGTTTATGTGCTTACGTATCAGAAGGACGTGAAATCAAAATGTCCTACATTTTAAACGACACAAAATCTAAATGACCTAATACCAATACGTCCTAACACAGATTTCTAAACAGATGAAACCTTCGTGAACAACACTGTGAGGCCAGTAATTAGTTATGTATGCGTGACAGCTCTCACCGACGTTGTCAAATTACTCTCGTTGGTGTGCGTGTAATGTTCCCAGTCTTAAGAGCCCTCTCACAAAAAGACAGAACTCAACTTTAGGTAAAATCCTGCAACATTGTCAGCGTGCGTCCGTTCGATTCAGCTCGAGCGTTTAGGCGGACAGAACGATCTTGAGCCGTAACGGCAGTGTACTAAAAATTTTTATGAGATTTTCTGACGTGACAACGTCTACTAAATTGATGAACGCTGGCTGCGTGCACGAAAATTGAAGACTTATTGTCCCGTTACGTTCGTTGTCCCGTAACGTTACGATAAATTATTCTTGCATTTCAAAAATCTGATAACTAGTAAAATTTATTTTTCATTTTAAGGCCAGGTAATTCTGTCAAAGTAGGCATTTAACGCTGTCTTGTTCTCGCGACCGTCACCGACCGCGGAATCGGTGCCACAGTGCAGAAATAACATTAAAATATTGGACTATGTAATTTAAACTCATTTTTTGTTCAAGATTTGTTTACGTTTGTTTGTTTATGATAAGAGTTGTTGCTATATAAACGAATAAATATTAAATTTATCTATACTCGTAGGTATACAAAACTCAACCTTTTCTTTTTGGTCACACTATAAGTTGAGAACGGCTTTTAAAATTTCATGCATCTTTTAAAATGTTTCCTAATAATTCACAAGTTCGTCAAAAAAATTAAAAATGTGGTGAAACGTAATGAAAGGCCAGTAAAATAGACGGTTTTTGGCCAAGTTTGCACTAAATTTCTAATCCAATTTTTTCTATGAGGTAAAGATCACTTACTGAGCATAAAATTACAAAATGCTCACAGATTCAGGTAGAGTTTCAAACGCCAATTGAAAAACTGTTTTAGCCGATATCTTGAAACTATATATTTTGACAACAATTGCAGAAAATAAAATTTTGCATCTTTTTGTTGCTTGTAAACTTTTTTTGTAAAACTTACCGTTTACGATTTATAGGCCATTTAATGACACGGTTGTGATGATGCCGAAAATAGTGGATGAAAATGATGTGGTCTACGATGGAACTTGCTTCTCTAATAGAAACAAACACAGTGTACCTCGTAACCCCAAGGATCGAACCTTCGACAAAAACCCACTCTGGCAATGCGTTTCACAGCTTAGTTGTTCTTATTACAAAAGTGGAGACCAAACTCTTCGTTCAACTCTTCAATCATGATGATGAACGGTGCTGTTCATTCGAGCAACGAGCAATATGATAGAATTACTTTAATTTAAAACCGACTACAACAAGAACAAAATTAAAATTTTGATTAACCCCGACTACCTTAGATTTGTTATCTGTAGAACATTCTACTAGTCAAGCCCTTTCATTTGATACCCATATTAAGGAATTGTGAAAAGGAAATGTAATTCGCCATTTTGTGATAGCGGCCATCTTGGATTTGAAATTTGTCATAGTGCAAAGTATTCTACTAATCAAGCCCTTTCATTTGATACCCATATTGAGGTAGTAGTGAAAAATATTATATAATTCGCCATTTTGTGGTGGCGGCCATCTTGGATTTGAAATTTGTTATAGCGTTTAGTACTCTACTAGTCAAGCCCTTTCATTTGATACCCATATTGAGGTAGGTTGTAAAGAAATATTTTGTCCGCCATTTGTGGAGGCGGCCATTTTGAATCGATATTAACCAAACATAGCTAAGAACACCCGCACGGGTATTAACTTTCAAATAAAAAAACCGCATCGAAATCGGCCCATCCGTTTGAGCTCTACGGTGCCACAGACAGACACACACACAGACAGACAGACAGACAGACAGACAGACAGACAGACCGACAGACAGACAGACAGACAGACATCGACGTCAAACTTATAACACCCCTTTTTTTGTCGGGGGTTAAAAAGGAAATGTAATTCGCCATTTTGTGATAGCGGCCATCTTGGATTTGAAATTTGTCATAGTGCAAAGTATTCTACTAATCAAGCCCTTTCATTTGATACCCATATTGAGGTAGTAGTGAAAATATTATATAATTCGCCATTTTGTGGTGGCGGCCATCTTGGATTTGAAATTTGTTATAGCGTTTAGTACTCTACTAGTCAAGCCCTTTCATTTGATACCCATATTGAGGTAGGTTGTAAAGAAATATTTTGTCCGCCATTTTGTGGAGGCGGCCATTTTGAATCGATATTAACCAAACATAGGTAAGAACACCCGCACGGATATTAACTTTCAAATAAAAAAAACCGCATCGAAATCGGCCCATCCGTTTGAGCTCTACGGTGCCACAGACAGACACACACACACAGACAGACAGACAGACAGACAGACAGACAGACAGACAGACAGACAGACAGACAGACAGACAGACATCGACGTCAAACTTATAACACCCCTTTTTTTTGTCGGGGGTTAAAAAAATCTACACGTAAAAAAATATTACCTACTATCTAAGGAGTCTAAGGACACTTTGGCGAATGAGACCAGTCTTAGAATATCTTAGTTACCAAAATCCATCCAGCCGTTTGGGAGATATGTGGAAATAAAATTTTACAAACATAAAGATACGCGCGAAAACATAAACCTTCTTCCATTCCGGTAAAAGAGACATGTTTATGCTACTGGGAACGGAATTCACATCTTATTTTTTTACATTGTTATCATTAAATTGGACATAATAAATCGTAATCGGTAAGTTCGAAAAAAAGTTTACTGGCAACATAAGATGGGAAATTTTATTTTCTACAATAATAATAGGCTTTATATTTTTTCGGAATATCGGCAAAAAACGTTTTTCGAGCTGGCGCTTGAAGCTCCACCTGGATTTGTTATTATTTTGTAATTTTATGCTCAGGAAATGATTCTAAACCGAAAAATACGAATCGGAAATATAGTACAGAGTTAAATTCTACGAGTAATTTTACTGCCTTCTTATCTAATTTGGTCGAGTGTCTAAATTTCATTTTAAATAAGTTTTAAATGAACGAAGTTGGGTTTTAGGGATTCGTAGACAAATTTTAAAATATACGTTATGTCTGTTCATCCGTATGTGACAGTCATTTTCTCCGAAACTATAAGAAGTATACTATTAAAACTTGGTAAGTACATGTATTCTATGAACAATATTAACAGTTTCATACAAAAAACGAAAAAACAACAAATTTTGGTGGTGTCACAAACTTGGAAAAGAAATTTTAAAAAAATCTATCAAAACCATACGTGTATCTATGGATAGGTGTTCAAAAATTGTATTGAAGTTCCTAACATTTTTTTTCTAAACTGAATAGTTTGCGCAAGAATCTCTTCCAAAGTGGTAAAATCCGTATGTGAGGACTTTTCTTCCAAGTACTAAGTACCTTACTACCAAATAATTTCCTAAATGGCATATACCTAACTTGCATTTATATTAGGGGATTTACGCAGGGGATTTCTCCCCTCTCATTATTTCCTTATCCCGATCTCTGATTTGACGAACGAATATTTTACCGATACTAATCTATTTTCCATTGCATCTGCATTGAATTTTTTACTGATGTGTTATCGACGTCAGTTTTTTGAGACTCCCCTATTGGTCTACAACATAAAGTAAACAGCGTACTAATTAGTATCAGCGTCTATTTGCAATTCCAATGAAAACGGTATCAAAAATCAAGATCATAGCGTGCTTCACTAGTATACTGTGATATTGTTATACTGTGGCACTATGATCGTAATATTTAAAATTTATTGGTTGTCAAAATTGCAAAATCAAGCACAGGCCCGTCGTCCGTGAGCGCCGAAACGCGACTGATCAGGCCTGCCGAACGGCGCGCTATATATATGGTAGATATTAAAACATAGTGAATAACTGATACTTTTTATCAAGTCAAACTCTGCGAAAGCATCTATAACTTTTTAGTGGCTTTCGTTGAGTACAAAAATTTAGTAAAAAAGATCATTAGTTTAGTCATAAACTTGAAAAAACCTTTTGAAAAGGGGTAACTTTGGGATTTTTTCTATCAAGTAAAATTCATTAAATCGTGTTACTGACTGCGAATTGCACTAGATTAGATCCTTAACTAATACATATATTTTTTCAGAGTTTAATACACTATTTTAAAGGTCTTAAAGTTGTTTTAAAATTCAAAATTACGGCCTACACGCCCTTAAGGGTAATTTTTCTGCATTGGTTCTTAGCTATGTTTGGTTAATATCGATTCAAGATGGCCGCCTTCACAAAATGGTGGACTAAATATTTCTTCATAATCTACCTCAATATGGGTATCAAATTTAATGAAAAGCTTGACCAGTAGAATACTATGCACTATGACAAATTTCAAATCCAAGATGGCCGCCACAACAAAATGGCGAAATACATTTAATTTTTCACTTCTCCTCAATATGGGTATCAAATGAAAGGACTTGACGAGTAAAATACTATGCACAATGACAAATTTCAAATCCAAGATGGCCGCCACCACAAAATGGCGAAATACATTTTTTTTTTCCTACTTCCTCAATATGGGTATCAAATAAAAGACTTGACAAGTAAAATACTATGCACAATGACAATTTCAAATCCAAGATGGCCGCCACCACAAAATGGTGAGATACATTTCTTTTTCACTACCTCCTCAATACGGGTATCAAATAAAAGGGCTTGACTAGTAAAACACTACGCACTATGACAAATGTCAAATCCAAGATGGCCGCCACCACAAACTGGCGATTGTCATTATTTTTTACTACTACCTCAATATGGGTAACAAATGAAAGGGCTTGACTAGTAGAATACTAAGCGCTATGACAAATTTCAAATCCAAGATGGCCGCCACCACAAAATTGCGAATGTCATTATTTTTTTACTACTGCCTCAATATGGGTAACAAATGAAAGGACTTGACTAATAAAATACTATGCACTATGACAAATTTTAAATCCAAGATAGCCGCCACCACAAAATGGCGACTGACATTATTTTCACTACTTTTCAATATGGATATCAAATGAAAGGCTTGCTTGTAAAACTACGCACTATGACAAATTTCAAATCCAAGATGGCCGCCACCACAAAATGGCGAATGTCATTATTTTTACTACGACCTCAATATGGATAACAAATGCGCCACCACAAAATAATTTTGTGGTGGCAGCCATCTTGGATTTGATATTTGTGACAGTGGATAGTATACTACTAGTCAAGCCCTTTCATTTGTTACGCATATTGAGTTGGTAGTAAAAATAATGTCAGTAGCCATTTTGTGGTAGCGGCCATCTTGGATTTGAAATTTATCATAGTGCGTAGTATTTTACTAGTCAAGCCCTTGCATTTGATTCCGATATTGTGAAGTAGTGAAAATAATGACATTCGCTATTTTGTGGTGGCGGCCATCTTGGATTTCAAATTTATCATAGTGCGAAGTATTCTACTAGTCAAGCCCTTTCATTTGTTACCCATATTGAGGTGGTAGTAAAAATAATGACATTCGCCATTTTGTGGTGGCGGCCATCTTGGATTTAAAATTTGTCATAGTGCATGGTCAAGCCCTTTAAATTGATACCTTCATTTAGGTAGTAGTAAAAATTAATGATGATTAATTAATATTGGAAGTTCGTTGCTCAAACACGTCGGAACAGTCATTGGTCATGGCCATTGCTCATGGTCATTGGTCGTAGTCATTGGTCATATCCGTTCCTCATGATCATTGTAATTGGTCATGGTCATTGGTCATGGTATAGAGGTAGTAGTAAAAATAAGGACAGTCGCTATTTTGTGGTGGCGGCCATCTTGGATTTGAAATTTGTGACAGTTCATAGTATTCTACTAGTCAAGCCTTTTCATTTGTTACCCATATTGAGGTGGTAGTTAAAAATAATGACAGTCGCCATTTTGTGGTGGCGGCCATCTTGGATTTTAAATTTGTGATAGTGCGTAGTCAAGCCCTTTAAATTGATACCTATATTGAGGTAGTAGTAAAATTAATGATGATTAATTAATATTGGAAGTTCGTTGCTCAAACACGTCGGAACGGTCATTGGTCATGGCCATTGCTCATGGTCATTGGTCGTGGTCATTGGTCATATCCGTTCCTCATGGTCATTGTAATTGGTCATGGTCATGGTAATTGCTCATGGTATAGAGGTAGTAGTGAAAAATAATGACATTCTCAATTTTGTGGTGGCGGCCATCTTGGATTTGAAATTTGTCATAGTGCATAGTCAAGCCCTTTATATTGATACCTTCATTTAGGTAGTAGTAAACATTAATGACGATTAATCAATATTGGAAGTTCGTTGCTCAAACACGTCGGAACAGTAATTTGTCATGGCCATTGTTCATGGTCATTGGTCGTAGTCATTGGTCATATCCGTACCTCATGGTCATTGTAATTGGTCGCATTCGCCATTTTGTGGTGGCGGCCATCTTGGATTTGAAATTTGTCATAGTGCATGGTCAAGCCCTTTAAATTGATACCTTTGTTTAGGTAGTAGTAAACATTAATTATGATTAATTAATATTGGAAGTTCGTTGCTCAAACACGTCGGAACAGTCATTGGTCATGGCCATTGCTCGTGGTCATTGGTCGTAGTCATTGGTCATATTCGTTCCTCATGGTCATTGTAATTGGTCATAGTCATGGTCATTGGTCATGGTATAGAGGTAATAGTAAAAAATAAGGACAGTCGCTATTTTGTGGTGGCGGCCATCTTGGATTTGAAATTTGTCATAGTGCATAGTATTCTACTAGTCAAGCCCTTTCATTTGTTACTCATATAGTGGTAGTAGTAAAAAATAATGACATTTGCCATTTTGTGGTGGCGGCCATCTTGGATTTGAAATTTGTCATAGTGCATAGTATTCTACTAGTAAAGCCCTTTCATTTGTTACCCATATTGAGGTAGTAGTAAAAAATAATGACATTCGCAATTTTGTGGTGGCGGCCATCTTCGATTTGAAATTTGTCATAGTGCGTAGTATTTTACTAGTCAAGCCCTTGCATTTGATACCTATGTTGAGAAGTAGTGAAAATCAATGACATTCGCTTTTTTGTGGTGACGGCCATCTTGGATTTCAAATTTATCATAGTGCGTAGTATTCTACTAGTCAAGCCCTTTAAATTGATATATATATTGAGGTAGTAGTAAAATTAATGATGATTAATTAATATTGGAAGTTCGTTGCTCAAACACGTCGGAACGGTCATTGGTCATGGCCATTGCTCATGGTCATTGGTCGTGGTCATTGGTCATGGCCGTTCCTCATGGTCATTGGGCATGGTCATGGTCATGTGCATGGTCATGGTCATGGTATTGAGGTAGTAGTGAAAAATAATGACATTCGCAATTTTGTGGTGGCGGCCATCTTGGATTTGAAATTTGTGACAGTGCATAGTATTCTACTAGTCAAGTCCTTTCATTTGTTACCCATACTGTACATACTTAATTAATATTGGAAGTTCGTTGCTCAAACACGTCGGAACGGTCATTGCTCATGGTCATTGGTCGTGGTCATTGGTCATGGCCGTTCCTCATGGTCATTGGGCATGGTCATGGTCATGGTCATGTGCATGGTCATGGTCATGGTATTGAGGTAGTAGTAAAAAATAATGACATTCGGCATTTTGTGGTGGCGGCCATCGCGTTCATCGACTTATTAGACGTAGTCACGTCAAAAAAAAATTGACAGATTCTGCTTCTTCATGAAGTAAACAAGATCAAATGTGATGGTCCGATCCGAAAATCAGAATGAAACGTTATAAAACGCCAAACGAATTAAAATATTGTGGTCGCACTATAATTATTCTAGTTTATGTCATAAACGCGCGAAATATTACGTAACCGACTCCCACGCTAACTGACGCAGGTCCTCCCCCGACGGCCGCTCGCGGCATACTAAATTGCGCAGCGTAATTTATTGTAATTTCGACTGCTGGTAATTTATATTTTTGAAAAATTGACAACTATGATTTGAAAAGTAACTATAGAATTGGATTCTACAAAGAACAAAGTATTATCGTGTCTAATTTTTATTTTGGAGTTATTGTGTATTTTACACAGAGACAACGCTAAAACTGCAATATAAAACTTAAAATTGGCTTAAGATTTTGTTTTTTTACTAATAAATGGGACCAAAATTCAGATATATGTGACTTGAATGAATTAATAAAATATGTGTATGATGTTCCCCATATTTTTTAAGTATAAATTTTGAGTATCACTTGTAGATTTAGAAGTCTGAAACTGACACGGCGGCGACTTTTCGGCGAAATGGTCATGGGAGATCGTTCCCTACGACTAAAGGCTTTATTATTAGTAAAATTGAAACAAGGAAACGTCAACAAGAAAGATCGGCCTATTTTTGAACGTAATTATCTTTTCTAGATAATACTAAAGATGGAAATATCGGAACACAAACTTTTGAATTTCGTGCGACGACGTGAGCCGGCTCTTAAGAAAAAATCCCACTATTGTTGTCTTAGCTTCGGAAATCTTCGCGTATAATAAACACATATATTATAATGTTAAAATAATTTATTATTACACCGATTATATATTATGCAAGGATTTCTTGTTATTACTATTTCCATCCTATAAAGTTAAGAATTTTGATTTTGCATGCAACAAAAATTTTGAATATTCATACAGAAAATTCGGAACAAAAAGACCACGCCGAATAATAGTAAAAGTCACGTGTGTGTTTATTTTGAGTATTCTATCGGAGCTTCTTGTAAAATTTTGAATATTATGCTTGACAAAAGGTGGCAACTACTCATTTAATATTGGTGAACACAGGAGGTGCAGAGAATTTTTGTCAACAGATTTGATGTTGGGGGGCCAGATCATTCAATTTGTTTACTTTGCAATCTTTGTCTGTGTCGCAAATGAAAAGTTCCCCTTTTCAAAAATGTTGATACAAACCAACGAAAACCGTCTAAGAGTTTTAGTAAATCAGTTGAACATTATTCACATCGCCACCCAAAGTTCCGTCGTCGAAGCACCAAACGTTTAAATTGGACTGGAGACGTTAAATGATAGAGCGAATGGCCAGGACGAAGGCCGCATGGCCGAAGGTTCACCAAGTTGATAGCCAACGGTAGATAGCATAGGATTGTTTTGATAATTTTGTGGGTCCGCCATAACATTGCCAAAGAAAATTGTAGAAGTCAAGAATTTTATTCTTCACTTTAAACAACGGGGCTCCACGATCAACCAAATTAAAGGAGTTTTTGACGTACACCTTTACCTAACAGCCCTCTCCCTAATTTTGGATAAAGAAAGTCAGGACAGAATGAACAGCAGCCTCACGTCCATCCAGAGAACCAAAATCAAGTTTATTGGGACAGGGAGCTCGAAAGTGCAACGTTTTATTCCTACAACCCACCTTGGCAGCAAGGCCAGTATATGTGGTGCCAACAGCGATTGGCTTGATCCCAACATCTTTTTTGGGTAAGGATGTACGCTCAAATTAGTACCGTATAAAAATTCGACAATGTCACTACTGACTCGACCAGATAACTCGAGATTGATTGAAACGATTAGATCTCTCAAAAGATTTGCCTACTTTTTTAAGCTCCACTATACCTACTTACAAGTATTAAAAACTTGCTTCATAACTATAGTTTTCATCAACACTATTAGTATTTTTATAAACACTAGTAATGACGTGGATTTGTGGTAGGCATCGATTCACATTAAATAAAAAAAATACGATTATAAAAATAGGGTTTAAAATAGAATAATACAATCTACTTAAGTACATAAATAATTTGGTCTACGAGTATCTTCAAAAAAATCATAATCTATATTTTACCTAACTTTAGGGAAAATAATTTCAATTTAGTATAGCAACACTAACCAATTTTCGTTGAGGTGTTGTGTTTCTATTCATCAATCGAAATGAAATCGCCTAAATTATATAAATAGCAGTAAAAATATTCAAACTTTCCTATGAAATTATATTCCTCTTTTCTTTTCTTATTTTTGGGAACAATGTTTGCAATGTTTGAATATACAAGACGGCGTAATCTTAAACAAAACTTAAAATCACACGGGACTCCCGTACGAGTCGGAACTCCGTTTCGTACTGACTGGAGTTTGTATTCGCTTTGGCGTTTGATATTTGCTTTCTGGACCTAAGGATCTGTGTTCCGCATGTTCCATCTGCCTTTTGTTTTATAAATCTGTGCGTCCTAATATCGGAATGACACAAAATCGAAACGGCCTAGTAGCAAAATGACCTATTATCGAAATGTCCTCTGTGTACAGTGAGAAAAAAAGAAATGTTTTTTTGCTTACAAACGATATGATAACAAAAATGCGGAAAACCGCAGGAAAAAATGGTTAACAGCAAACAATTAACTGTCCAAAAAATTTAACAAAATCCAGATACATTTTCATTCTGTTTCATTCGTTTTGGTTTCGTTTACTTCAGTTCGAAATGAATAATATGTGAAACGCTACTAGCTAAAAGCTACTAGGTCATTTAGACTTTGTGTCGTTTTAATATGTAGGACATTTTGCTTTTAGGTCCTTCTGACACGTAAGCGTTTATGTAATAGATAGAGATTTGTAAATAAGCACGATAGGAAATCTTCATTTGATCATCGCCCGAAACACCTGCCTGTGCCGCGAAGGAAGGTAGGAGTTAGTAAAATATCTATCGATATAAACCATTAGAAGAGCCATGAGCACCTTGAAATTGGTAACAAACTTCGTCTAATTTGTAGTGTAAGTGGTTTACACACCACCTATCTACGTGACCCCTAGAATCGCTAGCAGAGAGGTATGCTGTGGATCTACTACTAATCTACTTATTAAGAGTGAGCTTACTCTTCCCAACGATGACATAATTCCGTGCGCATGAAGTTAGGAAGGACACATCTACTGGTTTATATCGATGAAATTATGACTATCCTTGTCATACTGTCTCTAATAAAGAGACAAAACGAAGAGAAACAACTACTAAGATTTTTAATTTTAAAATGTACTGTAGCTCACATGCCAAGTATACATTTTAAAAAGACACATACTTCGCACATATTCAAATTTACTTAGTTAAAATACAGTTTACATTTTTTTCACCACGGCAATCATGCTTTAACCCACTTACCTACATTTTTACTATTCATAACCGAAATAATCCATTCCAAGGACAGATTCCGAAGCTTTTACCTTAACTTATTACATGATTAGATGACTAGCTGGTGGTCGCTAGTCGTGTGTGTGCTTCCTATTATTGATTGGTGAAAATTCATTACTTTTTCATGGGCACCTTGACCTTGAATATGTTTTGGTAGCATAATGTCTCTAATAAACTGGGTTGTCCTTGTCATGTTTTGGTAAACAATTATTCATTCTGGTTCGATTGCCATCCTTCTCGGTATTAGCATCAGTGTCAGCATGTGTTTGTACCTAATATAATAGTATTAAAGCCAAGCTATAGCTTACGTATCGGTACTTGTGAATTTAAAGGTTTCTTTCTTACGTCTTATAATTTGTTGTGGACCGTGACGAATGGTTTCTCGTACTTTGTTGCATGTCAAAGGCATAAACCATTAGAACCTGCTTTTTAACCTACTTTAGAAAGAAGAAGGATCTCAATTCCACTGTTTTTTTTATGTTTGTTACCGCAGAACTTTCCACTGAGGGAACGGATTTTATTTTGTTCGAAATGGTAGACTTCCCAAATAGTCTAAATAGTCTCATGTACATTTTTATCGAAATCGATGGAGCTTTCAACAACAACAAAAAACATACGTCGATGATATTACTTTATTATTAATTATTTTCAAAATAGTGAATCGTGTGAGTTTAGTTTATAAATTGAAGGCGGTTTAAATTTTTCCGTAAAAATAACTATTGTTAATATATAATAATAATATGGAGCGTTAAAAAAATCGATTCACTCTAAATTTGAAGGGACCCGGATGATCTGAAGCTGCTTGAAAAAAAAGTTAATTTGTAATTTGTTTAATTTGTAGAGTCGTCGGCAGAGCCATCCCGTTACCGGAGAAGAGACTGTGTTACAGACAAATCGAATTCGACGAAGTCATTGCCATGCATTACAGTGACTACGAACAATTTAGTGAGAGCGAAGAACGTCTATCACAGAGTAGCAGTGACGTCACGCCACAAAACTCTCCCCGCCCGTCTGTCACCCACTTTCAAACACCAACACTGGATTTGCAAGAAACAAAACATGATCACGTTGAACCAAAGTACGACTACCAAGAAACAAAACACGAATACCATGAACCAAAACTGGCTCGGGAAAAGGTATCATTCTATCCTAATTTTGACGAAGATCATGATCTATCTGACCCGTTTTGTTCATTACTACAAATCACGCCTATACAAATACGAAGCCCGTCACACAGAAAGAAACCTAATCCGTGTATTTTAAGGTCTGAAATAGCATCATCTCGGTGGATGAAAAATTCTAGGCCAGACTCCTCATTAAACTGTGATAGAAATAGTGCTAAATCTTTTGTTTCTTTAGATACTAGGAATTTCAATATGGCTTTGAGTGCATCTGAGCGGAATAATATTTTGAATGGGAATAGAGTAGTGACGGCGAGGCATAGAGACATGGGAAGATTGGAACCGCTCCTGACTCCGGAACCTCAGAGCGATTTATCAAAAATGTTGAATACGCAGCAGTATAATATAAGAAAAGTATCACTACCACCTTTGTTACTGGAAGAGGAGAAAAGAAAAGTAGCGTCGGCAAAAAAACACAATATTAAAAGTAGAAAAAGTAGCACAAAGTCGTTTTATCAATTAGACAGATTCAGACCTTGATACAAAACACATTCAATGACTTGCTCAACTTTTCAAGAAGCGTGGAATTCGGTAAGTATTTTGCTTTTCTATTAACAAAATGTATACTTTGAAATTGTGAATGTGTTATTAAAAATATGTAATTAATGTATGTAATTTATTGGTAATATTGTTTTGAAATAGTTTGCTCTAACTCCTTTCGTATGGTAAAAAAGTATTTAGTTTTCTATGTGGAATCAAGCAAATGAGGTACTAATCTTATTGGCTTTATGGAACTGAATTGTTAAATTGTGTAATAAAAACTCTCAAAATTATACTTATATCTAGCAGATAGCAGATGAAAAAGAATAGTAATACCTCTGCTTCTTATAACCTGCCAAACTGATACAAAAACCATTCCTTCCGTTAATGTTGCAAGAGAGTCAACAAACATGAAAATAAGCTAGCTAGTAACAAAATAATGGTATTTCCCGTACGTTTACTAGGATATACGCAACAAAACTAAATTAAATTACTATAGTGATATTTTTGTCTCTCCTGAATTAAGTGTCAATATCATTCGGCGGTCTTGTTCAAGGGGAGTATACTAATAAGTATCTTGTTTCTGTCGGTATGAAACGAGAAACGAGACTTAGGTAAATCTTGATTCGGGCTGAACCGACTATGCACACCAGAGTAACCAGTTAATAAATAAAAATGTGCGACAACCACGTTAGATTTTATATTACTGTTATATATTTTTCTACGGTTTTAGTCAAACATTTTTTTTCTGTTCCTTTGCGCAACAAAATCCCTTTCTCCTCCAAGCCTGCTGTAAAATGAAACATTGACCTAAACGGCTGGACCGATTTGAATGAATTTTATTGTATGTGTTTGGGTGGTTTAGATTCACAAACCGGCCCATCAGATGGCACTGCAGTCGGTATCTAGGTTATTATCCGAGCGAAGTCGGATCGGGCCGCTAGTTTATTTTGTTATAATATATAAAGCCAACTATTTTTGCCAGGTCTATTTGCATCTTGAATAGGTCTTATTTAGCAAAGGCTTTATTTTTTCGCCTGCAGGAGCTCACTAACAAAGTAAGGTAGCAACTAATTAACAAGTGCTCTAGACCAGTTGATAATGCACTGAATGGAGTGTGAGTAAATAAAATGCACTTTATGTTAGAGAAACGATTTTTCCGAATTTCAACCACGCCTTGCGCACAGTTATCTATCTAATTACGAGTACTAAAATCTTGGTAGTTTGCGTAAATGAGAGACGGTCCTCGAATTACTTTATTTAAATGTACCTACATATCTCACATATGCTCTAAAAGAGCAGTGCACTGTTTGTAGCACTGTACGCACATAACTTTCCGATTTGTTTACGTCTTTTGTTCACATAATTTATTTACCGTATGATAAAAACTCGAGTCCCGAGTTAAACATACTCTTACAGGTACGAAACTATGTATATTGGGGAAAAAATGTAAATGTTTTTGACAGTTACTTTTTGAAATATCAAAACGTCTCAATAATTTGTCAAACTTACACAAAACTTTCTCATCCTAAGGAATTATTATTGTGATGACTATCAAATGCACTCTTGTCATTCCGTCCATGTAAAAATTAAGAGTGCACCAATTGTCACAAACAAGATAATAATATAATTCGTTTTTCACATTAAACGTAGGTAATCGAAGCGTCGTTTAAAGTCTGATTTTTTATCTTAGTCCAAAAAAGTAACAAACGGTTTGAGAGATAAAAAAACTGCACAAAGTATGTACAACAAAGCGTTTTCAAGATGACATGAGCGACATATAGGTGTAAAAATAATGTCTAATTATTAAAATTCACTTATGATTATCGAATTTATGTAAAATAAAATGAAACGGCCTAAACTGGTTTCTTGGTCAATGTAGTTTTGTTTAATTCGCAAAGAATTTACATATACCACGTATAGAGTTAGATTTTCCGCACGGTTCCTTTGTGTCAATCGTAAGCATATGACATGCATACTTTCTATGGCAACAGAGTTATGTGCCGCGCTGCCGCGACAAAAGTAGACACATCCACAAGAGCGACAAGGCAAGAAAGATGCTACCTGTGCTTTCGGTGTAAAGCGTTTGTGGCAACTCTATACGTAGTATATGTAAAATCTTTGGTAATTCGTATTTCATTTCTTGACTTCGAATAGGTACTTCTATGTTTTAATGATATCTGTATTCGTTAATTACGAGTAGTTTTGTTAGTGCTCGCTTCTGTAACAACGGTCAAGTCGATCTTGATAGTTACCGCTTAAAAAAACAATATTTAATATTTTTGTGATGCTTTAGCTATTTGTCGAGTAAAAATGCTCAACCAGTTACTAGTCCCTTGTGAATTCGGTTATTATTATACAGATGTAATATTACTGTAATGTCTAGTAAGATTTTTTGTATACCTATGTGATAAAAAGTTAGATAAAGCTGGATTACAATTGAATACTGATAGATGGTTACCTTTTTTCAACTAAGATAAAAACGAGTATACAGTATAGTTTTCGACTGCCTATGCAACCTCTGTAATAGTTGAGAAGTATTATTTATTATTTTTATTTTTGTCTCAAGGCGAGTTCATTATTTATAGTGGAATTTAAAAAATGAAAATAATGGTAGCACTATTTTTGACTGTATAAAGTGTTGTTGCGATAGTGAAGACGCCTGTCATTGACTAAAAGTCGTGGACTAAGCAAATTGCATTGGAATTTGAGCCTAATTACTATTTTAATTGTAAGGTTAAATTTTATACACCAATGTTGATTATATATTGTGTAGTTCGTGATTCCGTCCTCTAAATATAAAATTGCCAGGACTCAAATTACAATGACTTTTGAAAGTATTTCGACCTCGTCAATGGCAGCCTTCCTTAGAATACCAAAGACTTGATAATGAAATGTGTTATGATTCTGAATATATTTTGTGAACAAATAATTATTGACTCCTTCATTTTAAATACCTTTTTATAGTTAATGCGAATACTAGAAATAGGTAATGTAAATAACCCTTAGTTGTGTACAACGTTGATATTCGGTAACTTTTATAGGCCAGAAAAATCAACCCTAAAAATAATTGTCGAGGGTAGCACCTCAGTCAAACTGATCCATCACGTTCAGCTTACTTTTATAAGCATCGAGTAACCTCACTCCAACAAATTTAAGGTCGATATTCTCTATTATTATCTTTGTTTTCTATGCTGCACACTCACCATACTGATAAAAAGAGTCCAGGTAACTGATTCTAAATTCGGAATGTCAATCCTTGTATCTGTCATTCTAAACGAAAAATACAAAGACCGAGAGGTTTGATTCCTTGTTGATATCAATCCGATTCGGTTCAGAATAGCTAATTTTACAACGCAATCCGAACGATTCCGGTACAGAAGGACAATCCTTGTCTCTGTGATTTAAACGGTTAAGACTATGACGTTAGGATGCTTTGATTCCATGTCGAGATAAATCCGATTAGGTACGTTGTGAATCACGGTACCTACTGAAACGAAAAGGGTTAAAAACATTATAATTATTTAACATAAAATTGGTTAGTAAAAAACTTAGTTCAAATACAAATACAGAATTTATTTTGATATTTACATTATTTGCATTTTATTAACAATCAACATCAACAATATTAAATAATTTGTTCTCGTGGTGTGATACAATGAACAGTCTATATTATAACATAACCCTCGTGACCGCCGCCATTTTGTTAAGTTAGGAGCGCAAAATGGGTGCTTCTCTTAATCTTCCAAGGATTATGTCATATTATTAAAGATATAAATGGTGGTATTTATATAGTAAATGGTTTACTAGAAGCGGTGAAATATGGGCTTTATAATTATGCTGAAAATTTGAGCAGATGCGGAGAAAGCTGTGAGCTTTATTCTTGGGTTGCCAGTTGATTTGTTAATAATTAATAATGCTAATAAGATTAATAAATATCGAGTAACTTCCAAAATTATTGTTAAAATATTTATCGGTTTAATTGAGAAATAGCTACAAGGGGAACATTTTAAAATTTAGAATCATGTCGTTGTTAGTTTCTTTTGTTATGGCAACCCTACGGCTTATTATCGCGCTGTAATTTTGCAGAATTTGTTTCCGACTGTGTATTGGCACTATTTATTATATTAATCTAGTTAAATGAATATAAACGTTAGGTAGGTAAACGTAACGTACTTTAACGTATGTTAAAATTTAAAAAACGTAACATTAAAGTGATTAATTTGATTTAAAATACCATTTAACCAATTGATTTCTCAACGCGTGATATTAAGTATATGAACCGATCAACAAGTACTTGTCTAGAAAATAACGAACGAGTCATAATTAGGTATTTATAGATATTTTATAGTAAACAATCTTTGTTTATATATTCGCAGTGCCAATACTAATTAGACTGTTTCGTCAGAAATTATGAATAATTAATGACTTGTGCTTAAAACTATTAGTTCTTGGAAGTATTGCGTTGTTCTATTAGAAATCTTGCATCATGAGAATGAGGTAAAACATAGCAATTATAGTTATCTATCGATAGATCACTATACCCTATTAAAATAATATTTTTTGATATATTTAAGAAGAGATGGCGTTGAATTATTCATAAAACAAAGAATTAGAATTTCTGTCGAAACAGCAAAATTTTACCTGAGACCTGTTAGTGCGACAGTGCATATTTTTATCTGCTATGTTTTATATAATCTCATTTACACAAATATAAATTTAAATTGTTTACAATTATCTCACAGCCATCATTATATATATTGATACTACTTTAATTAGACAGAACTAGTGTAACGACACGAGATGGCGTTCGTCAGTCTGATTGCGCTTAACGTCAAAAAGTCAGTTTAAGAGTATTTCTTTATTATGGTACACTGTAGTTTTGAGTAGGACATACAAAAAACCTTGCCTTGCACACGACGTCAAAATGTAAGAGATTCCACATTAAAAAGTGTACTATTCCATGTCGCCGTGTAGAGTAACGATTAAGTACTTGAATAAAGTACAAGGCAAGAGCGAGAAAGAACGAGGCATGAGCTTCGAAACGCCTACGGCTCCTCTCGTTTTTAGTGGGACGTTTACCTAAGAAAGAATTCTTAAGGTTTTGTTCAAGTCGTGTCGTATCCATTACTAATACAGTAATAAAAATATTTTTTTAACATGACAAGTTTTTTTAACATAGATAAATTATTCTTCCATACTCTAGCTAGAGCATCAGTGATTTGACTTAAAATAGACAACGATAGGAGCGAGACGCCGCGGATTCCGTCCGAGTGTATTCTTCAGTGACTGTAAACGCAATCAGTCTGCAGCTTACAAAAGTGACTAGCGAACATCATAGCGTAAAGGTATATTTTATATTACATGAAAATTCACCATTTTCCGTTCTAAAAACGTTAACAACCTCAAGCTATTATATTAGCAATAGTCAACAATGATGATTATACTAAGATTTTAATGCACACAGAACATGTAGTTGGAACTACTTCCGATGTTCAGACGTGGTCCGAACGGTGTAGTGAGAGTTGGAAGAATAGTAGCTGTTACTTTAATCATTTGGCAGGAGATTATTTTTCAACTTAACTCATGAGTGATGCATTTTCTTGCGTGTGATACTTAGGTAGGTAGTATAAAAAAAAACTTGAAATGTAATTTCGCATTGATACATTTTCGCTAATACCTATATATGTCATTTCATTTGATTTCAATGAGCGAGCCAATCTTTTCCCTTCATTATAAATGGTTAGGGAATAGGTACCTATGTACTGAAAGATTCGTAGTTTAGGTATCCTTCTGACCACGTAGTACCATTTCCCAGAGTATAGACAAGGATATGATGGACTTTTACAGACACTCCTAAATTTGAGAAATTGTTCGCCTCTGCCATTCATTTTGTTGAGTTAAAATTTCATTTTTGTATGGAAATGATTCAAAGTTGGATTCGTATCTTTATAGTTACATTTGTTTACAGGTATGAATAGCCCCTTTAGGTATTTCTATTTCAATATTTATCTAGTAACCAAAACGTGCCAAAAATATCTCCCACCAAAAACTAAATAAATTCTTAATTAAATTGCCCGCGATCAACTTAAAATACACTACGTTCAACTTATCTGGCATAAGACATTAACAAAGATAGCGCTGAACTACCAATCATAAATGGACATACAAATCAGAATGGTTGTTATTTACCCTAATGCATACATCTAGGGCTTTTTTGTATTATTTTGTTGTAAGTCTCTAATTTATTTGAAGTTTGGGGGAACTGTCTGCCCCCGCGTGCCCCAAAAACCCTTGGTATAGCTATATAGGTATATCTAGTATATCTGGCAAATTTTGTTATAAAATGACAGATATATTTTCATTCTGAAATAGTCTCATTAGAATTATGATGTTTTGAAGTTGGTACCTAAAGACGCGCTGTGATTGATCGGTAGTCCGCCATTTTGTTTACCTGATATGCCAGGTAAGTAAACGTTAGTTCCTGAGACTACTAACTCACAATATATAAATAAACGTAGGTGCCACGAAATCTTAAAATAGTAAGTACTTGACTGTGTTATTTTATTTTATGAAAAATTAATTTAATATACGTTTTATTTAACTTTTAAATAGATCGTGCTTGTAGTGACATTGATGCACTTGTTTTCAAAATAGTGTTAACTTTTCGGGAAGACGATAACGTGTTAGGTACAGTATAGGCGGGCGATTCTGTAAAAGCAAATTCGACAATAGATCCGATGACAATAGGAGACATTAAAATTTCGCATGTCGAAATATTTTTTCTTCTTTGATTGTATTTTGTCGAAAAATTTCTTCTTTAATTCTTTTAATTCTTCGAAAAACATTAAATTTGGAAACATGACCAGTTGACCAATATTATGTAGAGCTATAGCCATTCAAGAGATTTAATAAAATCAAAGTCAAATAGAATTTGCTTTGTTAGAATCGACCGTGAGTTTTTACACTATGGACTTTACGTCGAATAAAAGTGGGCTGATTCGATATTTGCGGTCTTGTGTTTCAACCAATATTTTGTTGATTAAAAATTGGTGTTCTCAAGAAAAAAAATCGAGATAAACCAGAACAGGCGATTTTAATCGGTATAATTTCTTTTCGACATATAATTTGAGAACGTAAAACATGAATGTCAAAAACGTATTGAATTGAAAAATCATCGTTGTTCTGTTGTTTTGCCATTTAATTATAAACCGTTTAATTTCGTTCGAAGCAGTAGGCACTATATTGACATTTTATAGGAAGGTACATACGTCCAAGTGGCGTTGTACAATCATTACCTTGGCCATTTTGATGTACAGTTATTAGGAAAACAATTTGATATCTTCACGTTCCGAGAGTCGACTGGTCTAGTAATGCTGAAAACTTTATCAAAATACGCCATGTTAGATAGTGATATTGGGTAGGCAAGTGACTACGATCAGGTGCAAACCTTTCATGTAGGTACATAAGACTTATGTATGTAAATAAACGTGTTTTATGTTTTACAATACATCAGTTACCTACTAGAGAACATAAAATATTTTAACAATATAGGCAAATATCGAATCAGGTCACAATTTGTGTGGTACTTTTATGTAACACCGACATCTAGGTACAAGATATGGCCTAAGTATATACTTAGTAACAAGATTACGTTCCCGAGCCATGCATACGGTACATACACAATGCATAAACATTAAACGATAATGACGCTATCCAAGCAGTCACGCAGAAGGACACAGCTATATTCTCTCTCGTTAAGGCGATTATATAAACACTATAATTATACTTTCAAATTGCACACTGACCCACCTCTATAAACTTTAATTGCGTTAAATACTTTGTAATGCTGTATAAAAATATTAAAGGAAAAATCGTCATTTATATAAGATACTTATTTAACATTCATATTAATCCAAATAGATAGCGTGTATATTACATTTTTACAATGAGACGTCCGAACACTATAGTTTACCTATCTTGCATACAGTGATACGAAGCCTAATCACAACGATCTACACACAATAGTATCGAAGAAACTATAATGTAACCGTAGCCCTCTATTTTAATGCAAAGGAGATGTATATTGAAAAACTTACGTAACATACAAAATTACATCTGACTATGTACAACATTCTAGCTAAAAATTTAAAAATATGAGTGTCGAATGTAGCACTGTGGTACTCTAAATATTAGGTACCTAGTTTGGCTTGCGGGCTCCTTGCATAGGTAACTACTTACCGATGTACCAAGCTCATTACTATATGCTACCGCATCTTTTGGCTCTCGAGTGATCAGCATCGCCCCATTGTCGACGACTATGGCAAAGCCTAGTCGCAATTCGCTCCACTTAGCCAATTACTTACATACATTTTGGACAGACCAATTATTTTTTATATAATTTATATTTTATTTACCTATCGTGCACAACCATCTCAAAACATTACTTTCTTAACGCTCGGTGATTTTTGTGTATTAATTTAAATTTTATATAGTGTTTTTCACGTTTATACTTTTATTAATTTCCAATATAGTTGAAATATTTTCTAGAACATCCAATTCTATGAAAGCCTTAGCTGTGTAGCCTTTACATGGAGGCTCTATTCGTGTGCTTTGTAATATGTTTTTGACATGTTTTTGGTTTCTTTTTTGTACTTTTTCGTTTTTAAATACGGTTCTGTGAGTTTACAAAAATATGGCAGTATGTTTGCATTCAATTCCTTTACGAACTAGGGTTGTTATATTAGCTGCATTATGTAGGGACTCTTATGTCGAATTTGATAGTTTGGAGTGCACATCAATAACTTAGCTTTGTGTTCGAGACTTCCCACACCACTTTTAGACCGAATCGAACAATCAAATACAACACCGACAGTAAATTATTCCTATTTGTTTTTAATTAAGGCCGGTTTTGCCTAATCTATACGAATGAAATGACACTAAAATGACGTGACAAAATCTATGTACAGGATGTTTGACAAATCGTTAAATTTATTCAAACTTTACTCTCTATCAGTAATATTGAGGTATTTATTAATTTATCAGGTATTATACTTTAAAAATAATTTGGTGCTATTTCGTGCATTACTCGTAGGAATTTTGTTTTCTTTATCAAACATCTTGTATGGATTGATAAAATTGTTTGTCATCTAACCGATTTACTGTTGAAAATGGATCTAATTTGTGATGCGAATGTTTCTATTATCTAGTAAATTCTAAAAAGGTGCTTTAACCAACTGTACGACTCTAAATTTGTTTTTTGCATATTAGCCAATATGGAGAATATGTTGCCCTTTTAAATAAAAATAAAAATACATAGGTATTCAAATAGAGAAACAGTAGCACATCCGGTTTAACCACGTGGGTGCCAAATTATACGTCTCGTTAGTAGTTCGCTTATTGTTTACATTGTAGGTGTCATACAGTCGATTTAAGCTTAACCTTAGCTAATACAATCAATGTTGTAATCTACGAGATTCCACAATCGTCAAAGCACCCGGAGTTAACACTAAAATACATCGCAGGCTTTAAAAGCCCTATTTCATTTATAACAACGACGCTTCGGAAATAATATCACACAATAACAGCGAAACACTTTGCACTCTGTGTCCCTTGCAAAAAAAACATCTAATTTCATTTCGGCCAATCACGCAACGCCATTTAAATATAGAATAGTTTTTATCAGTCCATATAACTGTATATGTGCAGCGCCAAGTAACCACGTCCACTTTGACAATCCCCCAACTTTACCCGACTTTTGGGGAGAGAAATAGATAGAATGAAATAAAAAAAAACTAAAAGGCATATTTTTATTAAAAAATAAACAAAATGTGCTAATTTCTAAGTGTGAAATTAATAACACTAATATTTTATGTGCAAATCTGTGCTCACTCTTCATTTGTACTTTAGATACTTTTTTATGACTTTATTTTTGTTTTTAAGTATAAACAATGGTTAGTTTCTTTTACATAACAAAAGATATTTGATTTACTCTGAAGGCACATTTTAAATTTGAAAGCCAATTTAAATTTCTTCCTAATTTTATGACAAAGATAGTAATTAATATCTTTTTAATTTCTTACGCTAAAATGTGGCCTCAGAATGGGGTATATTAATTTCGCACATAAAATAAAAGCGGGACCTAAGTTAAATAAAATCTACCCAATATAAAACATAAAATATAATAAAAAATAATGACAAATGAGCAAATTGAACTGTATGTGTACTACTACCATACGTGCATTGATAAGTGTCCCCGTAATGATGACTGATTTCCCCTTACATATCTACTTTACATTACGAATTCAATGTGAATTCAAATTTAAAAACTAAACAACTTAAAGTAGTGACTATGAAATGTCTATTAATCACATCAAATAAAATAATCTTGTCTATGATGCGTTCAACAATCAGTCATTATGTACCTAAATGCTTATTTGTAAAATGTCTAACAAGTTTAGATAGAGAGTAACATCTAATGAATAACAAGGAATGATCTACAAAAGAAGAATAAAGATCCGAATGAAATATTAAACATTAATTGTATACATAGTTAACATGCAATAATGTCATATAAACATTGAGCAGCTTAATATCATTCAATTGATTCGAAACAAACATAAAAAAGACATTATTTCAAAGTGCTGAATTTGGCATATGATATTTAAAATGGCGGATGTCAATGCGTTAACTGAAAAAAGACAATAGTGTTGTGAAATGAAGATAAGAAAAAAAGTAGAAAGTGATAAAATATTAAATAATAATTGGCCTTACCTAAAGAAACGTCATCGTTTAAGAACTAGAGATGTGTCAGAAATAAGTGATCTAATCTAAGTGCATACATGTCGTGTGTGTAAATAATTTATCTCCGTCACCAATATTACATCTAGCACCCCAATATCGGTTTTCGAATTATAAACATATGTATTAAGCATTAAATAAAATCCAACTTTAAGTAACTTTTTTACTGCCAAAAATACCTATAAATAAGTATTTTAAACAAATATACTTCCGTAACAGTAAGAAAAATGGAACAGGAAGTAACAAAATAGAGGTTTACTTTTTTTAAGAATTTAACAGCCGATCGAATCACATCGGTTATTAAATTTTTGACAAAACTACAACAGTGGCTAGTTTAGTTTCAAATTAAATAAATTGTGATAAAGTATTCCTTTAGTCCTGTCAAATAAGTTTAGTTAGTGACAAGGATAGTATTGATTCTTTTGGGATTTTATTTAATGTTTATAACATGTATCTTAAGTAATTGTGTGTTAATGAATAGATAGATTCTATTCAAGATATCCTAACCTTGCATCAAGATTCCTGTCTCCGATTTTATATTTCGGGGCTGAAATTGGCTTATTTCACTGGTTAATTTATATTAGAGCTTTAGGTACTTCTTACTGTCCTGTGCCAATTTACTCTGGTAATGCCTCACTTGTTTCAAAGACATTATTGTGGCTAAAAGTATAAATAGTTCAATATTGCTCTGAGTCATCCTAGGATAGACTAAAATCCGGTCATAGCCGTGAAGCCTGTTTACGTGATTAAATCAATCATTTGGCAATTTTCAGGTGTGATTTTAATTTTACACGTTACAGTTGGTAGGTACAGTATTAAATTGGAAGTCTGTAATTTGAAATTGGGCTCTGCGTAACTTTAACTAGGTCTGATTTTAGTCTACCTCTAGGCTCGTTAAGCGTAGGTGAAATTTTAAGACTGTCATAACTGGATTTGTGATATTTTGTGTAACAACTTAGTGAAGACGTGTTTTGTTTGTAATTTCGCCCCGTCTATCACTGCTCTTAGGGCATATTCCACGTGTTAGTAAAGTGCAGTTTAGTGTAGGTAGTAGATAAATTGCCGTGCATCGAAGTAAATTAACATCGACAAAAATAAAAAAAAGGTTGTGTAACTTTTCATACTAATCGTCCACGTTTTGTTTATTTAATAAAAGTTTCGGCAACTGTGCGAAGTACTAGTATAATATGTCTAAAGAATACCTAAAGAAACAAATACAGGATCAACATCAAATATATTTAGCCGTTTAGTTTGAATTGAAAGACTTTTTTATCTGTATCTATTTGTTTTGGTACATATTGAGTTCTTTTCTTTTGCAGCTATTACGATTTAGATGATTTTTCAAGAGCAGATTTCTAGTCACGACTGGATTAATTAGTGAAAGAAAATGATGACCTTGGTTATTTCCTTGTGAGAAAAGGCCATAGGGCTGCTAATGAAGCTATATGGAACGAAAAAATGTATTGAGTAAGGATCCCTTAGACATAACATACTAGGAGACCGTACAATTCAATTTATTATCTGTGCGTTAGAACAAAATGTGAACAATTGATATGAAAGTGAGTAGAATAACAATGTAGTGGTCGGGAGACATAGCCTTAACTGACAATTTGCGAACGCGTATGTAATGGTTTCAGTCGACACGATGGCAGCGTGTTTGTTTTTAGACTTTACAACATCGGCAGCACTAACTAAAGACGGACTAAGTCATTTAAAAACGGAAGAGTTGTGTCTACTTGTACGATGTAATATATATTAATAGAGTTATATTATTATACAGAGTAGGAACAGAAACTATAAATAAACATTGAATTGTGGTATCGCGAATTTGATGCGTGTACGTTAAGAGGTTAACATCTCTTAACGGCCAGGGATAAAATTCGTACATGTACGGTAGTCTACAGATGAATATTTTGATGTTGGTTTTCGTATTCCGAAGCATGCAAGTATTCCGAATTCGGAATCGCATGTATTCGGTACATCATGTAGTGTACTGTACAGCTCTAAATATTAATTCCTAGTTTATCAAGGTCGCATGTAAGACAACATTCGTGTCAAGTTCATAACGTAGGTGCAAGGTAACATTTATATGTGTTGACAGCTCTGCGTATGGTGATATTTTTACAAATCTGTCACATGTGAAGCAAATATCAGTCTATCCTTATCGCACGCTGTGCCGGTGATTTTCTTTCCTATCCACGACAGGAATAGATTAGTTAGTGTCTTGAAATTTTCAGCACACCGATAAAGAAACAAATTGTAAAATTGAAAAAATCTGTCACCTAAATTTAATTTCACTATGCGCTGTGATAATGCTTTCTAAATGCTTAGTGTTTTATCGTTAACGTTAAATTGAACGAAGTAAAAGTTTTGCCAAATCTCGACACAAAATGGCGCATGGCGAAGTAGCTGTCGTTAGTAATTGCATGCCTTAATAAGTTCGATAAAACTCGCACTTTCCTCAATGTTGTTAATTTCGCGTACCGACTTAAAAAGTAGATATTTTTAAAGAAGTCCTTGAGGTTACGAAACACGCTGCCATCGCGTGATAGTATATCAGCACCACTGTATAAACGTACGTAAGCTGTCAGCAGTCAGGTATAGTCAGATTGTCGGAGTGGGCGGGCGCGGGCCTACTGTCTACTCTGCCTAGATGTAGGAGTAGGGCCCGTCAGTGAGGGCGCTGCACAGCAATAGTCAGGAGGCGTCGTCCTTGCCGCCGCTACCGGTCGCGGAGCCGGCGCGACGCGACGCTCGGTACTCCACGCCTGGGTCGAACTGCATTAAAACGAACACCTGGGAAAATACCGGTTTTGTTAACATAATGGTACAAAATGTATGAACAAAAAGCTCTTCAGCTTTATAATATTAGTATAGAACAACAGTCAGCACCAGGCGGACCGCGATCCGTTTGCGGACCGCAATAATTAAAGCAGGCAGCACTTTTAATTATGATCAGTTGATATTTTCTGGAGCTCGTTAAAAAAAATCCGCAGTATTCGGACCGTACCTAAAACTACTTGCCGATACTTGGTATAGAAGTATAGATGTTACCAACTTGTTTATATTGTTTTTAAACTTTCGCGATCTGAACAAATAACGTTTATATAGTACTTATGAGGCTTAATCACGAATACCTAATTCATTGTTTAAATACCTCAACACAATATCTGTAGAGATTTACTACGATAACATGACCCGCCCCTCCAGAATTCAAAACGTTTGAAAGTATTTGTAAAAGTATATACAACACACCACCACGCATGATGCGTACTGCTTGCAGACGAATAATTACAAACATACAAACTCTTTCGTAAGGATGTGACTACACACATTAAAACAGTAATTTGGAGGGGCGGGCCATGTTATCGTAGAAAATCTCTACATGTGTACAGTCTTCTCGTGACCACTACGGTTATAACGCTGCCGAAACGTCGAGGTATTTAAACAATGAATTATTCGCGATTAAGCCCCGTAGAGACTATATAAACATTATGTGTTCAAATCGCGAAAGTTTAAAAACAATATAAATGTGTAAGACAAGTTGGTAACATCTACACTTCTATACCAAGGGTCGGCAAGTAGTTTTAGGTAGGGCCCGGATACTGCGGACTTTTTTAACGAGCTCCAGAAAATATCAACTGATCATAATTAAGTGCTGCCTGCTTAATATTTCGGTTTCAAATAAAATTATATTCGGTTCGAGGTTCGACCTCTCGCGGTCCGCAAACGTATCGCGGTCCGCCTGGTGCTGACCGCTGTTCTATACTAATATTATAAAGCTGAAGAGCTTTTTGTTTGCATGCGCTAATCTCAGGGACTACTGGACCGACTTTAAAAATTGTTTCACCGTTGGGCATGCACGTGATCCCCGAGTGCTATAGGCTATATAAATGTACCGCGGACGAATCCGGGGCGGACCGCTAGTCAACTATAAAAATGCCAATAACAACATAAATTATTTACGTTTGTCAGTTAGACCATAAAAATAGTGTACCTACACGTGTTTTTTCTTTTGTTTCCCAAACAAAATAAATACGAAGATACAGTGCTTAGAAGTTTCGAGTGAAGCCACGTCAACGTCATTGTACGATTTTTACGAAGAGTGACGTCACAACCCAAACTCCGGAAGTTTTATTATCTGTATCTTTGTCAATTTCTCATAATTTGATAAAACAAAAAATACCTGTCGCATATTTTTTTCACTTCAAAAAGATTACTTCAACTGACCTGATCAGTGGGCAACAGGGAGAAGTCATCAGGCGGGTTGGTGATGACGTATCGCTTGCTGCTCGCGTCGCACGACGACGACGTGTCTCGGAACCGGTACAGGCCGATGCAGAGCATCCCGTACGTGCCGAGTGCCGCCACGAACAAGTCCCCGTACTTGCCCGCCTCGCCGAACTGCGCCAGCGGACCGTCGTAAAGAGATATTTGGCCTACTCGACATCGGTCCCTGTTACAAAATGTTTACAATTACCCAAACTTAGCCATGGGTAACTCAATCGCAATACTTGAGCTGCGAAAGAGTTCACGGCTCAAGCACTTGAGCTGCATCGTGAAGCATGTGAACCGGGTCACAGATCAGCTCAAACGTACACAAAGATAATGGATATGGTCTATGGCCCAATTTGAATTTAGAAAATATTCTGAAACTTTTTTCGATTCGTTGATCGACCTGTTGTTAAATACTCTGTGGTTAAATTTTACTATTCTGCAAATAAAACTGGACACCTTTCTTGAGCTGCGTCGTGTGAGCTGCTTGTTTTACTTTTGAGCCAGGTCTTATGACACCAATTTGATTTGGAAAGATCTAGGTGTACGATGTAGCCACTCATAAACCAAGGGTCACAGCTAATAAGTTTTAGGTTTACACGTGACCGTTATTCGCCTGGTATTGTGCGGACTACGATGAAGCGTGCTTGCCTAGAAGAAACCGATACCATAGAATAGATAATATAGATAGAACGGACACTCCCCACCCCCCGCCCATTTCAAGCTTCCTCACCCCTCAGACCGTTTCGGATACGCTAGGAGCACTCAACGAAGGGCTGGTATCAAACATCTAATTCCTAACGAAATATCATCATGTTGTGCTGTTTACAGCTGTCCGTCAAATAAACGGGACAAGATTAAAAGCTTTATTTAATTTCCTAAGGATAAAATAACGTAAGATTAGAAACTTTTAAGTAACGTTGCTTTATAATAACGTAGTAATGTTTAACTCAAAGTTCGTAACTTACACACATTGAGATAATATTATTTACGTAGTAATAATTTCTCAAAGCTTACACAGCCAGTTTTGGGCACGGATTGATAATGCCTGGAGGAATAATTACTTATAGTGACAGAATAAAGTTTCCTTCTTGGATAAGTGTAAAATAATATGCGAATGTGTACCTACTAACAAAAATAGATATCTAGGTACCTATCGATCATCGATTTCGTTTGATTTTACGCGGCATTACATACACACTTTTAATTAGAATAGTATAATTTGGCACCATACTATTTATGTAACTCAACATTACAGAAAGTTTATAAACTACTTTACGTCACCAGGTGAACTCAAGGGCCACAACTATTCAATAAAACAATTCAGTAGCCCTAGCTGTAACGCACACATTTACGTGTGTGTATGAACGACATCTGCGTAGTTGTGTGAAGAGTAGGTAGCTCCACAGCAGCGCTTGTATGGAGTTTTAGTGGAGTGTCCGGGGTGTGCCGATACACTCGATTTGAAGACACGAAGATTGTAACCATCGTGAATTAATAAAAACCTACCCAGGCAACGCATTTCACAGCCTAGACGTTCTTATCACAAATTTAGAGCCAAAATCACTGCGTCCGAGTATTTGGAGCAAACGTTGTCGCTTTTCCGCGCTACGAGAGGACCGAGAGATATCTATAAGGGCAAACAAAATTGTGTGTAACGAGTACCTATTAGCTAAGCTCTCTGGCGTAGAGTATCCTCCTCGGAGACCAGCTCCTTCTGCGAGAATCAACTCCAGCTCCGGAGTCGCGCCGCCAGTGATCAGTGATCGGATGAGCGTTAAGGCATTCTGGTTGAAATATGTCTGAAAAAAAAGTTTGGTATGCAAAATTATGGACTCATATATTCACTTGTTGATGGTTGAAACAATTATGGAACTTATAGAAATATGTCAATTATGTTGATGTAGCAAGTAAACGGCTGAATATTAATAAAGCTTTGTTTTTTAATCATCCGGAACTCTATCAGCATTCATCAGCTCTATCTCTATTGCAGAAACAGAGTTTGTGTATAGTTGTGTGTGTTTGTGTAGTAGTACAAAAGGTTCGTTCAATTGTGCCCTGAAATTCTACTCTGGTTCAGAACCTCCTTGAATTCTCGGTTCGTGTACCTAACTATTAGATAAGAATCATCTTTAAGACTAGAAATTAAATCTTACTTCAAGTTAAAAGCAGCCATTTTACATACTAGCATTACTAATAAGTAGTGTTACTAACGGTGGACATGAGAGAGTCGAGCACGCTGACAGCGAACGCTGTTCCGCAAGCGAACGGCTGCGTGAGGTACAGCTCCGTGTCGGGGTCGTCGTCGTCGTCCTGGTCCAGAAACTGCACGTTGCTGTCGTTCACCAGCTCTGCACACAACAAACAATCACCATTATCGATGATATCACGATTACCATTCTCGCCGCTGCAGCATCTATTCTAAGAACCACAATAGATAATTTTGGGAACTGATACATTGCCACGGGACTTTAGCTACACAGAAGATACACAAAATATCCTAAGTATGACCTAACACGACTTTTTGCCCTCAAGTCTGATCAGACCAAAAAAATATACTTTTAGAATCTTGGTATCATTCTCAAAGTTAAGGCGATCAGTGTTTTTCATGTCTCCTGGTCGATGCATTGAACAGTTGCTGATTACTTTTTATTATAGTTAGAATATAAGGATGGTTATTGTATTTTTAAAACCTAAATGATGATGTCACCGAGGACATGGTCAGGGTTTTGGAAGGAAAAAATAGTTGTCCTATTTTGATCCACTGACCCGTGATCATAGGCACATTGGCTCCGTAGACCGACCCCCTTCGCTGCAACAGCACCGGCGCCGGCGGCTGCCCGGGCGGTGGTTGCGCGGCACTGCTACCATTGGTGCCCACACCACCACTCAGCACACCTGGAATCATACATACGTAATTCTAATACCATCCTTTTGATTGACAAAACATGTAAAAACTACTGACATAAGACAATAACAGAGACAACACGGTTCTGTGCTTGAATGGAAACTCACCTATTGTATCGTCGAACGTCATGGCCTTGATGTTCAACGAAGCCAAGATAGCTTCCTTGTCAGCCAGCGTGGGGTCATCGTTGGATGGCACCTTCGCTGACAGGATGCAGCACATGTCACACAGGTTGACGTTAACTGCACGCAAGTCGGCCCGGCTTAGCGGTGAACCCTGGAACACGATTATTCTCTTAAAATTGCAACAATTTCTGACCTCCTCGGTGTGTACTAATGTGATGTTCCGTGGTACTCATGGCTAAATCAATCGATTGGTTCGATAAATCTATAATTTTTTAATGGGCAGAGCCTTTATTAACAAAACTAAAATACAATGAGAACTACATACACTACACTACAAACCTAACTACTTACACTAAGCACACCTGAATTATCTATAGACCACTAGGTCTATAGATAATCAAGATGTTCAAGCCCACTACCAATCGGAAGCGTACCCAGCATGCTGGCGGCATTACCACGCTGAATGGCAATGCTTATGCGTTGGGCCAAATAAACGCCAGCATTTTGGTCACGCGTCGCGTCGACCAAGCGCTCGGATAGGCTTTTGAAGATGAGGTGAGCTCCCGGCCCCCATGGTCCCAATGTCTCAACCCCAAAGGGCTCAAATATGTAACCACTTCCGAGGGTTGCATATTTGCGCCGTTTGAGTCGCTCATCTGAATTAGCCGCTGCACCGGCCCTACTATGTGTCTCTGGAAGATGTGATGGTGCCAGAGTATCGACGCAAGTTGCGTCCCATACTAAGGGCCGGCCCAACTTCCAAGGCACAACAGTCATGCCGTCAGGTCTTTTGCCATCGTCACGCGCAAGACCACTCTGTTTGAGTATGGCTGGGACATTGGCGGTGGAAAAAGCCCGGCGTATGATGTCGTTCAGGCAGGCGTGGCGGCCAATACGACCCGCGCTTTTCGAGCAAGAGAGACCATGGTGACCGAGTTGGTCGACGGCAGTACCACAATGGCAGCGATGGGCTTCATAGCACCTCGCACCCAAGCGCAAGCTAACAGCTAGACGAAATGCAGTGGGATCTAATAGGCTACCGGTATTGAAAGATGGCAAAGCTTGTAACCAAAGGCCCGATTCCCACACAGACACAGCAAGGATACGAGCACGATCCGCGATACTAGGACACGTATCGAGAAGAGAGTTCCGTGCTAGATCGCAGATCGGTCGATCCCACTGTCTCTGAGATGACAGACATCTGGGGAAATCGTTGTTTGGACAAGCCAGCCTCCAAGCATTCTTAGCCTCGCATAAATTAGCTACTACTACATCCGAATGGCCTAATGAGGGTGCGAGAATTTTTTCGATTAGATTTTGAGTACTATGAACTGAGGACAAGAATGCCGGTAAAGCTACACTTGAAATTTAACGGACCCCTAGGCCTCCCAACCTTATGGGTAGTGAGGCTTGTGACCATCCCACTCAGGTCCACATTCAACACCGATATTAAAGATTCCTTTACGACATTGTCTAAGCTCCAAAGGAGCTCACTATGTTTCCACAGTGGACTACATCGTAAAGCGTACATAAATTTCGGAACAAAGAGACAATGCCGAATAATTGTAAACGCCATATGGGCGTTTACTTTGAGTAGCCTATCGGAGGCTCTCGTAAAATTATGATTTTTTTCCTCGACAAAAGGTGTAAACGACTCATCTAATATCGGTGAACCCAGGAGGCGCAAGGAATATTTGTCAACTGATTTGATGTTGGGGGCCAGATCATTAAATTTCTGTATTATCGAATCTTTATCTGGACATGTGTCGCAAACGAAAAGTTCGCATTTTGAGAAATTTAGTTCCAAACCAATGAGACGAAAACCGTCTATAAGTTTTTGTAAATCAGTTAAAACAGTATTCACATCGCCCCCCAACGTTCCGTCGTCCAAGTACCAAACGTTTAGTTTGGACTGGAGACGTTGAATGATAGGGTGAATGGCCAGGGCGAAGGTCGCAGGGCCGAAGGGATCACCCTGTTGACAGCCAACGGAGGATAGCATATGATTGTTTTGATAAGTCAATTTTGTGGGCTTGCCATAACATTGACAAAGAAAATTGTACAGATCAGGAATTTTATCCTTCACTTGGGCCAACAGGGCTCCTCGATCAACCGAATTAAAAGCGTTTTTGACGTCCACCTTTAACAGCACCTCTCCGCAATTTTGGTGAAGGAAGGTCCGGACAGAATGAACGGCAGCCTCACATCCACCCCGCGAACCAAAGCCGAGTTGTATAGCAACCTTTTTCCTACAACCCACCTTGGCAGCAAGGCGACGATATGTGGTGCCGACAGCGATTGGCCTGATCCCACCATATTTTTTGGAAAGTGCGCACAGATTAGCGCCGTACAAAACTTCGACAATGTCACTACTGACTCGACCAGATAACATGAGATTAACTAAAGAGGTTAGATCTCTCAAGAGGGACTCCCCGACCTCACCAGAGCTAAAAGATAGAAGATCTTTTAGATGTTGAGGTGTCAGGCCATCTAGGCCTCCGGCTGAGCCACTCAAAAAAGATGTAATCGCAGCCGTAACCTCCTGCGATGTGGCCTCAATAGTGACGTCATCTGATTGTGGGGGATCAGGGAGGTGGAGATTAGCTGTCGCAGGTGGATGTTTGTCACGAAGTGACTGAATGGTGTGTGTTGTATTTGGCGCAATAGTGTCACTGGAAAACAGAATACGTGCAGCGCCTTTGATGTCGCCATCGCTAATTTTGTTCTCTACTATCTTAATTATAGCCGAATCATCACTTTTTTAGAATTTATGTTATTCCGCTGCTTAGGCGGAATAAAACTACTCAAATCTAAAGGGGTTTCCACTGATGCAGTGTACTTAATGCAATTTTCCTTGACCCTAGTGGTTAGGGACTTTTTGTTCGACGGTTCTAAAGGTACATAAAGTACACTGTATGGGAAAGTGAGTAAATGTTCCCAAGCATCTTTCGAATTTTGTGACAGAACAGTTTTTATAAATCTATTGATTCAGTAAAGCTAAAGTTAAATTACTACCTCAAAAGGTCAGTAGCGATTCTACCTAGTATTGTGTATATATTTTAATAAAAAAATGTTTGCAGTAGTTATGGCAAGATGGATCCATAAGCGTACTCTACATATGCTCCGTGTTCACTATTCAAGTGTTACAAGTTAAAAAAACCGGTCTAAAACTAGTGAGTCTGAAGTAATAAAGCTATTAACTACAATAGCAGTATACTATCAACAGCGCAGAACTTGTATGAGACACATTCAGCAAAAAAATAATCACTTATGAATATTCCACATCTTTTTATAAACTTGCAAAACTACTCACATTCAAAACGGATATTTTAGGCAAATTCTGCAACATCTTCCACTCTCTCCGAATGTAATCGACACTGCCCACAATCACCACATGTTTGAGCTCATGATAGTGGAAGTTGGACGCTCTGAGAGGCATCACAAGGTTCCTCAGACCGATGAGAGGCGAGTCGGGGTCCGCAAATAAACAGACCACCACGTGGCCGTTTAGGACAGTCATGGCCGCTTGGTTTCTGTCCTGAAAACGAAGGTATAATAATTTGAATAACGTTTTTTAACAAAGATTGATATAGATGCACCGGCTAATGCTAAGTAACGATAGAGTCTACGATGGAGCTTGTTTACTTAGAAGAAACCAATTCACAGTCAACTTTCGGGAGAAACACGTCCAGGCAACGCATTTCACAGCATAGAGGTTCTTACTACGAAATTGGAGTAAAACCTTCTAGTTCCAGTCTTTGACAGTTCAACTAAGAAACGTTGTTGCTTTTTCGAGCAATCCGATAGAAATAAAAAACATATAATTTAAAAACTCAAAAAACACGACCGCACAAAAAGTGAAGCAAACTACAAACATACTAAAAAAAACTGTTCAGTTATTATGTTCCTTTATTAGAATACGTTTGATTTTCTGCAATAAAAAGTATTAATTCAATGACATAGTATAGAATTCTAGACCACCAGAGATCTAAGTACCAACTTGTTTCATTATTTTCAGTATTTTAGTATGTAGGGTAGTTTGGTTCACTTTTTATGCAGTCGGGGGTTTTGAGTTTTTAAATTATATATTTTTTTTTATACTTTTTAGTTTAGAAAAATGTTATGTTTGGTTTTTGACCAAATATCTTCGTTTCTACTGATATGATATGTAGGTTTTTCTACTACATGTAATTTGTATAGTTTTGTGTAAGTACCTACATATATAATCATAGATTTTCGACTGAAGTTGAGTATTAAATCGCTTGAAGTTGGAGATGGGCGACCGAGGTGGAGTAATCTGAGAGTGGGTTCGTGTTCCCACCATCAGCGGCAGAGTTGAAACCCCATGGAGTTTTTAGTAGATAGTAGTAATAGATATATATCCATACGTGGTTTAGAGTGCAAGGTAATCGAGCGGTGTCCCATGGGCGGTAGAGTATGCGTAAATACATTTCCTCCGCATACGAAAAAAAGGCAGTCAATATACCTACTACTTAGATACTTTAGTATATTTGTCCATCCATATTCACACGTACAGTTAGTTGTACGTACAGTAGTTGTCTGCTACCTAAAAACCTATAAATGTGAGAATGGTTGTTACGGATTTTTAAATCGATACACATCCTAAACGGTCAGCCAAATCGAAAAACTTTGAGAGAAAGATGAAAATTATTTTTAAATACCTATTCAACGATACCCCTCTTGACATAGTTTGTTGACTTACATTTTTTAATTTGGACAATATGTCGTCCGGTAGCCGCCATATTGAATTTACACTAATGTCATGTCTTTAGTGTCACTCGCCAGACTAAGAGGAATCGATTGACGTGTGAATCATAAAAATCGGCCGCGTTTGGTCTGTATAGTGCTTCAAAGGATCATACATACATCCACTTACAAACACATCACCACTCCTTTGTATCGCGCAGTCGGGTAAAAAGGAAATGTGGTATCTATACTTCTATACTAATATTATAAAGCTGAAGAGTTTGTTTGTTTGAACGTTAGGATCTCGGGAAGTACTGGTCCGAATTGAAAGATTATTTTTCTATTGGATAGTCCATTTATCGAGGAAGGCTATAGGCGCTAAGGAAGAAGGATATATACGCTCTTATTGATATTGATCTATCAATAAAAGCGGAGCATGAATCAAGAATGTAATAAAAACGGAGGAAAATATTCCTTTTAGTTTTCGTACTGTGCTTTGACATGACAGCATGTGTCAAAGATTGCGTCATTGAATATAAACCTTTGCCACAGATTACATACCTCATCTTTGCTAATCAATTTTTTTTTATTTCTATATCTGAGTTGGTACGACCAATTTCCGACAGGTGGCGTAACAGGTAGCTGAAGATGATGAAAGCGATATTCTCAGGAATGACTGAACCGATTTCAGTCATTTTTTCAGCGTTGATATGTACGGGATCCCGATAAGTGATAAGTTTGTAGTGGTAGGACTCTTGGCAGAGTCCGCTTGGGGAAGTACCACACCTTTGCCAGTTATTTTATCGCCCAGCAGTAATGTGCAAACATTACTGTGTTCCGGTTTGAAGGGCAATGTTTCCAGAGAAATTACAGGGCTTAGAGATATAAGATCTTAGATCTCTGGGTGACGAGCGCAGTGCAGTGCTAGGTAATGATTTGGACTCTTCATGTTCCAATAGCTGCGTGTCACTGTGCTGTTATGTGTCAGGCATGTTGCTTACTATCAGGCACATGTCCTGATCGTCTCGTCACTCTTTATTTAAAAATAAAAAAAAAATAATAATGTACCACGGGCGAAGCCGGGGCGGACATCTAGTAGATAATATCCCATGACGAACGAATTGGTATTATATATTAATTGTAAATATTGACCACGATAATAATCTGAATTATAAAATAAACGACAATAAAGTACTTACTAATATACAGTCCTCCAGATTTCTAGCAGGGCTCCAATGGAACATCCCAGTGGAGTCGTATTTCATTTCAGTCTTTTCAAAGTCGAAGTCTTTCGACTGGTCATCCGCCAGTCCGGCTGGCAGGCTGACCCCATTGCTGTTTTGGTTGCCACCGCTGCTTCTACTGGTTGGCCTATTCATCGACATTCAAAATCATTATTATTACATCGATTGAGTTAGAGAGAGTTCTACTATGTGCAATAAATCTGAAGTGATTTTATAATGTGGGTAGATTTAAATTTTTATTTTATTAATTATTTATTATTTTTGGTTTCTAGAGAAGATGCAAGGATGATCTATGGGGTATAGAAAATATTAACAATTCTTGATTAGATTCAGGTTTTCTATTTCTATGATGGAATTATCAATTATGTCGCCAAATACTATTATTTTTAATAATTTGGCGAGAACTACATAACATTATTCTTAATGCATACAAGATTCAGAAGTAGACATGCGCTTTAATTTAAAAAAAGTGTGACGTGCTATATTTGAGTGCAAATGAAATACACAGTAAAGATGATAAAATTGTATAAATACGGTAGATTTGAATAAGTATTTCACTGTACAAGCTGAAACACGACTTTCAATAGTTGTGATGCAAGCACTACTGACTACATTTTTGATAATTTTGACAACTGAAGTCTGCGTTTCTATGGAACGAAAAGAATTTGAAGTAATCAAGATTAATAACTACGCGAAATGAAACTTGAAATGAATAGCAACATTAGCAAATGATGTCAAGATGCCGAGATCAAGGTACCATGACTTGTTTATCGGAGATTAATGACAGCTTGTGTTATTGAAAACATTTTCGCGAAAATATTTAAGAAAAGTCGATGTAAAGGTACGTCTTTCAAGTAAATAATGTAATGTTCGTAAATTGTATTTCTGAGGTAGGAACAGCATTACTGAAGTAAGTCAGTACGCACGCAGACTTCAGTTGTAGTTGTTCAGCATCTACAATAATAGTTCATATTGCACTGTACGAAACTACTATACTGAAATCATCTAGCTGATATATAATTTGGAATTACATGAGTTTTTCACTTCGTAGGCAAGGTGATACGCCTGGTAATTTGTATCTTGGTCCTGCGGATTCCTGTAACACAGGTTCAGAATCGTCTGGGTTTCTTTCTGTTTTACCATAAATAAGGGTGCTGAGAAGGGTTGCTTTATAGAATTGTGCGGTGTACATCGTGCCAAAAGAGACAGTTGACAGCGATAGCTTCGAGGAAATAATTACATAGACAGCGCTACATGACGTTATGTGTAGCTTTATAAGGATTTTTATTTCGTTCATTAGGGTAGTAAGCTTCCTAGGGTTCGTGTTGTCTTATATTTATTCTGGAGCAATCTCTTGTTTTCTCAGTAAGCGCAAAATTTATTTTACATATTTTTTTATGTTACATTGGAATTTCGATATGTTTTAGCTTTGACTTTAAGGTTGCATAGTCTGTAATGCAAATCTATTTATGGGCTGCGCTCTGAGAAAAGAAATTGCGAGCCATTAATCATTCATTTCTTAGATCTATTTAGTTAAGTGTTATGTTGAAATACTTACGTATCAGGCGGTGCTCTATTCACGTTTGGCTTTACTTTGTTCACTTGCCTAGTTGTCGTTGTGTTCATAAGCTGGTTTGCCATCGGAGACAGCAGTGCAGTCGGCGCGGCGCTTCGATGATTTCGATTTATTACTGAAATTAATATTATTTCTATATTTTAATTTTGATTCACGAATTGAGTGTTCTTTTCCATGATGTGTGGTGGTATAACTTGTCAGAAAATAATGTGGTTTGATGCTTTCAGATGCAGTGTGCAATAAAACAATGTGATCAGTATGATGTCGTAAAAATACTTACAACTAATATCTTCTCCCCCGTTCTCTTGCAATTTCGCCTGAAAAATAGGTACTAAGATTTGGTAGCAGTTCTTAATAGCAAAGGGCATAAAAAGTTATTTAATTTATTACTATTCATTCAAATTGTGTTCTATTGCTTTCATTTTATTTTATTAATGGGATTATAAAATTAAATATTTTATTTTTATTATAAAAAATCATTCAAATTCTACAACAGAAGCTGTTACAACATTCAACGTAGAGTTGCCAAATATGGAAATAATTTAAATTTACCTCCCGATATCGTTAATTTGCATATTGCTCGAAACATGGATGGAAGCAAACTTAAGAAAAATTAGTTCAAATAATTGGCAACGCCAGTTTAAAAATATAAAATATGGCGGGTATATAGACAAATGCAATACCATGGTATATGTTTGCAATGCTCGGCGCAGGGGTACAAACCACAAATGATAATACTTCCGCTTTAGAGTTTACCAAGAAGCACAGATCGATGGAAAATTTAAACTTTGATATCATCCCATTCAATAACAGTGATTGCAAAAGTAACAGAAAAAAATGATTTATATAACGTTAGTCTAAATTTTGAGGGTAGGTATGTTTTTGTTAATCGAAGGTAGTTGGAAAACTCGCTCGCTCAAGCGACAGTGGGTAGTGCCAGTCTACTTCAGCTGGGTTTCATGCTTGACCAAGCGGATTCTTTCAAATTCCCAATGGCTCCTCTAACCGTCGACTTCAGTGCTCACTATGAGAATGCGTGATGAAGCATCTAAGTGCACGGTACCTCAAGGTAACCTGGGACGAAGCATATTGCCAGTTAAATGGATCAGTGTGGGCCGATGATAGAAAAATAACGAAATAAAAACAAAACACTCAGTCCTTAGAGCCTGAGATATACCTCGAACATGGACCTTCTTGGGCAACTCTGGCGGCGTGAAGGTGGGGGGAGGATGGTGATCATCTGCAAAACATCAGCACATATTCGCATTCCGATACACCACTCAGTAAATACAGTACCTACTCGCACATCGCATTATCATACAGCGCGTGGCTGGTTCTTCAATGAATTTATTATGAACTGAACATTCGGTTTCACCTTTTTGCAAATGCAAGCTACGCGGGCGTAATACTTTAGTATAGGTACGTACGTATAAAATAATTTTCTGAAAGCGTGTTGATAGGCGCTTCAAGCAAATTCAAGTTAAGCGTCAATCGTAGCTTCACAATCTCAGTAAGCTTATAAGAATGAGCAAAGGTGGAACCGAATTAGACAAATATTTATTTAACAATCAATTATTATTTTAAATTCTACTAAACCATTTTACAAACAAACAATACCATAACCCCATGCACCAATAAATACAAAAAAAGCTAACACATACATACATTACATATAAAACATATAAACTAAAATACTTGTTAGCTACAGACAAGCTCAGTGCGCTAAATCATTATGTTTCTGCTATATAAATGAAAATAGGGTCCTATTTTATAAATGGGTTAATCTAATGCAACGGAAATGACTGGTATGGTAATATGAAGGTGATATCAAGTGTTACAGTGTTCTAACGTCAAATGACTTACATGAAGGCAATCAAATAATTACTGAATCATAAATGTAGTTCGTTATATACCAAGATGTGGACTGGACCAGGCGCAGTAGACAATAACTGCAAGCCGCTGACGGCTCTATCAATGCGGATTCATCTAAAGTAAACGTTCCCTATGCAGGATTCCAGTTAACGAATCATCGTTGTAAATTGTAAGCATAATAAAACTTTAAGTTAAAAACTATTAATTCCACAACATCAATATCTGCGGGACTATAATCGATGCATAAATCAGGGATCAAAAATAATCCTAGAAAAAATATTTCCGATATATAATAAAAAAATAACAACAACACCAAAATAAATAAACATCACATAATTTCTCCCGATGTTTATAGTATCGGCTAAGGAGAGGCAAACATCTAACTGCTGTATATAATGCACATATAGTAACGTATATAAAGACAAGACAATGATAACAGGACACGATATTGCTAGTGTGCGGAGCGGCCGCGGCGGACCCCGACACGCCGCCGCCTTTTGATATAAAACAACACATTGACATTTACATTGTTTTATACACATATGTTACGTACTTGCCCTGCCAACCATCTGGACGGCTCGTACGCCTTTCCTGAATGTGGCCACTAAACCGAAAACAATCACTTTAAACTTTTCTGTTAAAACAGTTTCAAACCTGCGCATTTTAGGATACATGGGAAACGCAAGGAAAGATAGGTTGATTGATATCGAGATAGTAAAGCTGTGTGTTGAAAAGGTCACAAAAATTGGTTCTTATCACACAAGACTTCAGATTACCTTTGCCTTATATCAAATTAACGATTTATGAGAAGACAAAAAAAACAACCGGGTGAGAGGTAATCGAAGGTCTAAATGAAATGACTAATCTACCTGCAGAAGATGAGGATTTCGGAGCGGATTGTATATTACTCAGAGATCTAACCTAACACTATTTCTCTGTAAATATATACGTAAATAAGCACAATTATTCAGTTATTAATCTGTGATTTAGCCCAGCTGCCATATACTAGCTGCGTGTATCATTTCGTGAATTAGCGTACTTTAGCTCAATTTAATTATGAGCATTATTGTTAGTTGATGCAAACAAACTAAATTTGTGTATCATAATACGCATTGTCGGGCTATTATTCCGTACCGTCGTAAACACGGTAAGTATTAACAGTTTGTTTCACCATTCCAGACTGCATCATCATCATTCCGACATCTGTAAAAATCCAAAAAACTGACAAACAGGTATGAATCCTAAGTCCTATGCCTAACGTTGTGATCATGAATTTACATGTTATTCTCTGTAATGATAGTATCAAATCCATCAATAACGACGTCATTGAATTTGATCCTATCACAAGCGTGGGTGATGAAATGCTGTGAACGAAGTTTAGTTTCCTCGTATTAATCACTGTCAATTAGCACAGACAAGCCGGAACTGTTGTATAAAGTCTTTGTCCTCGGAAGCTCACTCTCAATGGGGCAATTCGTTTAGCACTTTGTGATTGTCTTCACTCTCTTTTTGTTCTGAGACATGCTTTCATGGATTCGTAAATCTAAGTGTTTCGGGATACAATGACGGTGCATTTTGCTGTTTGCGATATTTAGTTCTACTTTATGTTTACATGCAATTACAGTCTGTGCTGGGCTTTAAAGTGCATCATATCAACTCTCGGTAACTCTAGTTGATTTGCATCGAATTTGTTTAATATAATTTTGAATAGTGAAATTTGTATCGTGTAAATATGTGCCTGATTTCTGATTTGGATGTCATCTTATGATGCACTCGGTCCTCTCAACGTCGATACAAATCAGAACAGAGCGATCTCAAAAGGCAGCAAATGGTAAAGTGTTCAGGTGCTTTAATTTCGTGGCGATATCCATTCAAGAGCGAGCGGACATACACAATGATCGCTAATATAGGGTGTGAACGAGCACGGGTCAAGAATGCCTTGCAGCCGATCCAGTCTGTGAGGTACGGACGCAACACCACTAAAGCAACTCAAAATTATATAGACACGAAAAAATAATATCGGAAAACGTTTATCTGTGAGGTTAGGTGTGGTGCAAGTTACCTATGTCGGCTCCAACCTTCCGCTGGTGTGCGGTCACTAAAAGTTTAGCCGAACAATTTGATTAATGTCGCAAGAATATAAAGTAAACAGTGTGAGGTCGATAGCAGAGGATTTGCTGTGTCGACCTTCCATCTCGGAGCGGTCTAGAGGGTGTTCATATTTTACAAGTGACATATATTACGTAATTCATTGGAACGTGTTTCACAGTGAATATAAATTACAGGACACAGCTTGTGAATACTGAACGTTTATAGTTTTTCCAGAAAGAATGTCACAGAATCTCGTTAAGTTGATATTAGTTGGTCATAATATTTGAATTTAAGATTAAGTGTTTATATTGAAATGTGGACTTCAATGAAAGCAATTCAATGATCTTACAGTTTTTGCATTTGCACTTCTTGATGAGTGTTTCGTCTTTGATGTCCTCGTGGCAGGCTTTGCAGTAGAACCAAGCTCTGGAAGTTGAGAATTTTCCACTGTTTAGTCATGGGAAATCTTGAAAATTAGTAATGATAGTTATTTGTTTTTACTATCAGTAAAAGCTTTGACTATGCGTATACTTAAAATGTACTTTTTCAGGACAGCATAACACTCTATACTACTAAACAGTATGTATAGTAAAACTATAGGTATAGTCGTATTAGAACTATAGGTATACTAAAGTATTTTCGTTATATATATATGATGAAGTGGGTAGTTCAAATCACTGATAATAATTTTCAAAGATAAAAAGCTTGATCACAGACGATCTACACTAGAGAAGAACAGTATGGGAGTATCACTATAATCAGTAGTGAGCTCACGAATACAAAAAGTTACTTACAAAGAAGAGGTCGGTAACTATTAAGAATGTTTTGTGTTATAACACGATCTGTGGCAGATGGCTTCAGATGGCCTTAGCTGCACTCAGAAATTTTGGCTAGCGCAGATGGCGCAGGACCATATTTAGTTTTTTAAAGGGACCTATGGGGTTGGGTTCAGATGGCTATTAGACTGCAGGCCCGTGAACAAAATTTATGTGTCAAATGGACCACCAGGAGACGATACGAAGGATGATAGAAGGGTTTAAAGTAATAAAATTCAGCACTATGCCGTCACTTGTAAGCTGTCCAACTGAGTGCAATAGAAGAGGGGGGTTCTAACCCTCGATAATTTCTCCTTATCGCATGATTTTTGTACGGCGTTGCGGAATAAAACATTAGAAGAGGTAGTGTATCGCCGCATATTTGTAAACTTATTCTTACCTTTTAACCTCATCAGCAGACTGGGCAATGAAGAAACCTTGTGTGTTGGCGTGGATTTTCACGTTTCTCGGGTTGATCGAAATTTTGCTGTCGGCACCTTCTTCTCCCTTGATCTCGATAGCGAGGAGCAGCAGTTTCAACTTCGTGAAACACAACCTGAGAAGACCGCAATGCTGTATTCTTGAAAGACTTGACCAAGAAAATACTTCTTGGTCACACATAATGTTATTTTAACCATCTTTAGACGTAGAGTGATACATACAGTCCGACCAACTTATCTGTCAAATGCAGCGATGGCGCCACGATCGGATACCTTTTGCTAAATTAGACAACTTCTGTGTTCTTTAATACTCGTAACTCAGTAGTTCCGCTTTTGGCAGTTCTACAGATAAGTTGGTGGCACTGTAGTTTATATATACACATTTCATGTCCAACGTATCTAACAATTAGCAGTTTTCTTTATGTTGGTAGGTATAAGCAAGTGGCTGGCTACAGTATTTGTTATGTTTTATTAACCTTTAAACATGGTGATCTTGTTGTGTTACAGTAGCATAAACAAACACGTTTATATATTTTATTATCTCTAAATAGCATCAAATTAATATTATGCAGTCCAAAGTGTGTATGTATGTGAGTTTTTACTTTAAATATATGTACTACGCGCGTAAGACAGCGACAAATACAATGAGACAACTTTGTTATAAAAATGAAATATATGACCAACTATTTAGTATCATTATAATTTTCATTAATATTCCTTATAATAATATTCCTCTCGTCTTGCAGTTTGTGGCTTAGGAAATCAGGTAACGGAAAGCTACGCATGCTGCTACAAACTTACCTTGACTTTATTATACTCACTTATCTATTATTTTCTATTTATTATGTAAAGCGTAGAATGTGTTAGTGTTTTACTACGTTTAATATTATAATAATCGGTTAAAAAGCTTTTACACTAGTTAGCGTAAGTATACGATATAAATGCAAAGCTTTATTTACAACAGTATTTATAACAACAAAACACTAATAATATGAATAATGTTATCACAGGCAGAAGTAGGAATAAAGCACTCTGACATGTATAGCGTAGAGCTGATTATTCTGCATATACTCACCAGGAGATTAATAATTACTAAAATAAACATGCAATGAAGCTGATTTATGTGCATATTGATTAAAACTATACAATTCTTCAGTTATTTTAATCTACTGCACTGAAACGAATTGATGAACAAATCCAACGACTGTGACAGACATTCAAAATCAACTAGTGTTAGTGGAAACTAAGGTGGAACTCTAAATATCGTGTGTATCGGTATAACAAACCTAAGTTCTCCAAAATGAACTACGTACATACATACCACTAAATCTAAAACCCATTCAACATGCACATTCTAATTCTGAAACCAGAGAATCAGTTTAGTTCTACCGTCCTAAGACACGTAACTATCGAGCACATTCAGTTAATAGTGCACGCTATATGTAGCTAAGGGTTAGCAATTCGGCACACAGCCTACGGTGCGGGGTAAGAGGAGCCGGGACGCGGGTGTTCTTACTCGCTCGCTTGAGGAAAACTCATTCCCGTGAAGGAGGTCGACAGTGTTTCCGTGTACATCTCGCATCCGGTACCCTGCAGGTAATCGTTCTGCCAAGCTTGTGTGTCGGGGGACTGCAATCAACCAACAGGAAACGCTAAAGCTCGTGCCTTGTTAGTTCAATCTGACAACCGCTTTGAAGTCGATCCCTTCGCCTTCCAGTCACCGTCACGACGCTTCCTATATTAGATGTCTACTAGCACAATTAGTATCAGTATCATCCGTCTGTACATATCTATACTTTCAGCTAAACTATGTTATTCAGTGCAGTACCTATGAAGAGATTACAATGAGATTTAAAGAAAACATTCAGATTCATATCACAGATCGTGGAAGCTGGCAAATAAAATTGTACATGTAACACTAATGAGAAAGCTATGCGTTATGTCTGTTAGTGACGGTTTCCGTAATCACGGCGGTATGGGTATGCTCAAACACTTGAACAGTATAGAAAAGTTGTGTGACGTCGTCTCACGTCACGGTATTGCAAGCGACTCGGTTCCTGCCCACTTACTCAGCGGCTTGAAAGAAGGGCATCCCGATAAACGTGGTACTTAGCGACTCGGTGTACATCTCCATCCCGGTACCTCGCATGTAGTCATTAGTCCACATAGCCATCTCTTGGGACTGTGGAAATGCCGCATTACTTGTTAGAACTTTGTCCATAATCGTACAACGAAATAAAGGTGTTCGAATTACGTTTCTGCCAATTGTTGTCAACCATGCTCTTTTTGAAGATTTTTGAAGATAGGAGGTATACAAAAGTGACAATGATAATCAAAGAAAGGCTGACCGTCTTGAAACTCCTCATGGCGAAGAGATTGGCCATCATAGTGGAAAAACCAGGGGCGAGACAGCTCTGAGCGATGAAGCCAAGTTTCAGTTCTGCTAAGCAGATGACGTCGTCGCCTTGCTTCCAGTCCCACGAAGGAATGTTGAGAAGATAAGCCTGAAAAATATATATTTATATAAATATTGGTGGGCATTACTGACACTACACTTTCCAGCCCAAAACTAAGCAAAAATATGCTTACTCGATGAAGATGAGTATATAAACGATTACGATGAATACATAAAAACCGAAAAAAGGTTTCACTAAGAAAATACATAATTTCTAGTTAAACAGTGAAATAATGGGGCTGACCTTATTATGGTACTGCATAAGTTGTATGATAACCCTTATATCGTCAGAGTAGTTTTTTTATAGAGATGACTCTCATGATGTTGGCAGCGTCTTCAGCATCAGGATCCTGGCAGTATTTGTTGGCTAGCACCAGACATGCATCCGCTTCATGTACCTACAAACATACTTGATGATAGAAAGACAACGAAACATTTGATGATCTGACTAGGACAATAAATTACAGTCTGGTTGGCCTGTTTGAAATTACCTAGGAAGATCAATAGAAACAAAATTAATCTATCATAAGTATTGAGATTAAATACAGCACATTAACCATAAAAGACAGCAGAATAGTTTGAATTATTTGTCAGTAAACTGGTATCTCTTAGCATTTTTTTGTTGTTTTAATAATTAGAATTCAGATTGATTGACAGAAAGATTGAGGAGAAAATATTTATTTTATAATCAATGAGTATCCAAATTAATACGTACAACACATTCTACTTCAAGCCAAGTATGTATTGAAATATTCAAGCATGAAAATGCATGCACAGATATTAACACAAACAAATGCCCACTACGATCCAATACAATTACATAAACCTTCCTGAAATGGAAGGTACAATTTTTTGCACACAACAATAAGATTGCGTAGTGATCATTTAGGAAGAAGCAGGTGGGTGTTAGATAGTGGTGGAAATTATCATGCAGATTTTATAGCGTTCCATTAAGCCATGCTGTCAAAACTTACCACAATGCTCGACAATCGACAACTGTACTTGGAAACTACATTAGTAGAAATTTTGGAATGGTAACCCTTTCTTCGGCAGCCATTAATGCCAATACGGTGGTAACGTACAGTCAAATCGATATCGAAGTAACACACGGGATGGCATCGCATACAACACCGATTATTAGTACAGTAAGATATACGGTGGCCGGGCTGGGCGCGGCGAAGGAGCCAGAGGGAAGAGACACACAAAAGCCTCCGGGTCAGTACGGTACGGGGGTAGCCTTGCTGAGCCGGGGCGCGAACACTCAATAGCGACAGGCACAGACAGCGCTCAGTTCAAACATTAGAAGGAACACCGCTTCGAGAGCATCCCGAGACAGTCAGTGAACGAGCATCGCTCTACTCTATAGAAACGACAGTCTGTACAGCTTTAAACCGACACCACGCCCAAATATCAATCTCCGTGTGCAAATTTACTTACTTTTACCCTCTGAAGGTCGATTGGATTCATAATGGTGCCTTGAAAGAATTCCACAGTGGTAAAGTGTCTCTTGAACAGGCCTTCGAGCTCCAGGTCGGGCGGTTTCCTGTCATCAACGCTCTGTTAACACTACTGACCAGGTATGGGACAGTCCGCCGCCTGTCTTGGACTTACCATGCAACGCTATTTACCAAATACGCAGTCGTGGGATGGTACGGAGACGCCTCGGGAGTCGAGGCGCCGCCGCACCACCGTGAGAAGCAAATGATTGCATCAACATAATCACAAGATAAAATTACCAAAGTGATAAAAACCTACAGTGACTATGGACAGCATCTTGATAAAAGATCTGTATTATGCACATAATAAGAAATAAATAAAAAGTACTGATTCACGTAGACGCGTATTAATGATAAGAACGGCCGTGCGATAATCTAATGCCTGCTCTATTTGTCTTACGCTAACCTTGACTCGTTCAAGGTCGACGGCATTCATCATTGTACCCTGAAAAAACTCGACGGTGGTGTAGTGACGCTTCAGGAGACCTTCCAGCTCTAGGTCAGGCTCTTTTCTGAAAGCGTCGTTCGAGCACATATGATACATACCACCTTCTTCGTTAACAAACATTTTCCACAAATGATCCACAATTTCTTTTTCCATTTTTTTTTCAAATTAGTATATTGTTAAATTATAGACGAATCATTTGTAGATCTTAAAATGTTCGTTCGCTATTTTGCTTCTGGATGAAGTATTAACTAATGTTGTTTCTATCTCTTATAACTATCGTAATGCGAATGAATGGATTACTGACCTGTGTAAAAAAACAACTTCGACATCTACGTCTTCCCGGTCCTCATGTAGGAAGTCTTTTAAAAAATGGCTTACTGATTCGTATGTTATATGTCCACATACTACTATATGCCTGAAAATGTAAAATACGTTAGAGTATCGGTTCTTAAAAGAAGAGACAAAGGTGCATCTACTTAGTTTTGCAATTCGAAAATAAAGAAGCAGTGAAGCAGATTATCTTTTCGAGAAATTTCGAAAGCATGTTTTTATTGCAAATTTAGTCCAAATTATACTTTTTGCAAAACTTTAAAAAAGGGAAAGCTTTGCTGCTCTCAAATTTAAGATTTACATTAGCATGTTTTCAGAAAGCAATATTTAAAAGCTTTTAAAATAGAAAGATAGGAAAGACAGTATAAAGCAATTTGAAGTCTTATTTAACACCTGGGACCAAAAAAATACACTAAGATGTTTAATTTAAAACAATGCGAAATGAACACAGGTCACAACAGGGTTAAACAAAACAATTTGTGACAGAAGCGTGGAAAACTACTTTTAAGAATAACAACGTCTTCATTTGGGAAACCAATTTCTATGAAAATAAACATTTACATCAACAGCAATTTTGAGATTGTGTATTTTTAGCAGAATGCATATTGGAAAAATGAAGACATTGCTAAATTAATAACCTCCATTATTTACGATTATTGGGTTCATCAATTTGTGGTGGATCTGAATTTGATCATATTATGTCCAAAAATTTATGATTAAAATGATTAATATCATGGTTACTTTGATTCCACAAAGTAATGAACTACTTATCTATGAAGCTCAGTTTCGTTCAGGATTTGTGTTTACTATCTACCACTCTAAATAATAATAAATTTACATGTATAAATTATACCAGGACTAAGGGATGGGATATGCTTGCTAGGACTGTATGGTATCAAGGGTATAACTTTATGAATAGCATTCCTTGTAAGGATAAACATCGATCATGGACTTGTGTAAGGGAACACGTCTAAACACAGAAATTCGCTGGGTGAATACGTGTAGTTGGTTCATCGAATACTTAGATTGTAATGCACATAGTTATTAGGTTAGCAGACACTGTGTTTAGACAAAACGTTGCAATAACACAAAAGCTTGAGTCTCAGTACAGTTAAAAATGTATCGGAGGTATGAGAATTGTTTATTGTAAATTCAGTAACATTTTAATGTATGCCTTATGTCATTTCAGCCCGTTTAAGAGAAGATCAGAAATGAAAACAGCGATTAGTTTGAGTGTGGACAGTTGAAGTGTCGGTATAATGATGGAGGTTAAAGCTTGAAACAAACCAAACAGAAGGGAGAGGCCCTCAAACTCACTAAAACCATCAGAGAATAGAAAGAAGACGGAAAGAGACAGATGCAGTTTAGAGTTGCAAAGCTACCAACAAACATGCAATCTATTATTCATCTAAGGTGTGGCAAAGAACTGATTCCATTTTCACCAAAAATATTTCAAAATGGTCTACTTTGAATATTGGAAAAACCGCATAAATTTGCAAACAATTTAAAATATTCAATTCATAATTTAGTAAAAATGATTCGTGTACACTGCTAGATGATGTCGGTTGTTAAATGGTAGGTCGAGATCTAAACTAATATTGCGTTAAAATGTCCTCAATGCACACAGCCTTGCCACGCTCTATGAATTTATACGTACATTACACTAATATAACCGAGGGGGTCGATCCAAAGTACAAAAACATCATAAACATTAAAGAGGGTCAACATTAAGAGTAGGTAAGAGTACAGATACATGAACAGAATACAGTCGTGCAGGCAGGAGAGTGGGGGGGTGGGAGACGGTGGCGGTAGTGGCACTCACTAGGTAGAACGGGCACGGGAGGGGTCCGGGCACGGGCAGGGTACGGGTCGGGCCCAACAGCGCCCTCGGCGACGGTCACGCGCCACAGAGAGGAGCTGTCGAGGCCGCGCTTCGCACACCACAACTCCAACAACGCACTACGGTACGGTACCACTCAACATTTAACTCTCCGTAACTAAGCTTTACGATAAACATTCCTTTACGTACGTATACTAACAAGAACATAATAAACCTAAATATATACGACGAGCGATAACACTAGCCACTATCTGCTGTTCGCTAGTTAACTCAAATCAATTTAAAGATAATTTACAATATCGACTCAAAACAAAGACAACTCGCGGGACTCGCGTCCCGCCAAGATAAGTGAGAACACAGAAGCGTGCTAAGAGAGGAAAAGGAAGAATATAGATTTCACAACACGGAACACATTCAACGGAACGGAGGAAGACAGCGGCTCACCTGCGTCCCCGCTCATTCTTGAGGGTGCCGCCGTACTTGGGTCTAGTGCCGATTAAGTCAATTATCTCTGGGATACAACTGGCAAATATCGCCTAAACGCCGACAGACAAAACAAGACATTCACATTCAATCGAGTTGTGAGTGGGGAGGGTGGTGCGGAAGGGAGGCGCCAGTGGCGGCTCCGTTCGGCAGCTCCTCTCTGGGCGTCGGACGCCGGCGTGGGCGGCGTGGGCGGCGGGGCGCGCGCGGTCTGGGGCGGTTAATGGGCACGGGCGCGGCGGCGGCGGCGCGGGCACTGGCTGTGTGATCACGTCGGGACTCGTGGCGAGGTGCCGGAGCTAGCGCTACAGCGTGGCGACAGGCATCGTGTGCAAGCGAACAAACCAAACACTACTTCATCGACAGCATTACAAAACTTTACATCGGCTCTCTCCAGATCTAGTCTCGTTAGAAGGATTAAAAAGCTCAAGTTATCTCGAGTAAAATTTACGAAAAAAGGCATGTAGTAGTGCGTCGGTCGACCGCGCGCCTGTCTCTCGTGATCGGGGAGAGGGGCGCGGCCGCCGGGAGCTAACTCTTCGAGCATGCGCCACGGCACCGAGAGACCGATTCTAGTGAAGGATTAATAAATTTCATTAGCAAACTCCGCATTCAATCAACCAAGATCGAAACCGTGAGAGGTAGGAAGGCAGGAAGCCGCGTGGAGCGGGGCGAGAGAGCAGGGTACCTGCGGCGGACGTCCTTGTTGTACCGGCCGCCGTATTTGTTGCGCTGCGCCGCCAGCTCCGTGATCTCGGGGATCCAGCTGGCGAACACAGCCTACGGTACACAGCAAACACCGAGAGGTGAGTACCCGCGCCGCCCCCCCCGCGGCCCGCCCGCCCGCGGCCGCGTACCCTCGCCTCGCGCGAGCGCAAGGCTGTGTGCCTCGAGTGTCGTCTGTCTGCGTGGCGCGAGGTGGCTGTGGCTGTGTGAGTGTGCGGGACGTGGGTGCCGTGCCGAGCTACGCTAGCGGCGGGAGCTGTGACCGGCGCAAGCCGTACGGGGACTCGTGACCGGGTGCATGCAAAGCCTAAGGATACATACGCTAACTAATCGATGAACGGAACTTAAAAGAAATCGGTACGTCCGGTTCCTGAACTAAAACGGTGGGCATTCGGTATAGACGCTTGGTAGACGCATTCACAGGCGGTCCGCCCGAGGGGACGCGGCGGTCGTCGCTCGCCGCGTCGCTACGCGCCGGGCGGCGGTAGCGGGCGGCGACGCGACGCCGGCGCCGCGACAGGTGGGCCGCGAGTGAACGCGAGTAGATGACACAATACATCTGACGGCACTGAGCAAGCTTCTTTATAGGTGATAACCTCATCTTTCCGAGAGATCGGGCGATTCATAAGCGGCGGATCTCGCCGCGGAATGAATCGCCTTTACTTTCGGCGATCAATTTATATATCAAACTGATACCTTTTTCCATGTTCACGCTTCAGCTCGCCACTGTACTTGGACCTACTTCCTACCAGCTCTATAATTTCGGGAATGCTACTAGCGAACATTGCCTGCAACAGACCACGGTGTCGATCGAACATCGAGCCTGCGGTTACGCGGACACCATCGCGTGGTGCACGACAATGTCCACCTCGAGTCTCGGTAGTTCTAAGGTGACGCAAGAGTCTTTATGTGCAGCCGGTAGCGGAGCGAAATAAAATAAAAGGAACGAGTGTGTGTCTACCGGTGATGTGAGCAACGGAACACAGCCAGGCACAGGTGCGGCATGCAAGGTCGCGCGGAGGGAGGGGAGGGCCGAGCGGCGCGGCGCGGCGCGGCGCCGACGACGGTCGGCGGTCGAGGTCGGGCGCAGGGCGCGGTCGACTCTATAAGCTGCTCTCGCAGTCCCGAGCTCGGGACGCAGCCACCGAGCGCGAGAGATCCTCCGGCGGCACAGTACTTGTGTGTAATCACGTAACAAAGCAAAAGAAAAAAACAAAAGACACCCATGCAGTCGCTCGATACGAAGCACGTTAGTGTTCGGCGATAGTAAGAGATACGTTCGAGTAGAAGCAGCCCTCACGACGGTGAGGGTGACGCGCGGACGGGCGGAGGCGAACCTCTCCCGAACGTTAACAGAAACCTTGGACATGCTTCTATGAGATGGTGCACTAGTCAGGCTTACAATCATTCAACGAGCTGTGCGGTAATCCATTACGCTTGTCTAGCAAGTCCCATGTGAACTATTGTTTCACCTCCGTATGCAAGTCACAGTTTTATTTCCTTTTGCTTTGTTATTCATTCGGCTATGCAAGGAATAGCAAGCTTGGCCCGAGTGGCTTTTAAAGAAAAGGTGAGCGTCGTAAGACTACTCTATCAAAATATATCATCCTAAAAAAAGACTTGCCTCTCCTTGCAAATGTTATAATATAGTATTACGAGTATATCTTGTGATATAAAATTAATTTAAAGTTCATTAAACAGTATTGTTATAGATAAGAAGAAGATATATGAAAGCGAAACTTACCAAGCCAACGAGAAGAAAAAATACCAAAAATGTTCTGCCCAGAACTGTGTGACAGAACACATCACCGTAACCTACAGTGGACATCGTGACTATTAGAAAGTACACGCAAGTCCAGTATGATAACTTTTGTGAATTTTCAAATTCTAATGGATCGCCAGAATTTTCCAGCTGAAACAGACAGTAAGGAAAACTATAAAGTATCCCTTGAGACAACCAAGCATTCTATGACGTTGATATCGAATACATGACTTTGAAAAAAATACGTAATAGCATGTAGTAGAAATTGTATTTTTCGCATTTATGCTTTACTATGGCATGTAACTGTTCCTTACTAATAAAAGAGTACCCAATTAATAATATAATAATTAATTGAATAATTAATAATATTAATTTATGAATTAATACATTAATAATATATCAAAGTTAGTTATAAGATATTTATGGCTCAATCAAGTCATAAGAACTGAATGGATTGGGCTAAAATTCGGAATTCAGATAGATTATTGTATGGCTACATTATCTCGAAAAATGGAGTTACTGTAATATTTTTTTTTTTGGAAACTACGCGAACGAACTAGCGTGTCATTGAAATATATTATTAAAATTATATATGACAACTAGCGGCCCGTTCCGGCTTCGCTCGGATATTGTCACATTCCCCACATGTCCCAATAATCGAAATAAAAACTATCCTATCTTTTAAGTTGGATCAATCTACACACGGTGTCCAAATTTGATTAAAGTCGGCTAAGATTAGGAGTTCTTCGCGGACAAACATCGTGACAGGAGATTTATATATATTAAGATAACTTTCTTCCTTTCCTAGTAAAATTATGAATACGAAAGTTGATACCTATGTATGTATGGAAGCTTGTTAATCTTTCAAGCAAAAACTACTCTATGTTTCGGATGAAATTTGACACAGACAATTGGAATAACACATATGCTATTTTTATCTGTGGAAATATATCAGGTATCAATAATTACGCGAATGAAGCCGGATGCTTTTAGTAACTAATAAAATAGTACGTATGCGACAATAATAGTTGCTGCTGAGGATTACAACGTCACCCTTTCAGGTTCCTAGTTTATAGTGTACTGCGTAATCTAGTGATCATAAAAAGCAAACACTAAACTTACCAAATGAATAATGCCAGCGGCTGTGAGCCACACTGATATAAATATAGAAACTAATTGCGCCAACCGAATTGAGCTCGATGTCTTTAATATATTGAGGTATTGCAAAATATCAGGCACGGTCATTAAGCGTAGAGCTCTGAGAAACCTCAGCCCTGAAAATGGGAATACATCATTAATAAACTATCGTAATAGAAGTAATATGGACTGGCCTCGTGGCTCAGGTGAAACTGATTCTGCTTACGAGTCGTAGGCCATGGGTTCGATAGGCACCCATATAGTGGTACCCACGCAGAACAAATGTTTGATGATACATAAGTTTGAGATTTAGTAAATAAATGTATGTGGACATTTCACCCACACCACCATCTGACCCCAAACTAAGCAAAGATTGTACTATGGAAGCCGTAAATAATTAATCCTGTAAATGTAAATACATATACAGAAAAAAAATAAAAGAATAGCTTGGAAATCAGATACCTACAGCAAAATTTGCAAAAAAAAAAACTATTTAAATTATGTCATGTTTTCTTTTAACATTTGTTACTTTGAATAAACAACAAATTAGGATGTACGGTTTCATGGAAAATAGAAGGATTCTTACCTATCCATGTTCTATCCAGGTATATTGATACAAAGGATGGGGGTATCGTGAAATAATCTACAAATGAATACATTTCGAGCATGAACCATAGCTTGTCACTAGCTGCTATAAACTGAAACAGAAAAAAATTACATTATACATAATCATCCGAACGTTTCAAAAATTCCATTGAAATATTCTTTTCAATACTCACTCGTATAAAAAAGTAGACCATAAAAAATATGTTAAAGGCAAGGTCGATTTGCTGAGTTATATTGTCACTCCATTTCTGGCATCTCTCCACGTCTTCGCTGAAATCGGACACGTGAAGCATAGGTAACAACACTACAACATTTATATACGACAAACAGTTAACAGATCACGAGTAAGCCATTTTCTATAAACGTCATCAGCTGATAAAGAAAAATAAGCACATAAACAGCCTGGCAAAAAAGGGGAACACAACAACCGACAACTATCACAATTACTTTTAAAATATTGGGTATTTCATCAGTTATGTGTATGATACATTAGAATAATCAAACCATTTACTAGTAGGGTAGCCCAAGAGGGGATTTCGGGATTTACTCCAGCGCGGCAGATTAATATACAGTGGAAAACCTTGTACCCGGTAAAGTAGCTCAACCAAATATGAGTCTCATATAAGGCCGATCAGGAATTATTTTTTTAATCATCAGTTATTCTCGAGCACGTCAGATTAAGGCTAAGATAAGATAAGTTAATTACATGCTAAGAAGTGTATATTCCCTAATCTGACAATTCGAGAGTGACACAAAGAAAGGGGAGGGCTACAAAGTTATTAAAAAAAACATTTCTACATTCTCGAGCGTGGTAATTTTATTTTAAAGGAAATAATTCAAGGACAACGAAAAATATGATATCCAAGGATTCCACAAGCCGAAGTAGCAAAAACTCATCGCTAATTAGCTCATAAAGCTGATTTTTCATTTTTGAAATTCTATAGTCGCGCCCTCCACAAAGGAAAAGATAACATTATTCAACATTTTTTCTTTTTATTACCTAAGCTTTGCAATCCAAATAGGTCTCTATGACGCTCGAGTAACTCCCCGTTTAGAATCGTGGGCTCCCCTACCACTAAAAATATTACCGTAGGTAGATTACCATCAAAATTTCGCGATTTCAACTTACATTCAATAACTTTTCACAGTATAGCCCGACTTCGTTAGGGCATCCCCAACGGGGTCATTGTGATCACTTAATAATATTTAACTATTTTTAGTAATTGTGTTGAAATAAATAAAATATTGAAAGCACAGAATGAGGGTAGATGACGATAGATGATTCCCTCATTTCGAATGAGACTACCCGCATCTTTTCGCGGCTGCTGCTGTCTCTGTGACGCGATCGAAACGTAATATTTTCATTACATACTTTAATTTTAAGGGACTTATAGGAATTGGTCTCAGATTGCCTCTGCCTACCGAACTGTAACTTACATTACATCACGTTTATCTTATCACAATCTTTTGCTCAAGGTTTACGCTTCAAAACCGATTGTGACTTCAAACTGACTCAAACAACAAAGATTGTGCTCCTTCTGCGATAACCCATAGTTCGGTAGTTAACAAATAATATTACATATTCTTGGACATTCCTCACACAACACCAACTACATAGTAGAAGCCATCTGAAGCCAACCGCCAGAAGTCTCTTTGGAAAAACGAGCAGCCAAGATTTTGTAGGGTATACTCTGTAAAAATGCTTTCAATATGTTATTAGTTTTGACATTGACAAATACAACTTTAACTAGTAGTTACGAAATTTTTGCCAAGCTGTGTGATTTGACTAGTTGCAGCAAACGGTTCGGACCACATTTATTTTATTACAGATGGACTCACGTATTCCTTATGATTTCAGCATATTGTACAAGATGAAATTAATATTATTATAGCAACTAAATGAAATTCGAACTAGAGATTTGGTCGTGAAATTACCTGGATGCGTCAATGAAGTAGATTATGAGTGATGCTATACTCAGTATGAAGACCAGCACTACCTGGAAAGGACAAAAAACAACAATTAAAGTACTATTATTTCAATATACGTTCTAGAGGATTTCGTCCGGGGCCTGCCATCATATTTTTAACTTCATTCCGCCATCTCGGATGATGTAAAGCGATGGTGTGTCCTACGATGGAGCCTACATACCTAGAAGAAACCAATTTACTCTCAATTTGAAGACACAAAAATTATGTAAAGTGTAGCCTTTCTTTTGCAAGTTTTTGGAGAAGTTATTTTTTGAAATATAAATTTATAAAAAAAACTTCTTGAGAAACTTGCAAAAGATAGGCTAGTTATATAATTCCAAATACCTACGTACTTTTTAGAAAGTTATATGGGGAAAAACGAATAGAGAACCTCCTCCTTTTTTGAAATCGGGTAAAAGAAAAAGGAGACAGAAAAAAACAAAGGAAAGGCGTCGCGTCGGAAGGAAAGTTTGTCGCATCAGCCATAGATTTTTGTATTTGATGAAACTTGCATTTGTATTGAATGAAACCTGCAAATAACAGGATTAGCACGCAGCTATTGTAACTTAAAGAGTCCAAATAATTATCTACACTGCCCTGCACACGTCATCCAAAGAAATCAGATGATTTCACTTTACACCATGTGGTTTATCTGGAAGCATTACCCTTCAAATCCGAGAAAATTACTGCTTGGAAGTAGAATAACTGGCAAAGGTGTGGTAGGTATTTCCCCAGACGGACTCTGCAAAGGGCCCTGCTACTACAGATAGGAACATAAAAGCTCTATATAGCGACCAAAAAAAAAATTACAGTACATATACACTTTTGATACAGTACAACATGTGGCAACCTTATTGCTGACAGTGATCTCTTCCACGGTACCAGCTAAAAGAAGATTATCTTATGTACACGGAATACCTACATAGAAAGAGTAGAATATATTGATTGTCTTGTAAATCACGTTCAATAACACTTCCTTAAAACTAAATATTTTGAATGTTTTTACATAGAAAAAAAAGTATCATAAATTATGCATTTTTTGAACTCCCGACGCAAATACGACGCGACGGCGTGCTATGGGTAAATATATGTGTGTGCGTGCGTGTAGTGTATTAATATATACCATCATAAAATTGTAAAAATCATTATATTATAATATAACGACGTGAGAATCCAAACACACCTAAACTACGTGAGATTATAATCTTACGCGTTAGATTATAATCTGACGGTGTTAATAATTTTACGGTGATATAAATATAAATAAGTTTTTACAATAAATAAGTTTTTAAGAAAACAAGCGCAATGTCTGCAATACCTAACCAAAAATAACATGGCTACTTGATCATGCAAATGTAACCTATTAGGCACCTACTCGTAACTGCGATACATTACAAGTGCTAGACTTGTAAATTAATTTCAATTGGTATTCCTGGTATCATTACAAAGTCAAATAAAGTCATCCCACATTAAGATTGTCTATTGGCTTATATCATCTAATAATGACTTCATTGGTTCATTGTTCATGATTAACATGCACGATGAGTTTTCCACGTACATTTCATGACTAAGATCTCTAAGAATGTTCATGTGAAGTATTTTACATGATCCAAATAATTTATTACTCGTATTATTTTAAAGAACAGGGCTGAAATACTTAAATGATAAACATTAATAACTTCTACGATCTTAACATAACCTAAATGTTAAGAACTCTACTTTTTTATAGGTTTGTAAGTTAACAACTCAAGAAGTGAATCAAACACAGCTTTAACCATTGCACACTATAATCAGCATATAACATCGGTTAATATATATATACCTACTCATTAACCAAATATCTAGCCTTAGTAATTTTCAAAGTTTATTTATATCCAATTTCTTTGTCTAGCCGACATTTCAGCTCTGCCTGACAAAACAAACTAACCTTTTATTTTTTGGACCGGAATTAATGGATGACTAATAATTCTAGATATTTTAGTATAGAGTTTTGTTGATTAAACTTAATAATCTATGGTTGCCTGGAAGAGATCGCTTTTAGTGATAAGGTCGCCAATTGCTACTTTATTTTGTTTGTTGTAAGTAACTTTTGTTTGTTTTTATATTAAGTGCAATAAAGAGTTAATCTATCTATCTATCTATCTATCTAATCTCTTTCAAGAAATTCTCAATTTTATTGAACCTCATATGTTGAATGACAATAACCGTACAGTCCGCATGATGGTTAGCGGTAGACGTCGCTTGTGAACATTTGTATCCCACGTTTACCCAGCTCAGAGGTGTTAGATAGGTGTTTGTGTGATACGAGTAAGTACTTTAAAAAAAAACCTTTTTGGATTACATTTGCATACACGATGGAGCGTGTTTACCTAGAAGAAACTGATTCACTGTCGATTTGAAGACACAAATATTATAGCCATCGGGAAAAACCCACTCAGGCAAACGAATTCAACAGCTTAAATGTTCTGATCACAAAAGTAGAGTCAACACCTTTTCGTCAGTCTTTGTTTGAACTACGAACAGTCCGATAGAAAAAAGGGCAAGGTTATATCATTATATCATGTGGAACAGTTGCATACTCTCCGAAATGTATCCGATAGAAAGCAGATAAGCTAGTGATCTTGCGGTGTTTAAGACTATATGCAAAGGAACTACTCGTTATATGACAAAAAAAAGTAAGTAATAATTTAGTTTCGTGTTCATATTTACTTTAATTTATCTAGATGACTTAGTGATAGTTTTTGGTTTTGGTCGACTGTCTGAATTTAATTTTAAATTGAAGGTTTATGTTTTTTCGGAAAAAATAAATTATTTCTTGTCGAAATTTGTCATAAATATCTTCGGAGGAAGGATGAGGTTTATTCCATAGCCTACAGGTCAGTGGTAAAAATTATCGGGAGAACCACGGGAGAACCACAGGAAAACCGGCATAATTATTCAGTAGTAGGTGTAACAAAAGTAGTGATACGCAAATTATGTGAAATTTTAAAAAGAGCTCCGGAGATCTTTTTGCTTTGCGCCTTCTATACAAAATTTTACCAGTCATCAATTTGTTTAAATAATCGGACGCTTATCTATACTAATATTATAAAGCTGAAGAGTTTGTTTGAACGCTAGGATTTCGGGAAGTACTGGTCCAGATTGAAAGATTATTTTTCTATTGGATAGTCCATTTATCGAGGAAGACTATATATAGGCTAGAGAAAATAACGCTACTATTAATAGAAGCGGAGCATGAATCAAGAATGTAACAAAATCGGGGAAAAATATTCCATTTTGAGAGTTTTCGAACGTTTCGTGCTTTGACATGATACATGACAGCATGTGTCTAAGATTGCGTCATTGAATATCACAGATTACATACCTCTTGAATATAAAACCTTTGCTAACCTATTTTTTTTTCTAAATCTGTTTTGTTACAACTAATTTATGACAGGTGGCGTAGCAGGTAGATGAAGAGATGTTTTGTTTGAAAGTGATATTCTCAGGAATGACTGAACCGATTTCAGTCATTCTTTCACCGTTGTATATGTACGGGATCCTGATGAGTACTATATAATGTACCACGAGCAACGCCGGGGCGGACATCTAGTTCTTTTATATAACACATATTTAGACTCAAACCCCTGTATGAAAATAAATACAATAATATAGCGAAATGTACTCAACAAATAACTCCATGTTCACGGGTAAACGGAAGAATGTAGGGAGTTGACACAAAAGCTTCTAGCCATACGTGTGTTCCGGTTCCGGCAATGTTTCTAGTGAAATTACAGGGCATAGAGATAAAACATCGTAAGTAAATCTCTGAGTGACAAGCGCAGTGTTGTACTGTAATGTTTTGTAGTACTGTAATGTAGTCATGTTTTGGAATTTTCACATTCTAATAGCTACGTGTTACTTTACTGTGAGGGTCAGGCATGTTGCTTACCATCAGGCAAATATCCTGCTCGTTTCGTCACTGAGGATTTAGGCTTTAAGTAGATGGAGGTATGCAGACTGGCATTTCTTTTGAAAATTTGTAACAGAAAGGTCCAACAGTTGTCAATATAAATTCTTACATTAATTAAATTGGTTGACTTTTATACTCGAAGTATAACAGGAGTGTGAAATGCTTATCTCTACCATATTATGTAACTTGCCACGGCAAAAATCCCCGTAAAATACCTACTAGTGTAATAGATTGTAGTGCCACCAGTTGAATTCCAATACATTCAAATTCTACAAATGACCAAGTCTACTTAAGATTCAGTAAACAAGCAAACGGCCGTTAAAGTAGCTCGTTCAGAAATGTCGAATCAAGTAATTTTATAGATCGTCGCATCAAAGACTAAGTAAGAAAATTGCATCAACTTGTCACTTAAGTGGTTCCGACTTGGCAACTTGCCGATGGTGCTTGAGTAGACATAACTAGACCGTACGGACTTTTATTTGTTGACGAAGAAATTGATTTCTTGTAGATTGTTGCAGTTTAATTCAATGTCATGAACCAATTTTTATGGTTTCTGTCTTTTATACAAGTAATTAGTTAATAGAGGATTTTAATACACAAAAACAAGCTCAATAATAATCTGTTTTTGGAAAACCAAGCAACCATCTTCAATCCAACTCAATAAAAAATTAAACTGAGCACTCAACTATTTTCAATAAAATATGCAAATAATATAGGAAGGCCTATCCATAGGTAGTGTGTAAGACGGGCCTCAACGCCCAACGCACCAGGCCTTCCAGTGGAGACGGAGTGCGAGCCTGAGCGTGCCTTCAGGCTCGGCCCGGCAGGAAGATGGTCGGTAGAGAGAGGTCCGCCCTCATCACCGCGGCTAGGTATAGCTGCGGTTCCGCCTCTGTGGCCGCATTGCGGACCTTGTCCTTCCACTAAGCACTCTGCTATCAGAGTACTCGTGGAGGACCCTCATCTGGAAGACTTAGGAATTTTACTTGGCCGATATATCACCCGAGTAACCTTCTTCCAGCTCTCAAGTCTTCCAGCCCTCCTCCCCAACCTCTGCACGCACTGCTCAAGGGGGTGAGGAGCGCGTGTAGAAGTTCCCAGCGCCGGCCGGGATTCGCCATCGCACAACAAGATGCCACCGAGGTAAGTTGTTGTGTGATGTCCAGGGTGCACCACGTGGAACCTTCACGTAAGTCTTCCAGATAAGGCTATGCACCCGAACCACGCACCCCCGCGCACCCGGTACCTGGGCCAACTACACGCTCTTCAAATGAGACAGTAAAATATTTATTCCACTGTTTCAAAGTAAACGAAAATTTCGACCTGTAGAATTATTTGATTCTTTTTGATTTTTGACCCACTTTGACAAATTTTACATGAGACTAATTTAATTGCATGTATATTTATGCAGTTTAAATGTACTTGTATATGCAGTGTAAATAATACATAGTCTACTTTTTATCGCGAAAAAAATACGCGGTTACACCGCGAGAGGCTACTAGCCCCTAAAACCATAAAATCATGTTTACTTAAGGCTATCCTCATTCAATGAATCGTTAGCGGCGTACTGTCTACTGACTGATCGCCGAAATGTACTCATAGCAAATCAGCCTCGAAGAGTTGCCAAACTTTAAAAACGTCGTTTCCACGCGTAATTTTGTTGTCATATCGACAAGTGACCCATCGGAAACAGTCGGACATGAAGAATAAAAACAGTATTCTTATTAGATTATAACCTAATTCGAGCAATGCATACAGCAAGGCTAATCCTGTTACAGTGATATCCAATTATGCACGAACGAGGAATGTGTGTAGCTGTGCCACTGCCCTGACACACGCGAAGGCTGTCCCTTGACTCGGCAGAAGATTTGTTACAATGGGCTTATAAGATTAGCCGTTTATTGCTTTTCAAGGAAGGGAATGGGGGCGTAAATCTAAATGGATGCTTATTAAGAGTTTCCTTAACTTTGCTCTACCTATTGGGCGTTAGTTTAACACTACCGCATTGGATACTTACATGTAATTTTCTTTTTATTTCCCATTAATTAATTCTTATTGATATAAAAAATATAAATTCGTATTATTGAGACCTATTTTTAAAATTTTAATAAAGCTATATTTAAAATGTAAGCTGTATTTTGTTGAAAATTCGAAAGATCCCGAGATTTCATCCGGCCGCTATCCTGAGATGAATCTAAAAGCCTGAAACCTCAAGACAAATCCTGAGATATAGTAACCCTAGTGGCGACCCCATCAAACAGGAAGAACGGTGGACTGTAATACCGACGATCACATTTATACTGCTCTATCTACGACTACGACATCGTTATCGGACAGCTAACAGTCGTTCATGGCTCCTAGTACTGCAGCCTGGTTTTGGGTCGGTCTCTGGACCTTCAGCCAGAGACGGATAGACGTAGCGCTAAGTTCAACCACGTAGTCGGATGTCCTTCTATCCACAACTCTGTCAGTTCATTATCACACAGAAAATAAACAAAGTAATGCATCTCAGAGCAATGCCCCGATAATGCGCAGACGAGTAATAAATACGTAATTAATGACTCCGCTTTGTATATAATATTGAAGTGGATATTGTAATGTTTATAAGACATTTCGCCACAGTCCTCTTGTATCTTAATATAATTATTTATTTGTTACATTTACAAAATGTTTGAAAAGCACGTTAAATACGCGCTAAGTTCAGAGATGATTACAGATTTTCTATAGAATAGAATAGAATAGAATATGCTTTATTGTTCTAGCTTCTATAATTCATAATTTGTAAAAAACCTTAAACCTCGGATACGGTACGGTTTAGAACATTTTTTATTTTTCTTTAATTAAAATATAGTTATTCCAATAGTCTCTTTTTTGCGACTTTCATTTGTTTTTGTGACTGTCACTAGTTTCATGTTCTCATTTTTCTCGACTGTCGTATATTTACAACTTTTCAACATTTAATAGTATAACCTTATAGTATTATTGCAAATATACCAATAATAGTCAAACACCATCAGACTAGGTCGCTTCTTTATAAAAATAGTTGTGTTTTATTCCCCCGAACGTTTTAGCCATTCTCACAATTAATACGTTTCCAAATGTCGTGTTGTTCCGAGTAACATAAATAGTTCGTTAATTGGCTTGCGGTAGGACACGCAATTAAAACTATTAACCTAAATACAGGTTATGTCAGAGGAGTAATCATAATTTGCTCTACGTAGTGGAAAATGTAGCAAAAAATGTTGCGACAGGATTATTTGCTATCTGCTTGGGGAACTATACTATAATACCTTTGCCAGTTATTCACACGCGAAGCAGTTAAGTATTAGTAGTATTACTAAAGGTCAGTATTCTAATTAATACTATCATTTCAAAATCATTAACAGTATATAATATCATTTCTGTATCAATTTTTTTTCAGTTTAGTTTTAATTATTATAGTTAGAGTTTTAATTACATTCGGCAGCTTATTATGGCTTTAATGCCCAATTTACATTATTCCAGTCCAGCGATCGAATCCCGCGCTGGATTGTTTACTGGAAAAATGTAAACCGGACATAATTCTCCTTTTGAGAGCCCTGAACCCAAACCGTAGAAACATTGGCGAGCTGGTTATGAAACATATACTGATATACTTAATCTATAATTTCAAAGTCGAGCAACAAGTAGGTATAACTTAATTGGGGTCGAGCCGCTATCCTCCGTCTTAAAAGGTCCAATCAAAATCGATGGCGCTTGAAGATATAAAAGGGATAGATTCAAAGGGCAGAAATCGATATCTTTACAAATCGCAAGAATGTCATTCCTTCCGCACACTGTCAGTGTTTTGCAAGATAAACATGTGCGCAGGGAAAAATCCAAAATTGGGTCACCTAAATTCATAATAGGAGCCCGAAGTGATTCCTCAAGGCCATGCCGTCCCCGAGAAGAAAGGGCTGGAGGAATTGCGAAGTATTTTCGGATTAGATATTGATTCTTTTAAGGTATCAAGATGATCTCCACGGATTTAGGATATTTTAGGTTTTAAAACGTATTGTAGTTTCAAGCAATAGCTTTTGTGATTTCATTTATCCTACTAATATCACACTAATATTATAAAGGCGAAAGTTTGTGAGTGTATATGTTTGTTACTTCTTCACGTCTATACGGGTGAAGCGATTTTAATAAAATTTGGTATGGAGTTAGTTGACACCCTGGATTAACACATAGGGTAGTTTTTATCCCAAAAAAAAGAACGGGAACTGTAGTGGTAGGACTCCCGGCAGAGTCTGCCTGGGGAAGTACCTTTGCCAGTTATTCTACCGCCAAGCAGTAATGTGCAATCATTACTGTGTTCCGGTTTGAAGGGCAATGTTTCCAGAGAAATTGCAGGGCTTAGAGATATTATAACATTTTAGATCTCTGGGTGACGAGCGCAGTGCAGTGCTAGGTAATGATTTAGACTCTTCGTATTGCAATAGCTGCGTGTCACTGTACTGTTATATGGCAGGCATGTTGCTTACCATCAGGAACATGTCCTGCTCGTCTCGTGACTCTTACTTTAAAAAAAACGGAAACGGGTACTACGCGGGTAAAACCGCGGGGCGCTGCTAGTTTATTATAAACGCGAAAATTTGTAAGTATGGATGATTGGATGGATAGATGTTTGTTATTCTTTCACGTAAAACTACTGAAGAGGTTTGGATGAATTTTATTACATAGATAGATAGGTCTGGAATAACACATAGGCTATTTTTTTAACTCGGAAAAAATAACGGGAACATATTCTACTACTTAATATTTTAAACGCAAATTTGTAAGAATGTATGGGACGAGACGATCTTCTTAGCATTCCATGGATTCACCGTGCGGGTGCCGGGTCCATCGTGTGGCAGAGAGAGAAAAACTCGAGTAGTTCCCGAGACTTGTGACTCGGGCGTAGGTTTAAGGGGCCCCTTTCTGACGTACATCAACACTCACCTTCACCACTCGTTTTTCTCTCTCCCTGCCCAGCCAAATCTGATATGAGCCTACTAGTGCAGCTTTAGATACACGTTCTAGTATAGAACTTACAGCACTTCTGGATAAGCCAAGGTCTTTCAGTAGGTTATAGAGAGATTTTGCTGGTATACCTCTCGCTCCCACTTCTACAGCGTATAAACTAACTACATAGCCGTTTTTGTTAATTCGTTTAGGAGGTCGTAATACTTATTTTGTTTCATCGCGTGGTCTTTAGGTATATTAGTTTCCCACGGTACGGTAAGTTCTACAAGGACTATGCGTTTCGTAGCTCTAGAAAAAGGAAAATGTCCGGTCTGGATGACGAAACACCCACATCCTCTGGGATTTTGTAGTGCTTTTCATATGTGTCCATTAAAATAGTCCAATCAGGTGCTGTACCCAGGATTGAGTAAGGCTTGTTCCTGGAGTTTGAAGTTGAGCCTTCTTTTACAAAGTTAATTTGTCTGTTGTTTGTCGTCAATCCTTTTGGGCTCTAGCTACCGAAAGGCTCATGGCTTCACGTATGATTTCAAGTACTCTGTCATGACGCCGTGAGTAATGACCCCCATTAAGGAGCACCTTGCATCCCACCAATATGTGCCTTGCTGTACATATCGCCTCTCCACAAGTATAGCAACATTTTTCAGAGGCTTTTCCCCACCTTACCAAGTTACTCTGGTCAGGGAAAGTCATTTGGAATGCATTTAGATAAAATTTTAATAAGGCAGGGGACCAGTCATAGATCAAGGTGCGCCATTTTAGAGCTAATGGGATACAGAACTCACCTATGGTTAACCACTCACTTTGCATTTCTAAATTCATAGCGTGCACTTTGTAACCGTCATTTTCGTCTTGTTGTAGAAAGGTTTTACCATGTCTCGGTCTTCCTTTTTTTTCTCGCACCCAACCCAGCAGTATTTACTTGTGCACCTGCCATAAATTGTTTATGGAATTGAAGTCTAGATTCCAGGTCTGAAGCAGTTTTGTCTTTTGGGAGAGATGTAATTAATTCGTCTTGCGACTTTCCCAAAACATGCGTTTTTGTAACTCTTAGGTGTTTGTAAAGTTCAGACGGTTTCTTTAGTTTCAGCCCAAAACTATTGTGATCCCTGAAAAGAGTAGAGGATCAGCCGGATGTGCCAATCCGAACCATGACTTCAATATCTTTATGACATTGGCATCTAGCTTTGCCAGGAGAGTTTTACCGATGTCATATACTAGGAAAGGCCAAGTGAGACGTGATGTGAGGTAGTTGTCATATATCCATGCTTTTTGATATTGCTGATAGGCTGCTGGTCTACCTTATTGAGGTTGTTCATGAAATTTTCAACAACCACCTCTAATGATGGTGTACGTCCTTTGTGATCTATCTTTCTACCAAGAAATTTGAAAGGCACTGCCTCTGCAATTGTGGCAACTCCTTGGCCACTTATGGAGAGTCCCGGATCGTAAGACGTATATTTGGTATTTCTTCTACCCAGACAAAGACAATGACATTTATATGGTTTTGTCCTCATTCCCTCCGTCCATGTACAGAACTCATCGACTTCATTCAACAATTCTTGACACTGTTTGGGATTACGTGTAAGTATTGCAAGGTCGTCCGCAAAGGCCAAGATTGACTCAGTGTACTTATTGTTGATTTTAAACCGGTAGCCCCATTTCTTTTCACGGGATATTAATTTGTCTACTAAAATATTTATAACTATATTAAATGCTATTGGTGATAAGCAGCACCCTTGGAATAGTCCTACATTGTATTCAAGTGGTTTTGTGTATTCCTTGTTTACTGCTATGACGAATTTTAAGTGTTGTGTATGTTTGTTACTCTTTCACGTAAAACGTACTGAAGGGATTCGGACAAAATCTGGTTCATAGATGGATATAAAATATGGTCTGGAATAACATATATAGGCTATTTTTAACCCCCGACCAAAAAAAGGGGTGTTATAAGTTTGACGTCGATGTCTGTCTGTATGTCTGTCTATCTGTCTGTCTGTCTGTCTGTCTGTCTGTGTGTGTGTCTGTCTGTGGCACCGTAGAGCTCAAACGGATGGGCCGATTTCGATGCGTTTTTTTTTATTTGAAAGTTAATTACCGTGCGGGTGTTTTTAGCTATGTTTGGTTAATATCGATTCAAAAAGGCCGCCTCCACAAAATGGCGGATAAAATATTACTTCGCAACCTACCTCCATATGGGTATCAAATAAAAGGGCTTAACTAGTAGAGTACTATAAAAAAATTCTAAAATACGCTATAAAAAAAATTCAAATCCAAGATGGGCGCCACCACAAAATGGCGAATTATAATTTTTTTTCACTACTATCTCAATATGGGTATCAAACGAAAGGGCTTGATTAGTAGAATACTTTGCACTATGACAAATAATGTCAAATCCAAGATGGCCGATACCACAAAATGGCGAATTACATTTCTTTTTTCACAACTCCCTTAATATGGGTATCAAATGAAAGAGCTTGACTAGCAGAATGTTGTACAGATAAAAAATCTTAGGTAGTCGGGGGTTAGTCAAAATTTTTAATTTTGTTCTTGTTTATCTCAAAAATGAAAACGGGATCGGGCACGCGGGTGAAACTGCGGGCGCTTCTAGTTTTCTAATATTTCAGTAATTAGTACAAACATCGGATGTTAATTAAATGTTTTGTTAGTAACTTTAGTTTTTCAAACAAGTTAACAGTATATTTGTGTGAAAAATAAATTATCTTAAACAAATTAAATAACAAACTACATTATACAATTACTAGGTAACAAAGTGAAATGAAGCACGACAACTCCAATCTAACATTAGACTCTTCTTCATACAAGTGTTTCAAAGAAGTCACTGAGAAGAATTTCAAATTAAGCTGGGGAGGAATCGTCAAAACTCCGAACTAGAAGGTAATATATCACCGTAACAAGATGTCAGCCCGCTCCTTAAACTTTAAAAGGCTGGATATTGGCGGGAATTTCGTTTATATTTAGGTACGTATCCTTTTCGATAGTATTTTCCAAAGAGGTTATCTAATTCACTTTATCTAAGGGAATTCTTTGAAGGCCTGTTCATTAGAGTTATCTAGTTCCTTATCATTGAGCCTAAAACGTAGGTGCATAATTTCACCAATACTTATACTTACTTTACAAGTCCTACTAAATGCGGTAGTTTGTATGTGTGGATGGAGGTTTGTTACTCCTAAAAACTACTAATTTGGACGAAAATTGGTACATAGATAAAAAATAGTGTGGAATAACACACAGGCTCCTTTTTATCCCGGGAAAATACCGGGGTCGGGAACTATGTGAGTGATATGGTCGTTCCAGTCAAACTTAAATACCAAACGAACAGCGGTCGCGCGCGTGCGCTCTCTTTGAAAAAGACTGCCGGATGCGACTGAAACTTAAGCTGTACTGGACCGATGCAATCAGTCGTGAATTAATTTAAAAAAAAACGTGCAAGAACCATTTTTACAACGTTAGGTTTCGTATGAAAGAAATAATTGAAAATGAAAAAAACGTTTATTTAGATAATATAAACATGTAAAGATTACCAAATAAATAAAGTTTTATAAATTATGGCTTATGCTTATGGCACAAAACCACATGAGATACTGCAGCTCCCGCATTAGGCAATGCCTGTGACGCAGAAACCAAATAAATACAAATTTACATGTATGTTGAAACACCAAATTGTAAAATTGTACAGAACATTAAATAGATTCAAAAACAAGTTCAGGAACAGCAAAAAAATTGAGTCAAACTAGAACAATTAATTAGAAACGCACGAAACCAGAAATTTCTTTCGTAAATTTGGGGCTTTATTTGCGTAATTTCGCCAGGCCCGGAAGCACTCGCCGCCATTGTCCACTCGCCACTCGCAATGCACCGGTCCTTTGTGTCAACGTCATTTGCATTGCTGCCGAAATGGTAATTTGGTTGTTGCTTATTAAGGGCGTGTGGGCCGTAATTTTGAATTTTTAAAACAACTTTAAGACCTTTAAAATAGTGTATTAAACTCTGAAAAAAATATATGTAATAGTTGAGGATCTAATCTAGTGCAATTCGCAGTCAGTAACACGATTTAATGAATTTTACTTGATAGAAAAAAATCCCAAAGTTACCCCCTTTTCAAAAAGTTTATTCAAGTTTATGACTAAACTAATGAATTTTTTTACAAAATTTTTGTACTCAACGAAAGCCACTAAAAAGTTATAGATGCATTCGCAGAGTTTGACTTGATAAAAAGTATCAGTTATTCACTGTTTTAATATCTACCATATATATAGCGCGCCGTTCGGCAGGCCTGATCAGTCGCGTTTCGGCGCTCACGGACGATGGGCCTGTGCTTGATTTTGCAATTTTGACAACCGATAAATTTTAAATATTACGATCATAGTGCCACAGTATAACAATATCAGTAGATATTACTAGTGAAGCACGCTATGATCTTAATTTTTGATACCGTTTTCATTGGAATAGCAAATAGACGCTGATACTAATTAGTACGCTGTTTACTTTATGTTGTAGACCAAAAGGGGAGTCTCAAAAAACTGACGTCAATAACACATCAGTAAAAACTTCAATGCGGATGTAATGGAAAATAGATAAGTATCGGTAAAATATTCGTCCGTTAAATCAGAGGTCGGGATGAGGAAATAATGAGAGGGGAGAAATCCCCTGCGTAAATCCCCTAATATAAATAAATAAATAAATAAATATTGGTGGACAATTCACACACAACACCATCTGACCCCAAACTAAGCAAAGCTTGTGTGATGGCAGCCAGATAGCTGAAATAATAATTATATAGTTTTTAAATACATACTTATTATACATAGAAACACCCAGACACAGTGCAAACATTTGAATTCATCACACAAATATTTGCACTGGGTGGGGATCGAACCCACGACCCTCGGCTTCGCAGGCAGAGCTACTACCAACTAAGCCACTAGGGCAGTCAATGCAAGTTAGGTATCATAAATGATAACTTGCATTTATATGCCATTTAGGTAAATTCTTTGGTAGTAAGGTACTTAGTACTTGGAAGAAAAGTCCTCACATACAGATTTTACCACTTTGGAAGAGACTTTCGCGCAAACTATTCAGTTTAGAAAAAAATGTTAGGAACTTCAATACAATTTTGAACACCTTTCCATAGATAAACGTATGGTTTTGTTATTTTTTTTTTTCCAAGTTTGTGACACCACCAAAATTTATTGTTTTTTTTTTGTATGAAAATATTAATATTGTTCATAGAAATTTAGACACTCGACCAAATTTGATAAGAAGCCTTTTAGGCAGTAAAATTACTCGTAGAATTTAACTCTGCACTAAATTTCCGATTCGTATTTTTATTTAAGGTTTAGAATCATTTCCTGAGCATAAAATCACAAAATAATAACAGATCCAGGTGGAGCTTCAAGCGCCAGCTCGAAAAAACGTTTTTGGCCGATATTCTGAAAAAGTTATAATAGGTATAAAGCCTATTATTATTGTAGAAAATAAAATTTCCCATCTTTTGTTGCCAGTAAACTTTTGTTTCGAACTTACCGATTACGATTTATTATGTCAAATTTGATGATAACAATGTAAAAATAATAAGATGTGAATTCTGTTCCCAGTAGCATAAACATGCCCCTTTTTACCGGAACAGAAGAAGGGTTATGTTTTTCGCGCGTATCTTTTATGTTTGTAAATCTTTTATTTCCACATATCTTCCAAACAGCTGGATGGATTTTGGTAACTAAGATATTCTAAGACTAGTCTGACTCGCCAAAGTGTCCTTAGATAAAAGGTAATATTTTTTTACGTGTAGATTTTTTTGTAGTCGGGGTAAAAACCCCTAATTAAAGTTATTCTATCATTTTGCTCGTTGCTCGAATAAACAGCACCGTTCATCATCATGATTGAAGAGTTGAACGAAGAGTTTGGTCTCCACTTTTGTAATAAGAACAACTAAGCTGTGAAATGCATTGCCAGAGTGGGTTTTTGTCGAAGGTTCGAACCTTGGGGTTACGAGGTAGACTGTTCTTGTTTCTATTAGAGAAACAAGTTCCATCGTATACCACATCATTTTCATCCACTATTATCGGCATCATCGCAATTGTATCATTCAATGGGCTATAAATCGTAAACGGTAAGATTTACAAAATAAGTTTACTAACAACAAAAGATGCAAAAATTTATTTTCTACAATTATTGTCAAAATAAATAGTTTCCAAAATATCGGCCAAAACAGTTTTTTTCAATTGGCGTTTGAAGCTCTACCTGGATTTGTGAGCATTTTGTAATTTTAGGCTCAGTAAGTGATCTTTACCTCATAGAAAAAAAATGGATTAGAAATTTAGTGCAAAGTTGACCAAAAAACTTTATATTTTTACTGGCCTTTCATTACGTTTCAGCACATTTTTTTTAAATTTTTGAGAAAAGGTTGAGTTTTGTATATCTACGAGTATAGATAAATTTTATATAGATGAGTTTAAATTACATAGTCCAATATTTTAATGTTATTTCTGCACTGTGGCACCGATTCCGCGGTCGGTGACGGTCGCGAGAACAAGATACCGTTAAATGCCTAATTTGACAGAACTACCTGGCCTTAAATTTTTTGTTAGTGTTGGCAATCATTTCGCTATGACACTTTTCTTCCGTTTTCCAGCGCTTATTAAAATCCTCTCTCTTCTCGGTTTTTGTAGCTCACATGAACAGAGACTAATTCAGATTTTACGACTAGTGGAGCGCCTGGGGGTTTTGACCTCGAACTTTTGCTGCAGTGAATGAATTTTTATGCTTGAAGTGGAATTTTATTTATTAAACTATAAATTGCAATGTTTACCTTTTTGTTTTTTGTGCTTTTGATTTTTTTATTATTTAAACGGAAAATAAAAAATAAAAAATTTAAACATATAAATTTTAATTAAATAATATTATTTTTTTATGTATACGTTTCATTTGACTTAAATAGGCATAGAAGAACATATTTAGAAGTTACTTGAATGTATTAAAGGTCGTAGGGACCCGGAGCAGGTAGTATAACACGGAGAGGGGAGTGGCAGCGGCAGCTGCAATGTACAACGAAACGATTTTTTTCTGAATAGTTCAGTTCCTGTACATGTTGTGTATATTTAACAGTGAAAATTGTGCATGTTGTGTATTTTAACAGTGAAAATTATACGGATATTCGGGTTTATTCCTATTCAACTTTCACATAAGACTTTTTATTTCATCGCTTGTATTAGGGACGTAGTTTATTCTAAAATAAGAACACAATTAGTCCATAAATAAAACAGCTATGATCAGTCTACATCATTATATTTCGGAATCAGTCCTTCATACCAACTTATTCACAGTTGCCTCGTGCAGCTGAAGTAGTCCATTTCATCAGTACATTCATACATAATTAACAAAAACGCTTTACAGTACCTTAAATTCAGTAACAGATGTACAATTTTCACTTTTACTTAGATATTTACTTATTATAAACCTTTCGCTTAGACTTGCTGCCGTAATATGTATATGGTTTTTTTGAGAAATGTCATGATTTACACGAATCAGCGAAAGTATTCAAAAATGTTAACGAAGACGCCAATAATATATTTGAAGCCGGTATAACATGTATTTTGGGTTTATATGGAACTCCAGCAAAAATTAAAGATTAAAAACGTTGAGGTTCAATTCTTTCATAAAAGCAACAGGAAAAAACAAGTGTCGTATTATCATCATTACCTCCTACAACAGATGCAGTATTTGAACACTTGAAAAGAGTGTACTTGCAAATTCAGATATGGCTAGGTAATGACGTAAATATTGAAAATTGAGAATGGAAGTATTCCCGAAATATGCTCATTCCAGTAACAATGACTCAATTACCAGCTCCGGCTAATCTACTACAAATGTTATTTTGTAATTGTAAAAAAGGGATGTGGATGTGCTGCTTGTGGATGTCGGAAAAGTGGCTTCTACTGTATTGTAGCATGTCTACAGTGCAACGACAACTGTTTCAATACTCAACCTATTATTCAAATAAATGAAGTCGAAGAAAATCTATACTTATAATAAAACTGTAACGGGTCGAATTCTGTACATTGAAGATATTTTGAAAAAAAATTTTTTGGAGCACTCCATAGTCGATACTGATGGCGAATCTGCATTTTTTTTCTTTCATGTCTGTCTGTCTGTCTGTCTGTCTGTCTGTCTGTCTGTCTGTCTTTCTGTATAGGGATCACGCATCACGCCGAAACTACTGATTCAATTCAGCTGAAACTTGGCATGATTTTAGTTTAAACTAAGGAAATTGCTGTAGGCTACTTTTGATCCCCAAATTCTGATCGGTTTTCTTGCGGGAGGGGTGAAAGTCAGAATGTGTATTTGGTTGTAACTCATGTTTGCGTTGTTTAATTTCATTAATTCTTTTTTGTTAGAAAGAACACATTTTTATATTGTCCCATCAAAATTTGAACATTATCGGTTTGGTGGTTCGGAAATTACACAAACATTAAATAATAACGACACGCACGGCGCGTTCAGTACATACTATCTTCTAAATATTCTGTGTATCACAGACGATCCACAGAATATCTAGATTCTAGATTCAAGAAGTGCCCACGTGATCGCGTCGCGTCGTCTTGAATGACAAAATAATTGTCAAAAAATATATTTTTGTGTGGACAAGGAGGAGGATGAGAACATCCTCCTTCATACAAGGAGGATGTTCTCAATCGGGTTGCATGTTTTTTATTTGCTTTTATTTTACACGATAACTCATAACTCCGCTAATTGTGAGTTGATTTTGATAATTCTTTGATTTTGATAATTCTTTGATTTTGATAATTTTTTTTGTTTGGTAGAAAATACTTCAGAGGTGATCTTATATATCGAAAACAGGGAGGTAGTTTTCCAAATATCAACGAAAAACAAATATCAGCTTAGATTTATCTGTATTTAGTTAGTCGAACGACAGAATTAAATTACCTGTCATTGAAGTAGATTTTTGTATTTTGGAGAAAACATATCAGTATAATAAGTAGCAGCATAAACAACCCATTAAATGTTCCCACTGCTTGACGTCGGGGCCTTCTCTCGCAAGGAGAGAGACAAGGCTATAATCCACCACGCTGGCCCAGTGTCGGTTGGTGGATGACATATGACATATGTTTAATTGGATAACGGGACACTCACGTATATACTGTCGGTCAATCCGACTCGAGTTTCGGCCGCGTCCGGCGGCCTTTTCAAAACGAGTGCACACGCGCGGTGGCTGCCCGTTTGGCACGTTTAGTTTCAGTGCCAAACGGGCAGCCACCGCCCGTTATCCAATTAAATATGTGTAACAACCACGTTAATTTTAATACTAAAATATGACATATGACTTAGAACTTAGATTCTAGGTACATTTCGGTTTCCTCACGATATTTTCCTTCACCGTTTAATTACCGGCATTACGAACATGACTCAGAAAAGATAGTGGTGCGTGTGGTTTTGAACCCTGGGTCTCCGGATCGACAGTCGGCGTTCTCCCGACTAAGTCAGCTGTAGCTTGCTAGACCAGCCGTAACTTAAAGTATTATTTCAGTCCAAATACTGTTTAAAATTTAAAGGTAGTGTTCAACAAGCTTCGGTAACCGAAGCAGACCGTTGTTAGGGTTCCGTACCTGACTTCGCTGTCCGTCCATCCTTCCGTCTGTCACCAGACTGTATCTCAAGAACGGTGATAGCTAGACAGTTGAAATTTTCACAGACGATGTATTTCTATTGCCGCTTTAACAAAAAAATACTAAAACTAAAATAAATATTTTAGAGGGGCTTATTTCCATACAACAAACTTGACTTTTTTTACCGTTTCTTGCTCGATACTAATAACGTACCTGTCACAGGTTGACGCTTTCACTATTCACATAATGTTAAGTTTTATGTTCTCTTTAAATGTAATTAATTAAAATAAAATATTTTTTTAAGGGGGCTCCCATACTATAAAATCATTTTATTTGCTAATGTTTCAGAACCCTTCGCGCGCGAGTTCCACTGGCATTTGACCGGTTTTATTTTTTCAAAAATTTTGTAATATCCTATCCTTTCCTAATATTATACAAATACTAGCGGCCCGTTCCGGCTTCGCTCGGATATTGTCACATAAAGCCCATTAATCGAAATAAAAACTATCCTATCTTTTAAGTTGGATCTATCTACACACGGTGTCCAAATTTGATTAAAATCGGCTTAGTAGTTTAGGAGTCCATCGCGGACAAAAATCGTGACAGGAGATTTATTTATATTAAGATATATAATATACTAGCGGCCCGCCCCGGCTTCGCCCGTGGTACATATATATAACCTACAGCATTCAAGGATTACGTACATATGAAAGAACGGTGAACGATTTTTTTAATCGGTTCAGTAGTTCCCAAGATTAGTGTACAAACTATATATATATATATATGCTATAGGCTACTTTTGATCCCCAAATTATCGTGCTGGTTACTGGGTCAGAAGTGACACCTGTAGACAACTGGCGGGGATAACTAATTAAATGACGATTGATAAGTTATCGACCGGGGATGAAAAATGATTAAATTACTAAAATGGCTATTAAAAAATAAGGGTTGATTGTAGAAGGGTGAAAATTGAGGATTGTATGTATTTTTGTATGTTGTATCATAAAAAAATAGAAATTAAAATTTTGTCTAAAAATAAAAATAAAAATTTAGGGTGGACTACCCCTAACATTTAGGGGATGAAAAATAGATGTTGGCCGATTCTCATAGATACCATATAAGCACAAAAAATTTCATTAAAATCGGTCAAGCCGTTTCGGAGGAGTATGGCAACGAAAACTGTGACACGAGAATTTTATATATTAGAAGATGTCAATATTTAAATTTTTGCTGCTCAATTACGTTGGAATGGCTGAATGTATCGAGTTAAAATTTGAAACATATTCTTGGCTTAGCTTAAGTAACACATAGGGTCATATAGATAAGTAACTATACATAGGCAATGTTTGGCCTATGTGTTCTTACAGACTATAATCTAATGGTATTTCAAATTTCAGCCCGATCACTTGATACGTTCCGCCATGATTCAGTAACAAACATCCAAACATTGACATTCATAATATTTACAGTTACAGGACAACGTTGGAACGGCTGAACATATTGAAACGGCTGAAAATTGAAACAGATAACTTATAGTCTGAAATACCACATAATTATATGTACTATCTATCAACCTGAAAAGAAGCATGACCCTAAGGAAACAAATATTAACTATCACGTCAAAACGGCACAACAAATTGGGTTGGCATACGAAACACAGATAGTTTAGAGTCTAAAATTTCACATGGGGTCTAAGTCTATATTTTCGTTTAACTCCATATTAATCTATAATAAGTATATATTTTCGTAAGGAACTTGATGTGATGGTAAGGTAAGAGCCAAAATGAAAATATATGCACCGTTTTGGCGTAGATAATACAGGTGATTTACGTTCACAATCAAAATAACAAGCAACATTATATTCTCATTAGATGGCGCTAATGCCAGTTTAAATCTAAAAGCACTAAAGGTCATTTAAATCAATGTTTTGTTATTGTGGTATGTATTTTTTCTTTCATCACTAGGTGGCGTTACTGGTATTCTAAATTGTACTAATAAGTTTATGCTGCTAAAAGGATTTTGATGCCGAATTTGGATTCTTTCGTTCTTGGATTTTTTTTCTGTGTTACAATTAAATTCATACATTAACATTTCACTAAGACTTGGCTTAGATTTACGGGTTCAACTTGCTTGAGAATCTATCATTAAAACTCAAAATTTTAATCATTTTGATTCCACACAGGCTTCGTTCAAAATTTTACGCGGGCGAAGTCGCGGGTAACAGTTAGAAAACAGCTTGCGGATAAAAAGAGATAAGTAGGTAATCAGATCATGCACATCAGCTTCAGACTTTTCGTAATGTATCCTATAAAAATCCTACAAACTTAACACTTGCGGCTATGTTCGATACTACGAAACCTTAATAAGTATGTTTGATTTTGTTTAAAAAAAGAAAAATAAAGATGATAAAATTAAATAAATTTTTGTGTGGAAATACAAATTCACTCAAACTCAAAGGGTTTTCAATGACTACTTATCCAAATATTTGACGGACGATACCTCCAACTAATGTATACGTCAGTAACATCTGCTTACGCGAACGAAGTAGCGGGTTCAGCTAGTATTTAATATATATAAAAATGTAACACACCTGTTTCCGAAAAGGCTTATAGTACCATAGACTACATCCATGCGCTTCGGCAGATTATACAGAAAACCTAGGAGTATAATCGGCCCCTATGTATAGCGTATGTGGACTATGAGAAAGCCTTCGATTCCATCGAGACCTGGGCAGTGCTTCAGTCTCTCCAGCGATGCCGCATCGACTATCGCTATATCGAAGTGTTGAAGTGTATCTACAGCAAAGCCACAATGTCTGTCCGATTCCAGGACCAGTGCACAAAACATATCCAGCTACAGAAAGGCGTGAGACAGGGAGATGTTATATCTCCGAAACTGTTCACTGCCGCGCTGGAAGATGTTTTCAAGCTACTGGACTGGAACGGATATGGCATCAATATCAACGGTGAATGCATCACTCACCTTCGGTTTGCCGACGACATAGTCATTGTGGCGGCTCGCTGGAGGACCTTGGTGCTATGCTCAGGGACCTCAGTAGAGTATCCCAACAGGTAGGTTTGAGGATGAATATGGACAAGACGAAGGTCATGTCAAATGTTCATGTCTCACCTGTACCGGTTATTGTTGGGAATACCACGCTCGAAGTTGTTGACGAATACGTCTACCTGGGTCAAAAGATCCAATTAGGTAGATCCAACTTCGACAAAGAGGTCCAGCGAAGGATCCAACTCGGATGGGCAGCGTTCGGGAAACTTCGGCACATCTTTGAGTCCAAAATACCCCAATGCCTAAAGACGAAAGTCTTTAACCAGTGCGTGTTGCCAGTGATGACTTATGGAACTGAGACGTTGTCCTTCACTGTTGGTCTCATAACGAAGCTCAAAGTCACACAGCGAGCTATGGAGAGAGCTATGCTCGGAGTCTCTTTGCGCGACAGAATCCGTAATGAGGATATTCGCAAAAGAACGAAAGTGGCAGACATAGCTCAAAGAGTAAGCAAGCTGAAGTGGCAATGGGCAGGCCACATCGCTCGCAGAACTGACAACCGATGGGGAAGAAAGGTTCTCGAGTGGCGACCACGAACCGGAAGGCGCAGTGTTGGACGGCCTCCCACTAGATGGACAGATGACCTCACAAAGGTCGCTGGAAACCGCTGGTTGCAAGTTGCGCAGGACCGTTCGTTGTGAAAATCTAGGGGGGAGGCCATGTTCAGCAGTGGACGTCTTGCGGCTGATGATGATGATGATGACAAAAATGTAAATTCTTTAGATAAAAAACAATTTTTATTAATAATTTTCATTTTTTAATAAATTTTCCGTCATTTACTTTTTTCCCCCGATTACTGTCGTCTAAATATACTGTTTGAATTATGTAAATTATCATTTTTTTATTTTTTTATCAAGATCACAATTTTTTAATTGGTAAACTTTTTAATATATATTAGTAGCTAAACATTGCATTTTAAATTTTTAAATTTCATTCACTCTAGCTCAAGTTCGAGGTTTTAAGGTTTTTAACGCCCCAGGCGCTCCACTATACGTACTATAATAAATTTATTTTATTGCCTGCATTAATGAACCCGCGGCTTAGCAGGGAAGCCTTCGTTCCCGTATTTTTTCCACGATAAAAAGTAGCTAGGTGCTGCTTTTGTTGCTGTGTTTCAAATTTACACCCGTTCCGACATTATTGAGCAACAAACATCAAAACTTTCGCATATATAATAGTAGTACTTTTGTAGTGGTAGGACTCATGGCAGAGTCCGCCTGGGGAAGTACCACACCTTTGCCAGTTATTCTACCGCCAAGCAGTAATGTGCAAACATTACTGTTTTCCGGTTTGAAGGGCAATGTTTCCAAAAAAATTACAGGGCTTGGAGATATAAGATCTTAGATCTCTGGGCGACGAGCGCAGTGCAGTGCTAGGTAATGATTTGGACTCTTCATGTTCCAATAGCTGCGTGTCACTGTGCTGTTATGTGTCAGGCATGTTGCTTACAATCAGGCACATGTCCTGATCGTCTCGTCATCCTCTATTTAAAAAAAAGTAGAATAGTTATTGTAGCTGTTATCACTAATCAGCCCACTAAGTTTTACAATGACTAGCTAGACCTAACCATACTATCTCTCGTATAGTTTAAATGTGAACAGATTACTGTGACTTGGTTTGAAGGGCAAAGTGTACAGAGAATATATCATCAAAGAGGTAAATCGTCTTATATCTCCGAACGCAGAGAAGTGTTACGAATTCCGGTGATTTGGACACTTCATGTTCATATGGTTGCGTGGCGTTGTTGTCATTAGTAGGCGTAATGCTTTGCCGTGGGGCGCATATTTTGCTCGTCCATTGACTTTGATACTATTTCATTCTATATTATATACTCAAACGTATTATGCATCCTTACATACTTACATTTAAAGTCAACATAACATATTTTTTCTGTGGAAATTTGACATACTTTAATCAAACAATAAATACTTATAATATAACAGAATTGGATATATTTTTAAAGTGTACGTTTAATCACATGAAACCCAAAATCGTGGCTTACTCATACAAATTTAAAATAGCTCTCAAACGAAAGAGCATGCATTTATTTCGGTAAAATAAATAATAAATTTGCGACCGAACAAATACAGATAAATCTCGGCCATTTGCTTGCGATTCGGATATTAAATTGGAAACGTTATTTGCTTATAGGATTTGTAATCGTGTAAATCTGTGTACAACAATTATAAAACTGCTTGAATTTTTTTTGTGTACCAAATGTGTGTTTTTATAAATGTTTATTAAACGTATGGTAGACGGTTTAGTCATATAATATATGTGGTTGTAAACATAAGTCTTGATTCATTTCAGAATTATCTTTACAAGCAGCGCCCGCGTATTCATCCGCGTTGTTTTCGTTCCTGTGATTTTCCCGCGACAATAAGTAACCTATATACCATTTCAGACTATATTCTAAATTTGAAACCGGTCCGTTCAATTATTTCGACGTGATTGGGAACAAACATCCAAACTTACGGATTTATAATTTAAGCTAGCAAATCAGTCGGAAAGAAAATATAGTTTAAGCGAAGCATTAGACCAAACAAAAGTAGAGATACTTGAGACATTTTCTTCGCGAAGGAAATTATCGCGAGGAAATCGGCATCAGCCAAGAAAGAAGATTTATGTCATCTGCCAGCCCACACTGTATCAACGTGAATAGCCTTAGTTCTCTCCTTGTGAGAGAAGGCCTCGAATTTCAGCATTATTAACGTAAAGTTGGCTGATTTTACCTCTATTTATTATGCTACAACTACCTACACATAAAAACAAAGGTATATCTAAAACACTATCTACTTATTATGCTACAAAAGGTATGCCAGAGCTTCAAACCCTATAAACATCTTCACAATTCGTTCGTATGGCTTACCACCGTACGAACATTCCGAAACATGACTTATGCACAAATTTCCCTATTTTAAATCGTTTGACGTTTACAATCGTCAAAAATATCGTTCTCATTTGAGTATACATATTGAATAACTGTCATTTTAAAACCCGACTGCAAAAAATCAAGTGATAAAAATATTATATAGGTAGGTACTATACAAGGACACAAGACACATGGGCGATTGGGACAAATCCAACGATATCTTAAATTGTCAAAATCCATCCAGCCGTTTAGACGATACGAAGGAATAAAGAAATTTACAAACATAGGCACACGCACACGCAGATACGCACGAAAAACATAACCCTTCTTTCAGTGGAGTAAAAATTGTTTGGAGAGTGATGATTATAATCATTACTTATTTTATATGCACGAAATTCCTTTTCAGTCACCTAGTTACTATTCGCACTTAATGTAGTGGAATACAAAAAGGAAAATACAGTGTATTTAAAATACACTGTCTTATTTTTAAACACGCTCTTATTCAAATCGAATGGTCTCCAGTTTTGATTTATAAGGTTTACATTTAACTTATAAATATTAATTATTACAATTTAGTACACAATTTAATGTGATTTATAATACTTGTAGATATTTTAAATGTGTAGTTGGTAATTAAATATGAGTTATAATACATATTAGTAGCTAGTAGGTAACTAAGTAGTAATTAATGAACTAGACAGCTCAGAAACACTACATACCTCATATACGAGTATGTATATTGACGATTCCTAAAATATTTCTCCCGCTTAAAATATCATTCTCCAAATTACAAACATACATCTGGACTATTACTAGAGCATATAAAACGACTTCACGTGAGTAAAGGAACACGTCTATTTTGATAGTGACACAGATATCCGGCGTTTTCCGCATCGAATGACAAATGTAAGGGTAAAAATAAAGATTCCTTGTTCTGAGCACGCGACAGCAAGTCTTTACCAAGTTTAAATGAGTTTAACGAGTTGAAATTTTTGATTGCAGAAAAAACAAACGTTCGGTGGGCTTTGTTTGGGTAAACTTCGATTGTAATCACCGTAGCCGGATGCTTGAGTTTTACGTCAATGGAATGCATTCGAATAGATTCTTTGAAATCATTTTAGAATCGATGAATTGAACAACTTTTGACGAGTAGATAGAATCGAGTTATGCAGGGGTTTCATTTCGCTTTCTTGTAAATGATTCATGGTATCACATCACTACATAGTATAAAACAAACTCGCTTTCTCTGACCCTATATCCATAAGTATGATTGAATATTTAAAACTACGCAACGGATTTTGATGCGGTTTTTTAGTAGATAGAGTGATTGAAGAGGAAGTTTTATATGTACAATAACATCCATTAAATAGTGGAGAAATAGGTATTGTTATTTGTAGGTTTCTTATTTGATGTCGTAAATAATTTCATTTTTTCCGCTTACATTCCAAACGCAGGCTGAACCCTAAGAGATTTATTAAAATAATGTATGTACTAAGTATTGTAACACATTGAAAAGATCTACAGAAAACTCCACTATGGTATACGAGTATGTATATCTCTTATAGATATCCCACAATAACTTTTCTTGTCATTTACTTTTTACGACAAATAATGGTAATTTTTGGATTTTAACCAATACAGTTTTAATCCTTATCCAATTAAATACCTTAAATACATTGTTGATTTAATATATATCTACATGCCCCTTTACAGCATATGATTGAAATTAATTAATTAAATTAAATAATTAAAAAATTGCGGGACGTAGCGTTTACGGCGGTTTGCATCCTGGATAAATAAATAGACTATGCAATAGAAAAAAAAAACAATTCGGTCCAATTTCCCCAAATCCTAGCGTTCAAACAAACAAACTCTTCAGCTCTATAATCCATATAACCTACAATAACCATTTTTATTAGTACTTATATTTAGTATCATTGCACCCGTGAGCAGCCGGGGCGTACATACAAACATATTATATAATCCATATTTTATTATTTTTTGTTACACATTCATCTTAGTAAGTACCCACGTTTCGTTTTTATATCATGAGTAGGTATTCTTACTAAGTCGTAGGTTCGATTCCCAGGACAAACATTTAGTGAGAAGAACATGGATGTTGGTTCTGTGTCCACCTGATCCTATGTGCCTATATACATATGTGTGTGTATAAGTATGTATTTAAAATTAAATTACGAATGTAACTAATCAGCTTAAATCAGCTATCTGGCTTCCATATTACAATATTTTGCTTAGTTTGGGATTAGATGTTATTCTGTGAAAAAATGCCCTTGAACATTTATTTAATTTTTGGTTCTGGTTCTAAAAAAAGTATGTTTGCAGGTTATCTCAGACTTTGGGCTATTTGGAAGGAGGGAAAAGATACCTTTACCTATTAGTGGTGGGGTAACAGACCAAGAATAATGTTGTAACCACAATGGCAAAGAATCATACATATATGACAAATTATGGGAAAAGAAATTGTTTTATTTTTAAATAAATAGTAAAGAGACGAGCAGGACACGTGCCTGTGAAGTAAGCAACATCCCTGCCACATAACAGTACACTGACACGCAGCTATTGGAACATGAAGAGTCCAAATCATTACCTAGCATTGCACTGCGCTCATCACCCAGAGATCTAAGATGTATCTTATATTCTAAGCCCTGTAATTTATCTGGAAACATTGCCCTTCAAACCGGAACACAGTAATGTTTGCACATTACTGCTTGGCGGTAGAATAACTTGCAAAGGTGTGGTACTTCCCCACGCGGACTCTGCCAAGAGGCCTACCACTACAAAAAGATGATGCAGACATTTTCGAAGAAAGAGATGGTAAATATATTTTCGACGTTTGTTACGTCAAACATGCACAAACACAGACAAACAAACATACTCAAAAAGACGGAATTAAGCGTAAGGCACGTTTTGTAATCCATCAGCAAACGTAGACGAAAATTTCTTCGAAGTAAGATATGGTGCAGTGAGAAACCACATACATGGTCCTTGACCTGATTCCACATGTACCTACAGTTCCGACCCGCCCTGCATCCTGTTTTTGATTTATTTGCTGTTTTCACCAATTTTACTACCAATTAAATAAAAGTGGGCGTGTTATTTAATTGCTCGTTCAAAGTTCATCCTGTGTCGTAGTTTGTTTTTGTGCTGAACTGTTTTGGACCTTTGAATTAACGACACAGAGAGTTTGAAAGCTGTACGCAAATGTTAGTGGATTTGCTCGGTTTATTGCCGATAAACGCACATTTAACTGTATTCTCGTTTTGATTATGTTCTTTCTGAAATTTGTATCGGCGTGTTCTATATCAATTAGAATTTTCTTTATCTTCATATTATTCTTCTTTTTTGAAAGTACTTTAGAATTGCTTCGTGCCAATTGTTTCTTGACGGTTAAAGTTCATGGTAATTTTATTTTGCGTGAGTTAGAGTAATATGTGAAACTTGGACTGGAAGTTATGTTGAATGCCGTTTTGGCGTCTGTTTCTTTATGGTATAAAATCGTTTCAAATTATACCTTCAACTAAAATATATCTAATTTTAGGTCACACTTTAAAAAAAGTTTGGATACAACAGCGGAGCACGCCATTTTAGCCAAAGCTCATTCTACGTATCTTCATATTCACGTGCAATTCGATAACATATTTATGATTCTGCTAAATTCGCACTACATCTCTCACAATGTCATAATAATCAATTGTAACAGATCTCAAGACGTAATTTTGCAGCTGTTTATCGCACATATTATATAATTTAGGTTAATTTTGTGTATTATTTTTTTTGTTGTAGGTTAGTAATTGACAGAATTGTTGACTCCTAATCACTAAAAATTTAAAACAATTTACCGTTTTTTATCTTTTCTATACTACGAGTAATATTATAAAGCCGAAGAGTTTGTTTGTTTGACCGCTAGGGTCTCGGGAAGTACTGGTCCGAATCGAAAGATTCTTTTTCTATTGGATAGTCCAGTTATCGAGGAAGGTTATAGGCTATAGAACATACTACTACTATCAATAAAAGCGGAACATGAATCAAGAATGTAACAAAAACGGGAAAAATTATTCCTTTTTGAGAGTTTTCGTAGCGTGCTTTGACATGACAGCATGTGTCTAAGATTGCGTCATTCCATATAAACCTTTGCTAATCAAATTTGTTTCTAAATCTGAATTGGTACGACCAATTTCCGACAGGTGGCGTAGCAGGTAGCTGAAGAAGTTTTTTGTTTGAAAGCGATATTCTCAGGAATGACTGAATCGATTTCAGTCATTCTTTCACCGTTGGATATGTTCGGGATCTCGATGAGTGCTATATAATGTACCACGGGCGAAGCCGGAGCGCACATCTAGTCTTCTATATAAAAATGTTATGTTGGTTTGTGTACGCTTCAAAAACTCAAAAAGTTCTGCACCGATAGACCTGAAATTTTAGAATGATATATAATCCGCATCAAGGATTAGTTTTATCTAATTTTTGTGCCACAGCGAAGCGCGGCAAGGTACAGGGTACAGCTAGTAATTTTTATAAAATAACGATTTATCTATTCTAGTGTTTACATCAAATGCAATGAAATCATAAATATTGTGTCTAAGCTAGCCTTCCATTGCTTTTAAGACTCCGGCAACGTGCGTGCATTCCGGTCTGGCTTCGACTCTTGTTCTTAGCTTAAATGCAGTAGATCTGTCGATTGCTTTCCATTAAAATCAGCAGTAGTAGTAATCTCTTCAAACACAAATATAGTTTTCATTTGGCCTGTCATAATAGTTTTTTCGATGTTATTTGATAGATCCTAGTTATTTTCGCCATTGCAATGGAGGAAACCTCAGGAGTCGATTAGTCGTATTAGTCGGAAAAGTCTGACCCACTGATTGGTATACAATAGGGATTCAACTTTACACAACATAAAAATAATAACAACTAGTACCTTGCATGTTACTTTTCCACCGTTCAACTTAATGTTTCGAAAGTTTTCCTTCATGCCCCTGTACCAGTAATATTTTCTAATAAAGTCGTCGCATTACCCCCAATATTGGGATTATTAATGTTCCAATGTCACGCATATTTAAAAGGGACGTTGACACTCGAACTTCGTTTACAAGTTTATTGCTGTTTTTATTGAGCGTTGAACTGCCGCTGGTTGTTATTATGTGAAAGATGCAAGGTCACTGATGTAATCTTAGCCAATTTACAGCTGCACGCGTTTTGTGCTATTTTCTATGTAAATCTCGTCTTACCCTAGTTTCTTCTGTATTTATTTGTTTTGCCTAATATGTTTTACTATTCCCTTTTTCTAAGTCCAGGTGAAAAAACAACAACATTTTAAGTTTTAAGCGTCGAGATTTCTGTAAATATTTGGTCTGATGAATGTTTTGAGATCTGAAAGAAATCTATAGGTCATAGAAGAATGGCATTATTATGTTGCTGTTGTTAGTTATATCCTAACGTGATCTAGATTGCTATCATACTGTCATGCTAATTAATATAAATGTTAAAGTTGTGGTGTTTATTTAGAAGTTTGTTTGTTTCATTAAGTTGTAACCCTGCATAGACTGAACTGAAATTTAAGCTCAGATTATAGTCTAAATAGCTTATATGGTAAGTTTTCTATACAAAAAATGCAGAGTTCCTCAATCTAATTTATATGTGGATGAAGTCGAAGGCAAATAAGGTTATAATTTTTTTAGGGACTGGTTACATTTTTTTTCTTATTTGTCTTTCGTTTCTTTCTCTTTTCTTCTATTTTGTTTTTCTTCATTTGTTTGACAATCTAGATCATTCTTTTTGATATATTTGTCTTCAACAAAGGCTGCTCAATTCATTTCTTGCGCCATTAGTGACAGATTACTAGTGTACTCAATTATATAACTGGCTTCACTTCAATAATTGAACTGACGTTCCTATTAATATTTCATTGATTTGGAAATGTTTTATTTGGATCATTATTGGTGTACTTATAAGAAGTATTTCCCGATGTTCGACGAAATAGTGGAAAGTAAGCAATTAGGCAACATGCCAGCGTCCGGAGCATTTATTATTTCATCAGATTTTTAAATGATCATACCGACATGAGATTGGTGATGCTTGATAAAAAAAACAGTAGTTTTTGTGGAACATATCTTATTGTAGTTCTTGGATTGTCATCATGTGTTGTTCAACTTACGCTAATAGTGGGAGTAGAACTAAGTATGTGATAAAGATAAAAATAACAAAAGGCTAATTGATGGCGTCAATAACGACTTTTGGGTATTTGGTACTATATTTATGTTAATGTCCTTTTTATCTCAAAAACGAACAAAAGCAAAAGCAAATACGACAACATTAAGCGTCATATTGTGTTAAGAGTGATATCCTAGGATTTTTCAGCGACAACAATACTGTTACAAAAATTTAAGAAACCTCCATACATTTTATGGCAATAAATAATTGCTGAGCTTTTGTCTACACAGCAGAAATCGCGTTCCAAAATTGCCCCGAGCGAAGACACCTATTGATCCAACGCGAAAGCCTTAACATCTGACCTTTGCACCCTCGAGATAAGGTCTGAATTGGCGTGTCGGAGGAAGCAGGGCATTGGCGATGTCGCGCTATGTGACACGGCCGGATATATTTAGCTTGTTATATTTAGATCGGCGTCCAGCGGTTAGAGCTCTGGTGATGGCCGCGTGCGTGCAAATGATCTGTTATTGGTAGCTTGGTAGATCAATAAACAATTGGTTTTATGGCTGAAAGTTGATTTAACGCTTGATTGGATGCGAAGTTAAATGCCCCGAAGCTTGCAAACCAATTTTAACTTTGGATTTGGCCCCTGTTGAGCGCCAACCAACGGACCGAACGTGTAGTCTCAGATGTGCTTCGAGTGATAATAATCAAAATATCCAATGATGATATGAAGAATGTTGAAGTGACTCGGATTATTTAAACTAAGAAAGCTCCATCGTAGACCTCGTCGTCGCATAGTATCAGGCGAAATTACGGTCAAATCTATAATTGTTATACACTAGTTTAATTTCTAACAATTCACAACATTGTGGTTTCCACAAAAATCTTTAAAATGTTCGGGAACAAACCAATAGCAGCTGGATATTTTCGTGCAGTTAATATCATAGTGGCAGAAATTTTATAAAACGCCAAGCTCAAATTGGCTACGGACATTTAAGATAATTATTTGTACAATACAACACAATTCCTTAAGAATAACATTTAATCTGTGGATCACGTTGGCTGATAAAATAATTTTCAAATCTAGAGTGAATCGGTTACTTCTGGGTGTGTACTCGCATCATCGTAGACAGCATCATCGTTTAACATAAGGCGAGGTGTCAGTTACTGCTGCAAGTCGGTATTATTTTGCTAAGTTAATGTCTATCTGTCTATTTTGCAGATCAGCTACATTCACCCTTAGATAAAGAATAAGTAAATGGATCAGGTTTTACCGCACGGTTCCTTTGTATCAATCGTAAGCAGATGAGGTGTATGTTAGCTATGGCAACAGAGTGATGTGCCGCGACAAGAGTATTACACTTCCACAAGAGCGATAAGACATGCGATCAGACCCGTGCTTTTGGCGTGAAGCGTTTTGGTTTAAAGCGCTCTTTGCATTAATTATTATATACGGATTTTATTTTATTGTTTCACGAATTAACTATCAAAAGCCAATGCCAAACTGTCCAAGTTCAAGACGTTGAAACCGAAAGCCAGTGAACTCTTTCGCAAAGCTGGTGCCAAAAATGGCAAACTGCGAAAGGCACGTAGGATGCGTTTATTTGGGCTCATGAGGTGCATTGCAGCATTGATCTTACGTTGGAAAAAGAACGGAGTTGGATATAATGGTCATTATTTTTAAGGAATATGTCACCTTTAAAGACAAAACGTTTACCTATTCAAGGCTCGAGTGAACCAAAACCTTTTGAAATTATTGAGAAATATCAGATCGGTAAAGAAATTTTACGTTCGTGACGTCAAACATACACAAAGATACAAAATTAACGCCACAGATATCACAGGTTTTTTTACTAAAACCACAGAACCAAATATGTTATGTGAAAACTTTGTGAAAACAACAACGGTTGACAACTTTTGTCTCTTTGTTTTGTTTTGTTTGTTACGGAGTGATTACAAGACAAAGAAGTAAATCATCTATGTATATCGTAAGGTGAGCCCAGTCCAATGGTAGTTAGTAATTTTGATTGTGCATGTACAAAAAGCTGAGTGGCACTGCGCTGTAATGGGCAAGGGTTTTGCTTACCATCAGGCAGTAGTCCTTAATCGTTTTCACTCTACATATATTTTAAAAAGAATATAAGGAAGTTAATTAGTGCATTGATAAATTAATAGGCCAAAATGAAACGTCTTAATAACATGCATGATTTGAACTCATGATTTCAAAGTCAGGTGAATCTATGAGCCCAAACAATACGCCATAAAGCCCACTCTAAACTATCCCGAACATGCGAAAGTGCCAAATGGTATTGGCAACAATCTAACTTCGAAATTGCATGACAAACTATGCAATCCACTTTATGGACACGTCTGCAGGTGGGTGAAAAACGGCCGATGTGAACTTCAGTATAGTTACGAATTGTATAACACTGAGGGGTCACTACGTTCGTGGCATTGCAACAGCAAGCCTTACGAGACTCAAAAAGCTATAAAATATTCGAGTCAATTCAAATTGATATAGAAATTGTGACATTGAGCTTGAGCTTAAATGGATAAAATTGAGCTTAGTTTGATACGACTACGTTTGTAGTATTTACTATTTTGGTTTCTGTGAATTTTAAAGTTCGTTGAATGTTTATAGCCACCCAAAAACAGTTTTATGGAATGTCGATGTTTGATATTGAAATTGACTTTTAAACTGGTTTTTGGGCGTTGAAGTATCATTATTGGCTGGCTTCAGTCAGTAGTGAATATACTCACTTAGTCGAGGGTTCGATTCCCATACAGGGCTAACATTTGTGTGAGAAATACGGATGCTCGGCCTTTCTCCAAGTACTTCCGAATCAATAAAATTATCAGCTATTGGACTTTCATAGTAGAAGCTTTATTTACTCTTAGTTTGACTCTTAGTAGATTAAATTTATGTACATCTTGTAAATAAATATATACTTAGTAAAAAAAAATTTCAAAATTTATATAATCTGTGTACATAATAAAATAATACCGCGACTAAGTAGATGATGTGTGGAAAAATATAGATTTATATTATTTTGTAAAAAAGTGCTCATGTCTCAACAACTTCACATTCCACAATAAAAATCATAACTATATGTTGCAGTTGATTTGCTTAAAAGTTGTCTATGTTTATGGCAACATCAGATTGGATGAGCCACGATGTTTTGTTATGATCCAATGCAGACGAGCTAGCATTTGTAAGCCAGCGTCATAGTGAAATAATGAAGTTGCCAAAAATGGAGGACAATGACTTTGTGGTGGGTGGGGCAGGTTATGAAGTTCGAAGACCGGCGCAGTTTTTACTACGATTTGAAATTAGACAGCCATTTGTTATTCTGTTCAGTTCCTATCTCTGTATCGGAAGTCGGCCGAATAGAGTAAGAAGGAAGACAAGTTTAGCGTGCAGAATATTAACTTGTAAGCTAGTTATTAACAATGTCCTAAAGAGAGATTTATATTTTTGTTTATATTGAACGCTGTTCCAGACCAAGACTGTATTCCAAATTTCAGCCCGTTCTTTTCATCTTTGCAACATGATTGAGCAACAAACACCAAACATTCGCATTTATAATATTAGTAAAATCGATAAAGCGTATTGTCTCTTCCGGCACAGCAGGTCTTAACAGTACCTACGCTGTTCCGCAACGCCGTACAAAAATCATGCGACAAGGAGAAATGAGAGAGAGTTGCAACACCCCTCTTCAACTGCACTCAGTTGGACAGCTTGCAAGTGACGGCATAGTGCTGAATCTTATTACTTTATACCCTTCTATTATCCTACATAGGTCTCCTGGTGGTTCATTTCACCCCTGAATTTTGTTCACGGGCCTGTAGTCTAGTATATACTATATCTGTATATGGTGGTAGAATAATCAGGTGGGTGAAAAATCTACCAAAAATAAAAAAAAACTAACCTGTAAACTAGTATTCTTGCTGCAACCAGTTTTCTTTTTTATAGTAGGTAAGTAGTGACATATTTGGGGCTTCATCTCGGATTATTAGCTACTTAATGAGAGATACTTCGCACCGCGGGAATTATTTTAAGTTGGGTTTCTGTTACTTAGGCCTTAATAACAGACAGGCCTTATTGGCCGCACCTACGAGTACCTTATACATAGAGTGGTGAGATGAGCAGGGCATGTGCATGATGGTAAGCAACATGCCTGTCTATAACAGCACTGTGTCACGCAGCTATTGGAACATAAAGTGTTCAAATAATTACTTACCAAGCACTGCACTGCGCTCGTCACCTTGAGATATAAGATGTTTTATCTCTGGCCTGTAATTAATTTTTATGTAATTTTTTATTGGTTTTGTCTGCGCCGGCGATGCAGAGGAGTTATAAATTCGACTTTGCGAGGAAACACTGCTTTAAATCGTATTTTATTTAATTCGTTAAGCGAATTGTTTAAGCAATAACAAAGAAGCCGGATATAATTCTGAGGTATCTTCGTATCATTTCAGAAAAATTTGAAAAAATTGCATTTTTATGAGCAAACCGGTTCAGTATGCAGGTTGTTTCACGGATGACGTCACAAACTCATAATGTAGTTCGAAGTGTAGTGAAAAGAGTTGTCAATTTAGAGTTTTTTTTTCAAAATAGAGTTTCTACGCTGTTTCGTCAGAGTGATGGTGTGGGCCAAGAATTGACCGTAGCGGGGACCATACCCTTGCTTTATAGGTATGTGCATAAAAATTAAAATTGAAATTTTGGCTTTGAATCAATGAGTATACAAAATGAAGACCATATTCCAAACACTTAAAAAAAAAATATTTTCTAGATATATCATCTTTTTATAGTGGTGGGAATTTTTGCAAAAGTATCTTGGGAAGTACCACACGTTTATCAGCCATTCGACCGCCATAGAAACTTTACTCTGTTTCAACAGTTTGAAGACAATTTTGCCAGAGTAATTATAAGACAAAAAGAAAAATCATTTCATAGCTTCAGCGCCGCTAGGCAGTGATTTAAAAACTTGTTGCTCAAATAAATTTGTAAAGTTATGGTCAAGCGTGTTGCTTACTATGAGGCGCTTACGTCATGCTCGTCTTGTCGATTATTATAAAGTCAAAGTTCGGATATTTATTGCTCAATCACGTCGGATCTATTGTATCGGTTTGAATTTTGGAACCTAATTAGGTTATACTCAAGTATAGTAGCTAAATAGATTACTTTTTATCGCCAGAACAACGAGAACGGCAACTATGTAAAACCGCAGGGCACTGCTAGTTAAAAATATAGCTAACATCAGCAGAGTGTTGATAAAGCAAGTACCCGTATGCAGGCAGGACCTTGTATTTATTATTTTATAACTATTAATTATATACCTACGTGGCCTACTAACCCAAACTATTAATTTTTATGACTATGAATCGCCACCTTTAACACCACTGACGTAATTAAGGGTTATGTTCTATCATATCTGTGTATTAAATTATAATCAAATTGATAGATAACGTTCTATTTGAGTTTCTTTTTTTAATATAGTGTGACGAGACGAGCAGGACATGTGCCGGATGGTAAGCAACATGTCTGCTACATAACAGCAGTGACACGTAGCCATTGAAACATGAAGAAATATGTCGATGTATATACAAAATTATGCAATGTGGTAACAAAGAAAGATATTGAAAACATTACACATGACTTAATCAGGATCTAGACTCTAGATTATTGATTCCCGACGTTTCTGTCGTGGTTTTTCAATATGTTCAAATCGCGAAAGTTTCATAGATATACGGACAAAGATATAAATTGATATTAGGTAGTGGTGTCCGGTCTTCCGCGTATAATTTAGAAAAAATTCTATCCCTAATAAACTAACAGGGATCAAATTGAGATAAAAAGTAGCATATATGTGCTACTCCAGACTTTAATCGACCTGATTCGTTCAGCACTCACAATGTGATTGAGTAGGAAACTAACATTTATTGTATTAGTAGGATTAAATAGATTCCCACTTTAGATAAAGAATAAGTAAATAGATCAGGGTTTTCCGCACGGTTCCTTTGTACCAACCCTAAGCTGATGAAGTGTATGTTAGCTATGGCGACAGCGATGAGGCGCGACAAAAGTATGTGACACTTCCACAAGAGCGACAAGACAAGAGCGATCAGACCCGTGCTTTCGGTGTAAAGCGTTTGTTCTAGCTCTACACATACGTAGTATATGTAAACTCTTTAATTCTCACTTTCATATTTGCAATATTACTAGGAAGTTGGCCAAATAAATAATCATTATTACATACTTATAAACTACTAAAATCATCCCGCGATTTCCCGATTCGCAATTTTCACGAGTTAAAAAGTAGTGTTACTACTTATTTTAGACTTTCGCATTTCTAACATTAGCAGGATATTATTTAAGTACCTTCATTTAAATAATGAATTCGCTAAAGCTTTAGAAGATGTCTAGTGAGGCCCGATTTCACGAGACCGTAACCATAGATTCGAATCCGAACAGTAATAAATATTTTTATTAATCTTTTCCAGTATCCTTAACAATAAAGTAAATATACTTCCTCGCACTATTGCCGAGTATACGTTTGAAATATTATCCGGCAATAAACTATTGAATAAAAATAATTGAACTCATAAAAGCACTCATCACATATGTTAACATTTCAAGACCACTGAAGAGGTCACGTGCCGTGACGGTTACACTCAAAACAAATACACGAGTTTTAAAAATAATTCGCCTATTTCGTTCTAGGGGACAGCTGAAGTGGCATGCCGCCAATATTGTACTACAGTGTGACGTCATAGGGACAGAGTTTCCCCACTAACTACTTTTTAAACTGTGGGAGTACACGTCATGGACAGGCGCCGTATGTCACGAAAATGGGCTGGGTTCGAGCAAAATTCAGAAAAGCCGGTATAAGTTCCTTTTTATCTGCTATAAAATGTGAGTTTCAGAGAGTTGGGTCGGCGCTGGGAAGGTTGTGAGTTATGTGCTCGGAACCAAATTATATACAAGGTTATATACTTTTATAAAGAAAAAAAAATAGAAATGTACCTAATAAACTGCAAGAGACGTATGGAGGTCGATTATAAAAAAAATAAGGACAATTGCGGGTCTTTCATTTTGTTCACGTTACAGATGGATTTTTATGTTGAGTCTTTACGCAAATACGCCTTTAAAATCTTCGGTATGGTGTGTACAACCCAGAAAACCAAACAACATTCTCACGTTACTTAAAGAAGCACTACCGCAAATTCCAGACCATCTAAAAACTAAATAACTTGGCTCAACGACACAAAGTGAGTCCTTAATACTGACTGAGTCTTTTTCAGCCATGAAGACAGAGGCATAAAGCTCGCGAATATCTCCCTCCACTTGGTTTTTCCAATGGCATTTCAAATGGCAATGAGAGATCCTTAAATAAACTCGCAAAAACAACAAGACAGGGTGCTTGTTACAGACCGAATAAATATTCCGGCAAAATTATAGCCAACAAGAAAAGAAGATGGTGACTGGAGGGTAAGCAAGAATGCTGAAAACCTATTGGCTGCACTTAAAATACCACCTACTGAAACTTTAGTAAAAACTGTTAAGCTTGTACTAGTCTTCTAAAATTACGGTTGTAAATATAATGAAATCTCCCAGCATATTACACAGATGTATAAATTTGAGCTCTTCTGAGAGTCTGACCTTGCAGTGATGAAAAACATCGCAACGAAAGGTCGAACACAAATATTTCTCGATGGCATAGGGCGTCTCCTATCCCGCACTTGTCCAGCGTTGAGGATAATATGACTCTCTCCTGGAGAACTAACCTCTCACGGTTAAATAAGGGACAGTCTTCGTAATTTGCCTTTACCTTTGAATCTCAAATAGGGGTCTCTTTTCTGGGACCCTTTATTTTAAGAGATACTTACAAAGCCCTTCCAACTGTTACGAGTTAAATTACCACTTTGTTTTTTAAGACTTTTTTTATTTGGGCCATCATGAGAATTTTTGTTCACGAGCCTTGTTTTTAGTGTGATTCAATTTGTTTCAAACTGTTATCATTGATTTTATGGTATTTAAACACCGTGGTGGTCTTTTATTTTATTAGGTTAGAACATTTATTTTGATTTCATAATAGTGAAGTTGAAATTTCGTATCCCTTCTGTACCTCCGAGTAATTTCCCAAGTATAAATCTACGAGTTTGTCAACAGCACGGGATTTACGGGGAAGGCAAACATCCTGAACTAGCGTGTTCTAATCGCAAGATATTTGATTATTGTGATAATTTCTCTGTCGAGGACATGTGACCTGTTTTTGGGTAGTGTTATGGCAAGTACAAGTCACAATGAGACCACCGCCTAATTTGCGTAAAAAATTAGCTTTGAAGTCGAAAAAATGAATGGAACAGCTGTCAATACATACATACTCGTACAGTCGCCTGGCAGACCTCGCTTTTAGTGATACTTAAGTGATTTTATGTAAATTTCAAATTAAGTACAAAGTCTATTTACGAGTATTTATTGCGTTTTCAGGGTTGGTTCCATAATTTTAGTGTTTCATAATCTTTAATTGAATGCGAACATTTATTGTGTATGTATCTTTAAAGCCTCTAACAACCAAGGCTACTTCCCCAATGAACAAGTTGTAACCAGGTAACCACCGGTCTTTATAAATAAGATACCCGTGGTGAATAATTCAACCACCCAGCAGGGCCGCACGATGCCGCCGGGTCGCCGGAGCAACTATTGTATAATCTGCTAAAATAGCAGGTACCCTTGTAAGGTCACTGTCATATCGTCCAGCTATGCCAAGTGGACAGTAACCTCCGTATTCCAAAACGTTACTGAATTGTACAAAAATATCTAAGATCGTGATTATTCTTGTCTGACAAACGTAACAAGCACTATACGAGTATGTTATAAGATAGGATAATATAAAAAGCATGAGCTCATAATATATTTAAAAAAAAAAGTTATTTTGAACAATTTTGTCTGTTTTAAGAACGTCCATTTTCACAACAGTGAAGTCTGTGTAGGTTATAACCGCACATAGGTACACTTCTGATTATCTTCTAAGTACAACACTGTCATCATTACTGGTTTTAACGGTGAAGGAAAAAAATGTGAGGAAACCACATGCTCCCAAAAACATCCTATGAGGATTTCCCATTTGCCATCTTGAACTAGATCATCTTGCGAGAGAGTCCTCAGTCACAGCAGTGATAAAGTGCTTAAGTCTATAGTCATTTGAATTTACTTTGAAATTGCACCGCTTTTTGGGTCGAGGTAGCCTTGAGTAAATGTTAAAATACGGGGGTTAGACTCAATGAGTTTTTAGAAGACTCTCAAAAGGTGGTGTATATTTGTGACTGCACAATTGTTTTGTTTATAGTATAGAGCGACAAGACGAACAGGACATGTAATCAACTTACTGATGGTAAGCAACATGCCTGCCACGTATGTAACAGCACAGTGACACGCAGCTATTGGAACATAAGGAGTGCAAATCATTACTTAGTACTGCACTGAGCCAGAGATCTGAGATATTATGTATCTCAAAGCTCTTTAATTTCTCTGGAAACATTGCCGTTCAAACCAATACCGTCAGATTATAAACTACTCTACCGTAGAACAATTTCACACGTTACATTATAATCAGACGGTGTTTAAAATTGTACGGTGACATATCAAAGCCTTTCTTTACTCAACTACCGCCTATAGGCGAAACCTTTGGTTACTCACAACACAGAATAAAAGCTCGCTCGTCGCTCATCACCCTTTAAAACGGGTACTTTTTACATCTACATCAAAGAGCTTTTACACGAAATCTCTGTAGAAAATGTATATATATAATATAAGCTTTATTTTGTGTAGTCGGGTGTAAACGTGCAAGGAGCACCGATTGGGTCTCCAGTGGCTTCTAATCTGCGTAAATAGGTCACTAGGTGCCGCGGCGGAGCCCTATCGATTGCGCTTCGCAGGAACTACCCACCAAGGGCTGTTCGCTATTTCGGATATACATAAAACGTTGAAATTTCGTTTAAATTGATACCGGTTTTAAAGGGAAGGATACGAATTTATTTTTATCTATACCGATATTATAAAGAAGCAATATATGTATTATGTTCTCGTTTTTGTAAGTATGTTTGTACCGTGGTTAGTGTTTGTAACGAATGAACTCTGAAACCACTTTCAAAAATTCTTTCTCACTAAAATGCTACTTTATCCCTGTGTAATAACGGTGATGAACGAAACCTATTTATACACAAACTAATTCTTATGTGTTGGAATACATAAAAAACAAATTCGTACAATTATTTATATATTTCTGTGCTGTATAACTTCTCATACAAAAATTTAATTGAATAATTACTAGCCCCGACTGCGTCTACGTTAATTCGGGAAAATAATATTCCAGAAATGTATTTTATCTGAACAAAATGTAGTCTATGAATATTATACATTTATCTAATTTTATGACGTCATTGAGTAACATACATGTGAACACTCACATTTGTAATATTAGTTGAATTAATTAATAGGAATAAATAAGGCGATGGAACGCGCTTACTTAAAAGAAACCGATTCGCTTTCAATTTAAAAACATCGATATTACCTACGTCTCTCGAGGAATATCTACTTGACCAACTCATATACCACATATAAACGGAAGTTACATTAATATAAGTCGTTGATAGAACTGGGAGGATATACCTTTACCACTTGATTATATTGTTACGTTGTGTTTATTTATTAAAAAAGATAATAAATACATCATAACAACTCATTACGTAACACATCTAAACGTTCAAAAAGCCGTTTATAAATAATAGTCATTAACAAACCAAAATAAGACATACAGCGTTTAAAAAACATACATATACAGACAGAAAACAAACAGATTAGAGCAAACAGTATCTACTATATTCGTATGCAATCGTGCAATACGATATATATTTCAACTGAGAGTACGTACCATTTACAGTGCCTTCAGTTCAACTTCGGTACATTTACAGAATACGTAACAGTATCGGGAGCTCCCAAGGTTGTTCCCGCTGACCTATTTACAAGGATCAGGGAGACGGGAGAGCCATCTGCGGGCGTTCGGTTAAACTGCCCGTGGTACCCGACTGTTGTGAGAGGCTTACTGCGGTCCACTCGGAAACCGATCTTATAGAACGTAGTTACGAGTAAATAGTTGTAGAATTCGAAGATATTTTGGCTAAGAAAGTAAAACAGAAAGGATGAGCCTAAAATGAAGATCAAGTTTTTAACTTCGAAATCCGACGAGGAACTGTTGAAAATGTTCGATAGATATGTCTATGATATGATAAATATGTATAAAATATGATAGATGATTAAACTAAGAACACCAAACAAGTAGACCGGGAATGTTTTTTTTTACTTTTTTGTTTTTACATTTGACCGCCTAGCCTGATGTTAAACGACGATGCGGTCTACGAAACCGACGCAACCACTAATGCAAAGCATTCAACAGACAAGACTTTCTTACCACAATAGTAGTTAGTGTGTGAGGCTATAGGGAACGGCAAAAATAATTTATTTCATCAAGAATTCAATCCCTTTAATCTTTAAAAAAAGATTGATAGGAAGGGAAGGGATTGAATTCATAAGTAACAGGGCAAAGAGAAAAAAACATTTAATCTTAGTGGCGAGCAAAATTCAGACTCGGGCAGTGATACGGACTCTTTCATGTTCTGTTAGCTGCGTTGCACTGTTATATGTGATGCCTGTCTTTCCGTAACTCTATGTTATAAAAAACATAATTATATACGGTCGAATTGAGAAACCTCCTTTTTTGAAATCGGTTAAAAAAACCTTCCGAAGTAAAAAGCGTCATAAGTTTGACACCATCTCTGCCTGTGCCATCCTAAGGCCTCATTCGCACGGGAGCTTTAAAAGCGTTGCGTTAAAACTCGCCGTTAAAGCTTTTATAACGTTTTCGAAATTACTTGTTACATACGAACGGTTTTTAAGCTCCCGAGCTAATGACCCCTAAGCGAATAGACCAATTTCCAAGTTTTAGTTTGAAAGCTGAAATTTGTGTAGGTGGGCTTTATAAACGGTAAACTGAAGCCGGGTTATTTATTTATTTTATAAATATATACCCTTAGTACGTTGTTTACATGGTTAGGTAAATTAGAAGATTAACACTTGACCGCTGCCTCTCAGATGTTAAACGATAAACGACCATGTGCTCTACGCTAGAGCCCGTTTAACTGAATCTTTCTACTTGAAGTCGCTTATATTCTATCCATTAGGAAAAACACATTCATACGAGTACAGTGTATTGTACAGCTTAGCCGTTAGTACAACGAAAGAGGCATAAAACCTCTTCGTTCAGGTCTCCGTGACATTAACCATGAAACGACATCGCCTTTTCGAGTTCCGAGTAGTCCAATTTTAGGCATGTTTTCATAGACGCCAGCTTAATATGTAGCTTTAGATAACATCAAAACTTGGCATTTAACCGTTTCGGTATCTGTCTGAAACATTCTCCCCACTAGCTGGCTCGTATCCATTTACAGAGCTGTTTTTGCCCAGTTTCACAAAACAATATGGCGAGCCGAAGCGGGTAGCGACAGCCGAGCTCAGGGCGGGCGGTGTCTCGACGATCGACGAAAGGACGGGCGCCTCGGCGGCGGCGGCTTTGTTTGTATGCGATCATCGCTTCGGTTCAATATCAATTCCACAGAAGTTAATGCGTTGGGAGTAATGAGATCTGAAGAGCATCTCCAAGTATATATAATCGCTTGTTAGGAACGACTATAACGATGACAACAATAATATGTTCGTTTGATATATTTTTGAATTGATTGGTGAAAAAGTCAGTGGAGTATTTTATGATAGGAGTAGTATTTTCTACAAAAAAAGTCTCAAGTTTATCCGAAGATTTCTTTCAGTTACGAAAGTGACGGTTGAGCTAGAGTTCACAGCCCACGAAAAATCTATCTGTGGTGCGCCTAAAGAAGTATACACTTCAAAAAATCTACCGACACGTTAAATGATTCAATAATAGATGACAGCTCTAATTCTTCGATACGGTTATAACAAGTAACCAAGACAACATTTTTATTTTACATTTTTATCTATTTTGCCAGAATATTGATAAATAACTTTTGAGACGTTTATTGCATTCCCTGTTCCATGACTTTCGGCCGTAAGGTCTATCGCTGATACATAATCGCATGTGGCTTTGCTATTTGTTTTCTCCATCTTCATTTAGCAATCTAATTAAAGATACGGCAATAGCAAGGCCATAGCAATTTAGTTAGGCGGGGCCGTGTATTATCTAAGCATGGTATAAATAATTGGCAGCCCCGAAACACTGCAATAATCATCCAATCATCCCCTGTACATGGTAGTTAGTGCCAAGTCAGTGGCTCAGTTGATCCCTTCCAGTCTAATTGCCGGTGTGTGTTTGGCGGAATGTGACGAATAAGTACATTAGGCGAACACGATGGGGTCACTGGGGCTACGGCCCGAACACGCGCACACAAAGGGCATAAGACTCTTTAAAAATAATTTATTTAGCCATAATTCAAAAGAGCATTAACGACAGTTTTACTTTAACGAGTTTGACGGACTAACACTATCCACCAGAGAAGGGCAATCCTGAGCAGCACGTTTGCTGCCGTTTGAGTGTTTTTTTCGTTTGAGAGCCGTTTCTACTCTTGCTAATCCGTTGATTAGCAAGAGTAGAAACGGCTCTTTTCTTTCCAAGACGAGCGACAATTTGCGGAAGGCGGCAGTAGGTGAATGCAATAGCAGTACGGAAAATTGGCTGATCGTTGGAAAAATGATCACGATGCATCTCAATCCTCCTATAAAATCGCTTCACTTTGAAGACAAACTTACTCTATTCAACTTAAGTTAAGTTCTCGTATAACCGAAGTACATTCCTCGCTACACAACATAACTCAGTCCTGATACTCTATGTCAATAGATACTTTGAAGCGCGATGTCTCTCCTCCCGGAAAGAGGAACTAATGCAAGACCATCACGCTTGTTTTTTTTTTAGTTTTATGATTTCTTTTAATTGCTCTTTCACCGACTTCATACACGAGGAGGTTCTCAATTTATGTATTTATTTGGAACATAAACATAATGCGTCTATACAAAAACAGGAGTCTATTGGGCCCGAGCTACTTTAACTTTACTTTAGAACTGTGTTTCGGAAACCAGTGGCATCTTCCTACCTGTACATGAAAAAAAGTTACAAATATTTGAATTGAATTCAGCTGTATGTTTTTTATGGCTACCCGATAGGTCTGCCAATGGAGAATCAATTTTGATGTTTCTTTCTTCGATGATACCTCATACTACAGAGATGATTCATTTTACAATTTTTTATCGAAATCGGGTTTTCGAAAAAATATCAAAAATCTAAAATTTGCATACAACAATTACAAATTTTTTGAAAGTTTTGTCAAGTTTTTTGAGTTTAACTTTAAATTCAGAAAACTCGGTGTTTGTTGTATTGGAGAAAATTCAATTATTTGTATTAATTATCGCTGATGACATTATCATCGCTATCACAGATTGAACTTTAATTCCGATCTAGCACTGATTTGGCATAAGGAAGTATATCCAATCCACTATTAAGCTAGTCAAAGTTGAGGGTGATAATGATGAGACTTGTAGTTGATACCAATATCACCACAGCGATCATACCTACGTTATGGACACAGTTTATCACATCTTGAGAGAATAAATCAAACTCAGACCAGCAATTTTGAAGGGTTCAAGATACGATAAAAGTGTGATAAAAAGGGTTCGCGTAGGCCGGCCGGATTGGAAATGTTGGGGATATCTGAACTATCCCTGATTTTGCACTTCGACACGCGTTAAATATAGTAAAGCAGCTTTTTGGTAATCCCTCGGGACATGTGTTTGCCCAATAAAATAGGTAAGATTTAAGCAGTCATAAAAAAATCTCATGTGCAGGCATTTTGTGGCCATATATATTTCTCTAATAGATATATAATCTCAAGAAATTAACAGATTCTAGAGGTAATTATAAATAACGTTATTTACATTAAAATTTTACACATAATTTTTTATTTATTTAAACCTTTGAAGGTAAGAGTTGACATTGTAAGCCACAAGACAAGCCACAAGCCAGGGCACTCGAGCAGATCTTGATACAAACGGCACTTTCTAATTGTATTTTCTACTATACAAGCAGAACCTAGACATCTATCATACATCATCTATCCTGTCATGCATCTGCGCACGAAACGGAAGGTCGCAGGAGGTTTAGTTAGGACACACATAAAATAAAGAGCGGGTGAGGCGCTCCGTCCTGCATCGAACCGTCTTGAGAGCTCGCCATCACTGGCGGGGGCGGAAGCCTTGATGGGCGGGAGGTGAGGTTTGTCAATTCTATACGAAGTACATACTCGTCTTTACCATTTGCATTTTTTTTTCATCACAACATGTACAATATTTATGTTCCAGGCTGTAATCTGAGTTCCAAACTTCAGTCTGAGTCAGTTCAGATTCAGATCTTATGACGTAATTGACCAAAAAAATTTACAAACTTTCACATGTTATAATATTAGTAATTTATACGGTTAAGTTCCTTGTTGGGGAGTTCCAAATAATAAAGCTGATGCTGACCTTGTGTAACGTTAATCTTTTCAAATATTTCAATACTCAATCATTTATTGCTTCATTATGTTACAGATAGAAATGGTTACAACAATTGATGTCGCGTAACGCTGTAACACAACGTACCCCAATCGGGCAAATTTAATTATTATTTATTTAGATCACTTAGTTAGTGATTAAGTGTAATGCGATGTTTCAAATATTATGGTATCTTTATCTTAGATCTAAAATACCTGACTAGATTGCTAGGTCCAATAATGAGCTCATATTTACTAATTCACGACGATCATGACCACTTATAATGAGTAAGCACTATGGTTGAGTCATGCGGACATTGCGTTTAGGATTTAAAAATATCTAATTTATATTGACTTTTTGCACGGAACCGGTTCATTGAACATGAGTATTTGAAGATGTGGCTATAAGCTCTCACTGGCAGAACGTTTTGGTAGCACAAGGTGGCCATGGCCAAGGATTGTTCAAGGTTAGTTTTATGACTATTTTATAAGGAAATAAACTTAATGAAACGTAACAATTTAAAGAAGTAACAATACAAAGTTGTTTATAAGGATCCCGAAAAAGCAAAAAAACACAAATATTTTTTTTGTTTTAGGAGAAGCCATTAGGTACCGAGATACAGTACTATGTACTAGTTCGGGCCTGATGGGTTCATTGACTATGTGTTCATGTTCTTATGACAAATAAATATTACTATTACTTACATAAAAGTCAAAGATAGTTAAAGTTAAACGATTTCGTCAAGTGTGGCTTTATTGTTTGATTTTGTGAAATTTTTCAAACAAAATGTAACATTAGCGTTACCTATAGTGAAATTACAAACTTATACATTTGAATTAAGTATATTTGATATAGCGGAGCGTAGGACGTCCAGCTGCAAGATGGGTCGATGATATCGTTTTTATCGCGGGTCGAACCTGGACTCGATTGGCACAGGACCGAGGAAGATGGCATGGGAAAAGAGAGGCCTATACCCAGCAGCGTGATAGAAAAGGCTGTGGATGATGATGATGATATTTGATACAACTACTTATTTGATCCTTGAAACGCTTCAACGCACGCTTTTGAGTTCAATAAATTGCGGTGCATTTTTTTAGTTGCGTTTGAGAGTTAATTTGACATGCTTTATCAGTATTTTTAATTCCGGAGACACCTAGTAGACGATGTTATTTGTTTTTACGTTTATAAAATATTGCCTATAATAATATGTGACACAACATTCTAGTGATTGTGAAGTAGATTCCAAATAGACGCAGTGATTCCGAAGGTTACCTCACATATACATGTGTAAACAGACATACAAAATCTGTATGATATTTGTATAAATATAAACCTAGATAGAGGGTATTGGGCCGGGAAACGATCGATTGGTGGTTAGAAAGGCCCGGGCTTAAATACTTTGTTCATTAACAGCGAAAAGTTAGTACTTTACAATACCTAAGTATATTGGTACGTGTATCTCGATACAGGATTCATATGAAGGTTTTACTAAGATTAAAATTACATGTAGTCTGTAGAATATTTTTGTGTTGCGAGCCTATAACAAATATGAAAGTTTGTCTTAGTTTGAGGTCATAATATGATGTGTGAGGAACGTCAAACAATATTTATTATTTTATCTATTTATTTTATAAGTTTCGACTCCGCGGTTTTGACGATAGTTACCTACTAATGGTCTATTTTTTTTGTAACAGAGTGACGTGACGAACAAAAAGTGCACCTGATGGTAAACAACATTGCAACCCAAAGCAACACAGCGCCATGTCGTTTTCGCACACGACAATTTTAAAATGCTGTCGGTAGTAAGTTGTGTTATTAAAGTGATATTTGAAGAGGGCGTCTTCTTCACGTAGCACGATGCATGCGTCCCTGTTTACACGCCAAAGAATAGATACAATATTGTACCTAATAGTATAATACAGTACAATTACATATATATAAATATTGTTGGACAATCCACACACAACACCATCTGACCTCAAACTAAGCAAAGCTAATGTAATATGGCGGCCCGATAGCTGAAACACCCAGGCACAGTACAAATATTCAAATATTTGAATTCATCACGCAAATATTTACACTGGGTGGGAATTGAACCCACGACCTTCGGCTTCACATGCAGAGTTACTACCCACTAAGCCACGAGGCCAGTCAAATATGTATACATGTACATTAGTAATGTTCATCGTGTTAAAATGTTATAATATTATTACAATGTCGGTAGTTTCTGCGTAATATTTTTTTGGAAAATAGATTGTACAGAAGCGTTAGCCAGTTATCTATAAGAACAGGACGTACAGTCTCGTCTTTTACAGACAGATTACAGCGAAATGCTTTGTTAAAGAACTACTTAGTTCCATTGTGAAAAGTGTCGAAGCAGATGTGGGCTAGCGGCCAGATGGGACGATAGTAGTAGACGAAACCTACTTCAAACCCGCGTTTTAACAGCTTATCTAAATTGCTTAGATCCTCGCCATAGCTATCTCTTTATTTTCATCGAAATTAGACAGAGATGACAATAGCAAGGCGTCAACAATTGTAGCTGGGATGTACGAGTACCTTCCCAGATTTCTACAGTTTAACGAACTGCCATGGCTATTGCTCACTCCCTCATCATGCTTGAAATTATAGAGAGAAAGATAGCAGCGCTATAATCTAATTTGTCAGACCAAAACCCCCCGGAACTGAGGGCTGTACTCCTTTCATTTTATTATTTCCACCCCCAAGCTTCAACGATAAGAACGTGAATGTATTTATTTTCTCAGAGTCTAGCATACATTTATTTATTTTATTGTGTCCCACGCTGCGAATATTAGATTTGCGGCGTAGTATTTTCATAAATTGGTGGTATTTGTTGTATATGCCTACAGTTCCGCGTTTATCAATTCAATCATTGAGTTAATATATCGTGTTTGTATTTGTATCACTTTCGCACTCGTGGGGTTAAGAGTACGTAGCCAGAGTGGGGTTTCTCGATGGTTACAATCTTGATGTCTTCGAATCGAGAGTGAATCGGTTTTTTTTCTAGGTAAGCACCCTTAGACCGCATCGTCGCTTAACATCAGACGAGATGACGATCAAATGTAAACCTATAATAGTTAAAACACGTCATACGAGTAATGTGCTTTCCTATGGCCATGGAAGGCGTGATTTTAAACAAAGCTATGATGTTATCTGATATACGTATATAACCTATGAGCTATGTATTTAGTCTTGAAGGCTGTATTCTTCTGGGAATTTCGTTGGATTCTTTGATGTTTCCTTTCTTGGTGGTATTATAGGATATTTCCGTTATTACTCGCGATGAAAAGTATCCCATTGTTTCTTCCAGTTTATAACCTATCTACGTTTCAAATTTTAAACCGATCCATTCTAGCGTTTCGACGTGATTGAGCAATGAACATCCAATTAAGTTAGTAGGATTCGAAGGCAATTTATTTATTCATTATTGGTTGCATAATAAAATCAGTACGCTTATGTTCACGCTGCTGGAACTGGGGTCATCTCTCACAACGAGAGAATCAAGGCTGTAATCCACCAATGACCAAGTGCGGGTTCTTCAAAGAAATCTTTCGTTTTTCTTCTTTGGTTTTGGTTTCGTCACGGTGTTATTCTTCACCGATAAAGCCAGTGGCGATAACAACTTTGGGCCTAGACCGGCACTTGAAAAAAAAATCCAAGGTCCAAGCGGGATTCGAGCCTACGACCTCACGATTGTGAAACCGCAAGCTATGTCCACTCGACCACCACGTCTTTTAATTCATTAGAAAAGGCTATAAGGCTATAAAAAACATTTTCAAAATTGAAAATGTCTTGGCAAATTATAGCGAAGAATCAATTACTATATTACATATGCTATCGGCCTTCGGCTAACTACAAATAAAACTATACCATAGTCGGTGTATTTGTCTAGAAGCCCAAGATTAACGCACCGGAATTTAAATGATTAGTCCTGAAAATGTGCCTTTATAACAGCACCAGTTACCAGTGTTGCGCGTGAAATACAAATACATACAAGCAGTATAACAAACAAGTATTTTTCTAAAGTAAGTTAAAATTAAACCTTTTAGGTCAGACTAGTCTGTGACAAGTGATACAAATTTATTTGATCTGAATTTAAACCAGAACCAGACATCGGCTAGACCTAGATCTAAAGGTCAACTGAACAGGAGATAGCTTTCAAATATGGTTTTAGAACGGCCTAGATTCTATTCCATTTGTGGACTGAATCTCAAATCGAATGAGAGTTTTATTTTCGTAACTGACTGTGCAATGCAGTTTCAACCGTCGAAGGATTTGAAAAAACAGCCTCCTGAAAGGTCGTAACGATGAACGTAAATCAGTCGTATTATCCGCATTAATAATGAGTGCTCAAATGGTAAAAGTTTTCTTTTACTAATAAATCTAAAAGTTTTAATTTTAAACTAAAAATAGACAGCCAAGTCATGACCTTATGTAATTAGAGCATTTAGTCTGTTAATATGTAGATAGCGCGCTCAGACAAACAAGTACATACGAGTAATAAAACATTTTAGCTTCGTTAAATTATGGGTAAGTAATCGTACTAGTGCTCAGTAAAAGTATATTTGTACCCCGACAAAAAATGGTATTATGTGTTTATCTCTGACATGGCATGATCGTAGTTCGATCATACCATGAGCATAAATTGAGCGATTTTGACGTTTATTTTTTGGTTTGAAGATGACGTGTTCCGATTGGTTTAAACTAAAAATTTTGTGGAGGTAATTTGTAATAGTATGTGTGTATCTGAGAGAGTGAATATGTCTCTGACTGAGTACTTAACTCCGTCGGACATCGCGAAAACATGATACAAACAAAATATCGCTATTGATTTAGGTATCTGGCATGCTTACGATTTAAAGTTAAGCTACTTTTGTACTATCCAATTAATCAATTTCTTTGACAATGGACCTTGGTATCGGCGGAAAAAGACTTTTTCTCAAGACTAGCAGCTTCCCCCTTGTCAAACTGTATCTAGTCCAAACCACAGTCTAAATAGACCTGAAAATGACCCGAGCCATTTTCCATTCCTGCAAGCGCGGAGTTCTGAAACTGTTGAAAAGTTTTATAGGTCACAGGTGACGAGTACGTGTGACCGCTTTGCATATTAGATGAAGTTAAAAGAACACTGGCACTGTGAAGACACGATAATGGACGTATTTTTATTTCAACCGACTGTCTAGAGTTGAAGCGAGTTTAGAAATGAGAATTTCTTATAATCCTTCTAAGGCCATTTGGGGAGAGGGCCGTAACATAGATAATAAACACCATAGAGAGAGGCATAAATACGAGTGACGCTTCTAAACTCTTTTTCAAGTGAAAAAATCTTTAGCTGCGTTTTGCACCTACGTCGCCGACACGCTAATATGAAATCTTGATACTTTTATTTGACTTAATTTTGACTCTGGTTTCTCGAATACATAAGTTAAAATCTTAATTAAAAGTGTTCCAAGTCATTATCAAAGATATAAGGTCCGATTTCACAGGAATGATGATAAACCTAATTTAAGAAGATTAAGTTTTCTTGTTTCACAAGGTAGCAAAACCATATTTTTGTATGGAGTAATACATTTTTTGTACAAGCTATCTCTCAAGTTAGATTGAACTTCACACAGTCAGAAAAAAAATATGAAAGTCGGTTCAGTACTTTAGGAGTTCATCGCGAACAAAAGTGACACGGATTTTTTAAAATAATGAGTCAATGAGAAATTACCTTTTGAATGGAATTTCGCGGCCTATTGAATGTATTTTTTTAACAAAAGTGACAAAAGTTATTTCTTAAAACATTCAGTGCTAGTAGTGAAAGTGCCGTTAAAATCGGTCCAACCCTTTCTAAGCTCTCAAACGTTAATTCGGAACAAATACACAGATCTTTGATTTAATGTAATTATCACACTTATGTACTTTCAAATACTATAAGTGAAAACCTATTAATTTAGAATTACAACCAGACAACCATTTTATTTTATTCAATTTTATTTACATAGATGAGTTTTTTTCTTTAGTACATTTAAACAGGGTTTGAATTATCCTTGAAACTAAACCATACATGTATGGGTTGAGTTTCAATTTCTTTTAACCTATGTGTAGATAAAATATGTAGTGCACATGTTTGGTTATATTTTTACTAAATAAACGAATGAAGCAAGTACCCAAGCTGATGTTAATATGTAAATAAGGGTAGTCAGTCACGCTACTGCAAGTTATTTGACGTGTCGTGTACTTAAATATTTATACATTAACTTTTTCTATACAAGGTTACATAGAACACCGAAAAGGACAACCTGTATAAATTATTATGAACAACTTTTATAAAAGAGAAACGCGAAATCAACTGTTCATATACGGATAAATCCTACTAATATTATAAATGTCAATGTTTGGATGTTTGTTGCTCAATCACGTTGTAACGCCTGAACGGATCGGGATGAAATTTATAACAGTTAGATCATGGTCTGGAAGACCACAGGCATACAGACATTTTATCCCAGAAAAAATGATAGGAACGGGAAAAACGCGGGTAACATGCTAGTATGCAATAAATTAAGACCATTTTTTTTTACTAACCCCTGACGCAAGTATCGTAGCTTCTCCTTCCTTCACCTTTAGAGTGATGATGTTAAACTAGTATATTACATATATGCAAATGTTTGGAAAAATACTCAAGAGGTAGGAGGTGCAGGCGGGGTTTGAACCTGCGACCTCGCGATTGTGTAATCGTACGTTATCGGCACTAGGCCACCACGGCTTACACTGAAATTATACCAAACTATCAGCGTCCCGCGGTTTCTCCCGCGTAGTTTTCGATCCCAAAAATTTCCCGGGATAAAAATTGATATTCAATAATCAATCAATCAATTCCATAATCGGTATTATTCCAGACCAAATTTCATCCCTTCGATAGCGGTTTCATAAAGGACAAACAACCATTCATCTATCCATCCTCTCGAAGTTTCGAATTTATAATATTAATATGGTCTATAAATGCAAAAATAATTTATACTTTGATACACCTTCGGAACAATGATTTGCATGAAGCAGTCACTACAAGTATCGTCTTACAATGATAAGTGCAAAGCATAAAAATGTAAGTTCAAGGTTACAGCGATCACATTAGGCGAATTGACCGAAAATTTCCTTGGTAACAATTAATTTGAAGCGAGAACAAAAAACTGGTTATTCCTTGTAGGTATTTAATGTAGGTAGGAGATTCTCGAAAAAAAATATCAACACGCGTTGAGATATTTATATTTACTAAGCACGTGTTTTATTTCAAGTTAAGGTAGTTTTAGAGTGGAGTTTTAGCTGCGTTTGCGTCACCGACATGCTATAATAGTACGGTTGCCTGAAAGAAATCGCTTTTAGCGATAAAGTCGCCAATTGCTACTTTTTAGAAGGGTTTTCTGTATCTTTGTTATTTTTTATTTTAGTTAAAGAGTTTATCTATGTATCTAATGTAGCGACGTAGTGGCGTAGTGTCGGAGCGGCGTACCTTCCAAGCACTACCTGTATCTGCGTCATTTTTAACCGACTTCAAAAAAGGAGGTTTCTCAATTCGACCGTATGTATGTTCCTTTTTTTTTTTTTATTTGTGTTCGCGTATAACTTCGTCGTTTATGAACCGATTTTGATGATTCTTTTTTTGTTGTAAAGGAGATATTCCAAGGGTGGTACCATGATAAGGAAACCAGGATCTGATGATGGTATCCTAGAGAAATCGAGGATAACTTTCGAAAATTGTAAAGATGACTTGTGCGTTACTTAAGTTTTTGCTTGAGCATTTTAAAGCAGTATAGTTTAAAGATGGTCTGGAGTCGATCTGATGAGGGAGCGGGAAGACGGCCGAGGGAACTCCTCGACGGTACATAGTAGTTACCTTGTGTTTGGGCTCGATGAATTTGTATTGATGAGAACTTTTTACATAGATGGGTTGTGACTGTCATTAGTGGTCTGATGATGAAGATAAAGGACAGTCAAAGGATTTTCTTAACGGCTTACAGGAACTACCCAGTGTTTGGGTTTAATTCATGTATTGAGATCTCAACACGAAATCGTGTAAATGCATTAGTGAAAACTTGTTTAGCACTAAAAGGGTAAAATAAACTATTTTTACAAAAATTAAACCGACTTCAACACCACAAATAGGCACTCAAAAGCGAAAAATAATTTAATATAGGTAATTATTATAACCGCTACTCACTCATCCATATGAAGTCGGTGCCAGGCTAGTTAAAAAGTTAGTAGATATACTATGTACGAGGTAGTAAGTAAGTAGGCATAGGTAAGTAGTATCTATCTACTACCTGTTAGATTTGGCTGGCACCGACTTCATATAGATGAGTGAGTAGCGGTTAAAATAATTACCTATATTAAATTATTTTTCGCTTTTGAGTGCCTATTTGTGGTGTTGAAGTCGGTTTAATTTTTTGTAAAAAATAGTTTATATGTTTGTGTAATAAAAAAATACGCGTACAATATTTTTTATCTACCTGACGGACTTATTATAATTTTTTTTTTAAAGTCACCATGCCTAATCGAGAATTCACACCTAAGCTCGTATAAGCCGCGAGCCGCATAGCAATGTTTCTTACATATACTGACACGACAGCACAATGTTTCTTACATATACTGGGTCGAACGAATAGTACGCCCGTTTACGCAAGACCAATTTTTGGAGCGAGTAATGTAGCGCGCGTATAAGCGCGACTGCCGAAACGACCGTACACGCGCAGAAAAAAAAACGCTCTAAGCAGTAATTAAAAAAACTGCTTTTATATGGAATCTTAAAATTGGCTATATACGATCGAGGTCTAGTTTACATTGAACTTCAGTTGGCTTCCGGCGGCGTAGCCGTGAGAACGCATCAATGGTGTAATGAAAGGGAAAGGGCGGGGGTTCGATACCGTAATCTGGGTCAGGGTTGGTGGCGGCGTCACGTGGCAGCCAGGGCCGCGCTCAGGACTCGCCACTACCTCGTTTTAAATACAGGAATCGTATGCGGGTAGTTTTGAAATGTGGTGATAGGTTTATTCGTCAATGTCAAAAATAAACTTAATGGTTGTTTATGATGCATCATTTACCAAAAGGTAAATGATGCAATTATAATTGGGACAACACTGGGCCATTTTATTATGGATCCAGGAATCGATTGTGGGTAGTTTTGAAATAGATTTGACAGGTCTATTTGTCAATGTCAAACATAAATTTAATAGATGCTGCCTGGCACATACATCGCTGTATATGATATTTTTGATAAATGGTTATTAATAATTCACTCAACAGGGGTTCATTTTGTAATGGGTAAAGAAATCGACTGCATACGCAATTTCAAAACTACCCAGTTTTCAAATTTAATGGATGTTTCTAACATGCGATAATTTCTACTGCAAAATATACTGTATGTGACTATGAGCATTGATCCATGATGATGTTCCATCCATGATTGATACCAGATCATCCCATAAGCGATCACCGTTTTTAAGCGGGATTTTTGGGCTTTGATTTTAGTATGGTGTATTAAGTTGCCAGTGTCCCTCTGTGTATGAGTTCTACCTCTTGAAATGATTTGACCTCTTTGTGGCATCGTAGCTCTAAATTGAATTGGCACATTGTAATATGTTTTTTTTTGCTAGAAAATTTACGTGTCCAGGATCATAATCAGCTATAACTAGTGTCAGGGATTTCTTAAACATTATAATTTTGTTCTTGCTGGGTTCTGTTGGATTGACATTTTGCTGTATGCATTATGCATAGCATTTCTATGATATCAATAATTTGAAATGACACCCCTATTTCTTCCTAATTAACGCCCTGGGAAGGTATTGGCTATACGAAAAAGCAGTTGGTAATCTTATTACCTTGGCAAGGCTAGTAGTTTGCCTATTGAAGTATTGGATTCAACGTGGATTCAACCTTTGCATTGATTTTTAGCAATTTTAGCTGATTGCTAATTAACTTCTAATAGTTTGCATTAGTAACCGAGTGTATGTTCCTACTGCTGCGATTTAGGACCTTCTCAGATGAAGAGTAAAGGTAGTAAGATAATCCACTACCCGGGCTAAGTTTGAGGATAACACAATGTCCACGAAATATGCGTTTCTTGGAACATGTCAGTTTTTCTCTCGATGTATATTTTCGCCGTTAAAGACTGTGCTAATGACAGACTTGGACGATTTGAAAAAAATTGCACTTTCCCCGACTGCTATAGAGGTGGTTTAAAATAGTCTATGAGATTTTCCACATAATCAAACCGTTGTTAAATTGCAACCCAATCTATTCAGCCGTTTCGACGTGATTGAGCAAAAAATCTTTTTTCTCAATCGCGCAAACTTCAAAAACTTTCGCATTTATATATATTTATGTATTAGTAATTATTTGTATATTATAAATGTATTTATATAATAGTCGAATTTCTTTCCAACCCACTTATTTTATTGTAATAATTTGGTATTTACGATTTCGATTATGTTTCACTGTAATTTTCAGTCCAGTATCGCATTGGTACAGACTGGTAAGATACTCTTAGGTACTACGAGTATTTGGTATATTTGACCAAATAAATAAAGTTTACTGTCAGTTCTGAAACTATAAATTTTCCATCGATACTGACAGAGTGAATACAGCTGACACACACCCATTGCCAGCGTGATAAAGCAAGTTAAAACATAACCCCAAATAATTAAAAAAAAAACCGAAATTCGCCGCCCAAAGACAATTAATATAAGACATAGAACCCTTACTACAACCATAAAAAATAATGTATGGAAGGAATTCTCCTCCTAATGGCAGAATCTAGAAAGATGACGTAACTACCGTATCCATTCCCATATAGAACTACTATTTATTCTGTGATCGTATTTATCCATCCTATGAGATCATCCCTTGCTTAGGTCACGTAGTTATGCTAGTCTCGTCTTCGCTTTTATGTACATGGATTAGATTACATAGGTGCTCGTATATGCATGAATATACAATGATTTCCTCTGCAGTCTGCATAAATTGTAATCTTCCAAATGATATTAATAAAAACAGGAGTAGAATATTTGTACTAAGGCTCTTGAATTAAATTTTTACAATCAGGACGACAAAAGTATACTTTTTATTCGAAAAATTTGAAATTCGTTAGAAAATATAAATAGGTAGCCTTATTCAAATTCCAAATGGGAAAAAGCCGTGGGTAGATGCAAGTTCGTTGATAAATATTAATAAACAAGTGAAATATCAAACTAAACCTACGAAAGCTCTTCGTGAGCTTACAGTGAGCAACAAGAACAAGACCCTCAAGAAATCCGCTGCGTCTAAAACCACCACAATGTGAATCATAGCCTATTCTCTACGCAACCAATCATCCCAAGTCCTGGTCATTTTTTGGCCTCGGAACCACCCAGAGTTCATCCAACTCCACTACTAAAGGCACACAAATTGTTTATTACTTGATATACATAATTATTTGATATACATAATACAGAAACGTAAAATTAAAAAGATCTATCACATTTTGTGGTAGAAATGTAGAAACGAATAAATCAAAAAGTAACTATTTTACAATTAATGCACATTGTTATTTGAAGATAGTTCGCAGTTCCATTTCGTACCAGTGCGCTGCAAAATTTAAATAACGAGTTTTGATAATAGAAATAAAACATAAGCCTGTCAGACGAATTTTTTTATCGAATTGGAGTATACACTACTTTTTTTTATCTTTGTTATTTATTTGACGCTATAGCTTTTCATACATTTTACGGACGCCTTTTATCAGCGCCAGAAAAAAAAAAGGTAGCCAAAGCTTGTGGTGTTATATGATACTAGCTAGTATTACGGTGGAGCTCGGCGTAATCTGCGCTTGCGATGGAGATGATGTGATGTATGGGGCCATGAATAAAAAACAACTTAAGATTAACTTCTATTAAATGGGAGGGCGGCGGCCGATGTCATGGTCATAGATAGACAGATACTCGTAATCTTTATTGACACACCAAAAAACAAGGATACAAAGCAAAAATAAACAAAACATAGTAAATTAGTGCGACATAGACATAGACGATCTCATGGTCATGTGCGTTTTTTAATATAATTTCTTTGAAAAATATTGCTTAATGGAAGCCATTTCTTCTGATCCTGTAGAAGACCATGAAGACAGACTGACAAGAAATAGAGAAACCTCTGGCCAACAGTTGAAGAGGGCAGGATACAGACAAAAACATATTTCATAAAAACTGATGGGGATCGATTCCACGGTCGAAACGTCGAAATGAGTGTTGTTTGGTATTAGGAAAGCTCATTTTTTTTAAAACTTTAATCGTGTTTAGTTGATTGTATCTGAATAAAATGGTTTGTGAAAATATTACGCTTAAAATCAATATTTATTAACAAACAATTTTTTAAAGGTTTGATTTAAATATTCATTAGTACCTACCTAAGTAGGAACAATACTAAAACTTGAAGAAATAAATAAAAGTACATATACGTTAAATAATTTTATGTACCTACAGCCTACGCGCGACAATGACTATTTTAACCCCCGACAAAAAAAGGGGTGTTATAAGTTTGACGTCGATGTCTGTCTGTCTGTCTGTCTGTCGGTCTGTCTGTCTGTCTGTCTGTCTGTCTGTCTGTCTGTCTGTCTGTCTGTCTGTCTGTCTGTCTGTGTGTCTGTCTGTGGCACCGTAGAGCTCAAACGGATGGGCCGATTTCGATGCGGTTTTTTTTATTTGAAAGTTAATATCCGTGCGGGTGTTCTTAGCTATGTTTGGTTAATATCGATTCAAAATGGCCGCCTCCACAAAATGGCGGACAAAATATTTCTTCACAACCTACCTCAATATGGGTATCAAATGAAAGGGCTTGACTAGTAGAGTACTAAACGCTATAACAAATTTCAAATTCAAGATGGCCGCCACCACAAAATGGCGAATTATATAATATTTTTCACTACTACCTCAATATGGGTATCAAATGAAAGGGCTTGATTAGTAGAATACTTTGCACTATGACAAATTTCAAATCCAAGATGGCCGCTACCACAAAATGGCGAATTACATTTCCTTTTTCACAATTCCCTTAATATGGGTATCAAATGAAAGGGCTTGACTAGTAGAATGTTGTACAGATAACAAATCTAAGGTAGTCGGGGGTTAATCAAAATTTTTAATTTTGTTCTTGTAGTGAAAATACTTAATACAAAAAACAATACGATTTTAAAACATTAATAAGTACTACACAATCATGAATATTAGTTCTTAAATAAATGGTACTTAGGTAAATCGATATTTTCACGGCACTAATAGATTTACACGACCGTTAATAAACTAATGTGCCTTTAGAAATATTTACTCAGTGGCGATCTCTCGTGCGAATAGAGTGTATCAATCGATGAGTTTAAAAATACTCTTCGTTATCTAGACATTAAACAGAACTGTGAAATTGTGAAGAAGTCCGAATATTAATGTTTGTTGAGTCATTTCTATTTAGCTTTCGATGACTGTAATAACATTGATAGATATTATTTCGAGTAAATAAGTTGCGTGCCTATTATGAAATTTCTTTGACATTGTAGGGGCAATTTCACAAGAGATATACATATATCTTTCTAGGAATATACCGGTTTCTTCGCAATGTGTTTCTACACCGTTAAAGGCAGTAGTAGCCCGTGGTAATAACAAACTAGAACATTTGCATCTGGAAAAATAGTCAAAGGTGCAGGCGATATTTGAACTTACTATCACACAATAATTGTGGACGTTCTCATCAGTAACTGAATTTAAATATAATTAATGCAAAGTATGTATGTTCTCATTTAATTAAACAAAGACCTATTAAGTTTGATGCCATGACACTGTTAATAATAACTTTATCATTATGAGTTCAACAATGTCAGACATTAACAACAACGATAAGAACATCGTGACCTAGAATCAATCTACAGAGTCGCCTTCGAATCCCAAGATGCGAAAAACACGGTGACGTCACTAAGTGATAGCTATCTACCCGCAAAAGGGTGTGTTCCGACGATCAGGCTCGATTTAGCAAATGGAATGACGTCATCATTGCTGAAATGAGGGTAGAATGCATATTTAATATCGGGTCATTCTGTTTCATTTTTGCAGAGCGATGCAAAGCAAATAGATTTATACTAATTATCTGACTGGTATGAAATATATTTTTTTTCTAATTAGAATTGTAGCGTTCATTACCGATGATAGATAACGTTTCCACAATATTTCGAAATAGTGATAACGTTTTTTTTGTATGAATGTGTATTTCTACAAAGCCGTGCGTATGCGTAGTTACAATAGCGTACGTAGATAACTGATGCAAACGCACTGGTTAGCAAGGGTTTTTTTAATATTTTCCCTAAAGGCATACATAGGGAATGAAGGGAGTTTTCTCTTGGGCGTAAGGTAAAAAACGGACATCTAAAAGACTTATACCGTTTTTTACCAAAATGACGCGGACGGAGGATAAGATAATTTCGCACGCTTTTGTTTTCTATTAAGAAGTGCGGAAAACTACTTTTTTAATGTTGCAAGAAAAATACGTTACACCACCAACAAAACATTACACACACTATCATCTAACAGGTATGTCAGGCCAGCCAGGTAGTGGATAGATACTACTTACCTGTGCCTACTTACCATGTGCCTACATAGCATTAATCTATTAACTTTTTGACCTGACTGGCACCGACTTCAAATACATGAGTGAGTAGCGCTTATAAAAATGATTTTAGTTTATTTTTCGCTTGTGAGTGCCTATTTGTGGTTTTGAAGTCGGTTTAATTTTTTGTACGAAAATAGTTTATTTTACCCTTTTTGGTGTAAAACAAGTTTTTATTAATCCATTTACACAATTTGGTATTGACAGGATCGATCATAACTTTTGTGAAATCTACAACTATGTTATCCAGAAAATTGTACGCAAATTTTAGTTTATGGTTCATATTTCAAAAACCACCTGTCCTATTTCGATAAGATTTATATGGGACCTTTCGGGAAGCATAACCATCCAAACACAAAAAGAAATTTTAAAATCGGTACAGGGTTTCTCGAGAAATCAGGTAACATTTCGGTTTCGGAAGTTTCCAAAGTTTGGAATCCGACCATTTTAAGTTTTCAGGCGTTCCCAAACCCCCTAAGTGTAAGATTGATATTCCTGTTCGTCGAGGACCTACGTAAGCTCCCAAACAAGTAGATCGATTTAGATGCAGTTTTAGTTTAATGATTAAGTAATGAATACGCTCCATTGTTGGTATTTGTGATGGAGTTACCTAAAACTTTAAATTTTGTCCTTGTATGTCGAAAATATCCAAACTCGAATCAATATACTCAATCGGTAAATATACGTTCTTAATTGTAGTGCCTAGTATTTATGTCGTGCAAACATTAGTATTGTCAGTTAAATAAACATAATAATAATTATTAATAATTAATAATTTAATTATTTATTATTCTACTGCCAAGCAGTACGTGTGGATTCAATGAATGTGGATGTGTGTGTACAACTGGCACCGGTTTGCGACGCAACATTTCTAAAGAACTCTTGAGACATGCCACTTTGATGGTAAACAGCACAGCTTACCACCAAAGCCACATGTCATTCCATTCTAAACATGAAGATTTGGAATTACAGTTTAGAACTGCACCATTGTCTGGAAATATACGGTAGAAAGAGTATTTTATTTATAAATATTAAGAACATATGACTGGTATTATGGCTCAGTTGGCAGCAAGCCTGCCAACACAGCCATAAGTCAAGGTTTTGATTCCCGCGCTAGATAAACCTCTATGTAATGAATACCTGTTGTAAGTCTGTGTGATTTCATGTATCATAATTATGTACTCACAATTATACAAGTATTGAAATCAGCTATCTGGTCCCCATAGTACAAAATTTGCTTAGTTCAGGCCGCGTAATTCAAATAGAGGCTATTTCACCGAGCTTTGTGTTTATTGTGACTACAATCTAGGCTTTAAATTTCATACTGATCAGTTCTTCCGAAAGAAACAAGCTTATAAACGGTAGGATTGAATAAATCAAGAAACGTTTCGTTAAATACTGGTAATCTTACTCATAATTTATGAAGCTCATTATCTTTTTAATTTTGATGAGACTTTTTTACTAAACTTTCACTTATCTAATGTAAAATTCACCGCCATTTCACATGATGTTGTGGTGTTCAACCACAAAGGTTTTCAATAAAATAAATGGTAAACCGAAAATCAATAGAGGACTCTGGGAACACACTTCAACCGAGGAATTAAGAAATATGAACGTTTCCAAAATTCTTACATTTCGTTCACAGTTTTCCTTACAAAATTCACAATTTTCCTTGTGGTCAGGTATATACCTGACCACATATCAGAATTGCGCCAAAAGCTCAAATTATATTTATCTATCGTCTTCACCGTAATGCCCAGATACCCTTTTTCCTTTACAAGATCTTGTTGTACAGTGCTGGGTAATGATTTAGACTCTTCAAGTTCCAATAGCTGTGTGACACTGTTCTGTTATGGACAGGCGTGTTGCTTATCATCAAGCACATGTCCAGCTCGTCTCGTCACTCTTTACTATGCCAAAAAACCCTACTACTTCCCTTTACTCGAAAGAGAGTTCATCCCCAATTCTGTCTTCTTCGCTCCACTCGCAACTTAAGGTTCCTTCTTTTTGTGCCAACCATTTCAATACCTACCAAGTCATTACCGGTGCTGGCTGTTCTACTGTGGAATGGTATAAGATAGACCTTCTCGCACAAAAGTGTGAGATAATAAACCTTATAATGTCAGTATTTACATTTTACAGTGACATACCTGTGCACCATCGAACTATTATTCTGGCTGTCATAATTTCGTCCAGGTCCAATATCGTCAGAAGTTGGTCTGATTTGCATTTCTTTAAAATGCTTTTAAGGTATTCTATGATCAACTAGTGAATTGAACCTTTTTAATGGTGAAAGATTAATTGATATCAGTCCAATGATTCAGAATGTTACTTCACACAAATAAATATATTTTGAAAATGTATTGTGGTCTATCTTTATGACAATAGTAGCTAACGTCTAGCTTAGTTCATAACAAATGATTAGTTTTCATTCTAGAAAAAAAAGATAAAAAGCCAATGCCAAAATGAAATTATATATTTTTATAGTGTAGATAAATACAGATTTTGTTGATGCGCCAATGAAAAAGATACAATGAGAATAATTTATGAATAATCTTCTATAGTAGAATTTGGTCTTTTTGATTTGTTTTTAACTTTAATTATGGTTTTACTTATACTATATGCCTCCTTATCCTTATTTTTGTTGTTGTGCTGTCCTATTAAGCCAGCAGGTAAGGCCCTTACCTATTTATGCATAGGTGCTTTAGGTAGGACACCGTGTACTTTTTCTGAGTCAACAATTTTGGACCTTAACTTTATTTGCGTCTATTGAAAACCGAGGGTACAATTGTGGTAATATTGGAGGCCGGATAATAATGATCGACTTGTAAATTTATGGGTAATACAGGCCTGCATTTGGAAAATTAAATGACAGAAAGTTATGTGTTTATCTCAGTCTTAAGCGACTAATTATTAGAGAAAGAGGTGCACTTACCAATATCCGTCCGGTGGTGGTTTGGCCCGAGATAAGTTCTCCAGCCCAGTCTTTCGCTTCGGTCATGAAGGTCCCTTCGAACTCCTGTTTCCCCTGCCGCGCCGCCTTCTGCTCCTTCTGCTTGGGGTCGTTCGGAGCCAGCTCCGGCTCCTTGTGGCAGCAGACAAACGCGCACGCGCGCCATATGACCACCACCATGAGCCCAGCCACGAACGTGACGATCGACGACAGGAGGAAACACCACCATTTTCGGACACTGAGGCATTCGGTGACATCATCATGGAGCGACGTGGTAGACGTCTCTTCCTCGGACGAAGCCATTCCCCGAGGGCGCGAGGCATCCAGTCAACCGCGCCATCCACGTGCGGCGATGCGCGCGCCTCGCTCTGCCGAGCGCGACTAGCTGGGGCGCGCCGCGCGCCGCGCCGTCGCGCGCCCGCTCCCCCCCGCGCGCCGCCCCCGCCGGTCGATGCCGCGCGATCGATCCGTCGCACGCCGCGCCGCCGCAATCGACTATACCTTCCTCATTCTTCACCCCACACTATTTTCCTTCTTCTTCGCCTTTACGACCCGCGCCTCCTCACAAGCCTTTTACGACTGCAGATGTTATCGATGACATGTCAGTCTCTTTATTTTCTGGTGTCGAAGCGAAACACGTGAATGATTTCTGTGTGCGGTGGGTATCGAGAAAGGTCAATGTATTCCGTGGTCCGATGAGCGCAGCGCTACGCCGCCCTGTTACTGCGTCAGGCGCTACGAACCTCGTAGCTGTCTACGAGCGCCACGATTGGGCGGCTACGGACTGTTTAAATAAATAGTTGCTACTTGCTACGGTTACTTGGCTAAGTTCGCTCGGCTAAATTGCTATCTATTCTGTGTCTGGCTCAAGAACCTACTTGTCTCTTTCTTTGTTAGGTACATAGGGAGTGTTTTATGTAAGTTGCGTCCAGTTAGAAATGAGCCAATTAAGGGGTAATGATAGTTTTTATGTCTCAAAGTACGCGTTAAATTGTTATGTAACTAAAACTGATAGTAGATTTGCCATTGTTACGAAGAAAATTTGAAGTGAATTGTTTTTTGTATTGAAGACGTTAATAATACAAAAGCTATATTATTATATTTTTTTATTATCCGTAGATCGTATTTCAGAAACTTTTAATAAAAATAAATTTGTTAAAAAATTAAGCGGAAAATCTTATTCATGTAATTATTTTGTCTGACATTTTATTTAGAAAAAAACCTGGAAAGGTACATACATAAAAACCAAATCATCTTATCTGTATGTTACAGCTTACAGCAGAACGCACTATGATGTACTCAGGTTTACATTGCACTCTAGACTAGAACCTGTATTTTATAATCTCACTAAAAATACTTCATAAACATTATTTATAAAAAAGTTCCGTATGAAATGTGCCTGATGGTAAGCAACATGCCTGACACATAACAGCACAGTGACACGCAGCTATTGGAACATGAAGAGTCCAAATCATTACCTAGCACTGCACTGCGCTCGTCACCCAGAGATCTAAGATCTTATATCTCTAAGCCCTGTAATTTCTCTGGAAACATTGCCCTTCAAACCGGAACACAGTAATGTTTGCACATTACTGCTTGGCGGTAGAATAACTGGCAAAGGTGTGGTACTTCCCCAGGCGGACTCTGCCAAGAGTCCTACCACTACTATCATAATGTCGAAGCTTGGTGGCCCAGTAGTGACAACGTCCGATTTTACGATCGCGAGGTCGTAGGTCCAAATACCAGCTGCATCTCTTATTAGTATTTATACTTATTTAGGTATATGACTTATTTCTCCAAGATCATGTACTTATAGCAGTTTGTAATCGCTGGTATTTACTTTTTAGAAAAAACATTGAGAGAATACCGGGATGTTCCCAGTGTCCGGTACTGACGCAGCGTGGTAGATTATGACCTTGTCTCTCTCGTTGTGGGAAAAATTCCCGACAAGTTCCTAGCAGTGGGAACATTACGTGGGCCACTAATGTTTATCCACGGTTAAGTACGATTTTTAAGCGGCAAATCTAATGAATGTAATTATTTTATCTTCATTTTAGTTTTTAAAAAAATGCAAGTAGGCCATTTTTCTTATACGGTTTTTATCGGATACACTTCGGAGAGTGTTCAACTGATCTACATGATCTAATACCACCTTGCCAGCTCCGTCGGATGCGTCGTTTTCCGATAATTTTATTTTTCGCGATATTCCTCTATATATAGGAATGAAACCTTGAATAGAATCGGGAAATGTCAGCAGTTTCCTATATTTATCTTCGACTAGGAGTCTCTACAGACTGGCAAAACATCGTAAACAGTTCGGATGTTGCTAGTTCATAAGTGGTTTGAATTACGTTATCTTCAAGCGTTGCAGACCGGCAGCCGTTAATCAATGTTTTAGTCGCAAAAATTTAAAAAAAAAAGTTTATCGTGGTCAAACTTACAAAAATAAACACGTCGAGTTGAGAACCTCTTACATATTATTTCGTTGGTTAAAAAACAATTTTTGCATAGTAAAAAGATGTATTTCATTGCAAAACCTGATCATGCGCCCTTTTAGTGCAAAACACTGTTGGGTCACCTGTTATTTTCCTTCATTAGGATTTTTATAGGTCTATGTTTGACTACGATTTGTCCAATATTTAGAATTATAGATACATACGTATGATACACAAAACACCCAGATACATACATCTATACTAATATTATAAAGCTGAAAAGTTTGTTTGTTTGAACGCTAGGATCTCGGGAACTACTGGTACAATTTGAAATATTATTTTTCAGTTGCATAGTCCACTTATCGAGGAAGGCTATAGCACAGATCAGAAAATAGTTACTTCGTAATATATCTATAAATATAAATATTCGGCTATAGGTTATAATATCGCTTTACGCTACTATCAATAGGAGCGGAGCATGAATGAAGAATGTAACAAAAACGGGGAAAAATATTCTTTTTTGAATTTTCTTTGCGTCCGCTGACGTTTTTTGGTTGCGTCATTATAACCTTTTTTTTATGTAGGGAAAATAGTTTTACGTCTGCCCACCATGCAGGGGTATGGTGGGGTATGTCGGACTCGACACCATGGAATACGACATGGTGTCAGCCAACATGTCGCGTAATTTAAGCCGGAACGGGCCGCTAGTAACAAATATTTGTATTTTTTTAATAAAGAGTGGCGAGACGACCAGGACATGTGCCTGATTGTAAACAACATGCTTGCCACATAACAGCACAGTGACAGGCAGCTATTGGGACATGAAGAGGCTGCACTATGCTCGTCACCCAGAGATCTAAGATGGTATATCTCTAAGCCCTGGAATTTCTCTGGCAACATTACCTTTCAAACCAGAACGCAGTCATATTTGCACCTTACTGCTCGGCGGTAGAATAACTGGTAAAGGTGTGGTACTTCCCCAGGCGGACTCTGCCAAGAGTCCTACCACTACATTTGTCACACAATATTTGCCTAGTGCGGTAGTAATACTGGTAGGATTGAAAACGCTTTGACATAACACGCAAATGCAGCGGATGTAAATTCTATCCCAATAATATTCTAAATAAATAAATATATTTAAATATTTGTTGCTAAGTCGCATTGTTGTAAAAACGAACGGATTATTCTAAAATTTAGAATTCAGACAGAGTATATTCTACCTCTAGAATTGCACGTAGGCTATTTATACTGAAAACGTACATTTCCTTACAGAATAGCCTTTTTCTAAATTTTACGACGACGACGAAATAGCAGGCAGAATCTAGAGAAACCGCTTTTTCCATACATTTTCTAGTGTTTACGCGACGTTAGTCTATAAAATTCGTACTTCACCTACTCTAGCCTAATAAACGTATAATTTGTGTTCCAATCGCTTATTTTCAGCTGAATAATTATTTTCTGTCGTTTAGTTTGTTAATTTTCACTGCCACGTATTTGATTGTTTATACTTTTCAGCAGCATGTGGCAGAAACAGGACTAGCGTAGCGTATTATGACCTCTGAGAGAAGGACCCAAGCTTCAGCAGTGAAAACGTAAAGTTTGCTGCTTATTCCTATAGTTCCTATTGTTATACTATAGTCAAAGTTGCATTGCGCCTCCAGGCCACGTGGTTCGACAGCGTAGTTCGATCAATACCACGTGAACTTTTTTTTCCTCTTGGTTCGATTTTAGAATCGCACCACGTGAACTACTAATTCTTGGGACCTCGTGGTTCGACTCCATTGTCGAACCACTATGACAAGTTCATCTGGTTCGATTCATCGAAGTATACTCACAGGCACAATTAACTCGGACTGAGAAAACTTGGGATTAAGTATGTGCCTGTTTGTGGTTTTGAAGACGGTTTAATTTTTTGTACAAAAAGAGTTTATTAATGTTAGTTACTGTATATAAAGTTATAAAAGTCCACATAGTCAGATAAATCGAACTATCAGGAGTCTTAAAAACACATGGTTCTATTGATCGAACCAGCTGGAAAAAAGTTCCGAACCACGTAAACTTTTTTTTCCAGCTGGTTCGATCAATAGAACCATGTGTTTTTAAGACTCCTGATAGTTCGATTGATCGAACTATCAGGAATCTCAAAAGCACATGGTTCGACAGATCGAACCAAGAGGAAAAAAAAGTTCACGTGGTCCGATTGATCGAACTACGCTGTCGAACCACGTGGCCTGGAGGGCATTGCGGTACGTGCGTGCCAAAATAAAATTGAAGCTGTGAACATTTGTTTAGTTATTTTGATACCAATTATTGTTAACGAACCATTGTATTACATTTATAGTTTATACCCATGCAATGTGAACAGTGTTCTTCGTTACTTTTCTATCGCAATATGGCGCTTAGTAGTTAAGTCATACTGTTTTACCATTGGTACCCTTATCATACGAAATACAGTTAGTTGCTAGTTCGGAGAGGATTTGCATTTAATTTAAGCTTTTTTTGTGGTTTAAGTTGGTGATAATATAAAACTCCGTTATTCGCTTGTACTTGTATTATCATTTATTTCCAAAAAGGTACATGGGTACAATATGATTTCACAAAGCCATCAATTATTGCTGCCGACCATCTTTCGGCCCTGAGGAGAAGAAGAGAATTGAATCTTGTATGCCAACTACCAGGCTATTTATATTAATGTTATTAAACTTCGTAGGTTGGTACACTGTAAAATAGCTGCTTGCAGGATGGTAGTTAAGAAACGAATAGTTGGTAGGTTGGCACTACCGGAATTCAACACAAGTGTTACCATGTTTAATAATGTGAAATAATAAAATTCGACTAAATTACGAATCAAGACTAAAAATCATGACATTCGGCCATCCGACCACGTGTTGCCTCCCGGCATACACTAAATAATCTCATATTATAATTGTTTGTGAAGTAGTGAATAATAAAAACAATTTCAAATGTGCTAACTTACGAAAGTACTAAACATAACATAGGTACCTACATAATATATCAATGACAAGTACCTAAATAACAATGAATTATTGATCAACTGTTCTTATCCCAAACTAATTTTTTATGTCTTATCAACACCATAAGTAATATATTTCTGTATTAATACAGTAATGTAAAACAAATGATTCGACTATTATCCAAATATGTATCTTGAACATTTTATTAAACAATTGTATGGAGAACAAATGTAAGTTTTATTTTACATGAGGGAATTGCACATAAATATGTACCTATAAACAAACTAAAAATCATACATACGTACAGATTTATTACATTAGACTAGAAAACTTAGCATTCCAATAAGTACACATAATGTATTGTGCAACAAGTAATTTGCTAAATAGTGCCCAAAGAGACATTACAAAAAATATATTAAGTAGGTACAATAATTCAGAGAATTTAACAATATTTCAAGTAAGGCAAAAATAATGACTAAGTTTCAAGCCGTTTAACGTCAAAATAAATTATAAACTTCTCTATTTGCGAAAATGGATAATTACAAGATCTTGAGTGTTCACATTAAGAACTCCATAATCAACAAAGAAGTTGGAAATCACCCTTACGGCATGAAGACAAACGTCACTACTATAAAGCTGCCCATTCAAGGGCTATCAACTTCACATTCTTATTACGTAAAATTGATAAGGCATTGATAAACTAAAGAAACCGTCTGAACTTTACAAACACCTAAGAGTTACAAAAACGCATGTTTTGGGAAAGTCGCAAGATGAATTAATTACATCTCTCCCAAAAGACAAAACTGCTCCAGACCTGGAATCTAGACTTGAATTCCATAAACAATTTATGGCAGGTGCACAAATACTGCTGGGTTGGGTGCGAGAAAAAAAAGGGAAGACCGAGTCATGGTAAAAACCTTTCTACAACAAGACAAAAATGACGGTTACAAAGTGCATACTATGAATTTAGAAATGCAAAGTGAGTGGTTAACCATAGGTGAGTTCTGTATCCCATTAGCTCTAAAGTGGCGCACCTTGATCTATGACTGGTCTCCTGCCTTATTAAAATTTTATCTAAATGCATTCCAAATGACCCTCCCTGACTAGAGTAACTTGGTAAGGTGGGGGGAAAAGCCTCTGAAAAATGTTGCTATACTTGTGGAGAGGCGATATGTACAGCAAAGCACATATTGGTGGGATGCAAGGTGCTCCTTAATGGGGGTCATTACTCACGGCGCCATGACAGAGTACTTGAAATCATACGTGAAGCCATGAGCCTTTCAGTAGCTAGAGCCCAAAAGGGATTGACGACAAACAAAAGACAAATTAACTTTGTAAAAGAAGGCTCAACATCAAACTCCAGGAACAAGCCTTACTCAATCCTGGGTACAGCACCTGATTGGACTATTTTAATGGACACGTATGAAAAGCACTACAAAATCCCAGAGGATGTGGGTGTTTCGTCATCCAGACCGGACATTTTCCTTTTTTCTAGAGCTACGAAACGCATAGTCCTTGTAGAACTTACCGTACCATGGGAAACTAATATACCTAAAGACCACGCGATGAAACAAAATAAGTATTACGACCTCCTAAACGAATTAACAAAAAACGGCTATGTAGTTAGTTTGTACACTGTAGAAGTGGGAGCGAGAGGTATACCAGCAAAATCTCTCTATAACCTGCTGAAAGACCTTGGCTTATCCAGAAGTGCAGTAAGTTCTATACTAGAACGAGTATCTAAAGCTGCACTGGTAGGCTCATATCAGATTTGGCTGGGCAGGGAGAGAAAGACGAGTAGTGAAGGTGAGTGTTGATGTACGTCAGAAAGGGGCCCCTTAAACCTACGCCTGAGTCACAAGTCTCAGGAACTACTCGGGTTTTCTCTCTCTGCCACACGATGGACCCGGCACCCGCACGGTGAATCCATGGAATGCTAAGAAAATCGTCTCACCATCCAATGATAAATGAAGCAAAGTAATAAAATAAGTAAGCAATGAAAAATAATTATACCAATGTCTATGGAATAAGTAAAAGCTGTAGATTGCCCAAGCTAGGGCTGCTAATTTCACATTATTATTATCTACATAATTATAAATTGTGAATTTATTTGTAACAAAACAATGATAATGAACGCATTGCAGCAATAAATTTAGCAATGATAGTAAGGATACAAATGTTCACGAATAAGTAAAAGCTTACAAATCTGAATCCAAGTTATTAATGTAACCAATACCTATACTCCAGCAATAAAGATGATTTGATTAGGACTCCAATTGGAACAACCATCAGAACTATGATTAGTTGTAATTATCATTTACTACTACTACTCTAATCTCAGGAACAGACACATTTTAAATAAATTGCCAAACAAAAGTTCGATTTGATCGTTTTGGATACCTAGCAAGGCTTATTTGGTATTTAGTTTGCTGTCAATCTGACTTTGTTGCATTTGTTGACATATTACATTTCTTAAATAGCCGGGCATTTTAAGCCCAAACAGTTTCTGTCGCCATTGTTTCAATGCGCTCTATCACATTATTACTTACACTCACTGAATCTTGCTCAAGCACTTGCTCCAACCGCGCTCATGACTACCACTATTTTATCCAGTTAAATAGTTTAGTCTGATGAGCCTTTCTGCTTGACAGTTTTGTTTATCATCAAAATCTGGCTAGGGTAATAAGATTTTGGTTCCTAAATCTTCTAACCTGTTCCCGTTCAGCGTGAAAAGACTGTAGGGAGGGACAATAAGCTACGGATTTGTTATGTGTTAATCTTATCTTTATAGTCTGGTCTACGTCACCATCTATTTCTCCTAAATTAGAGGATAAACAGTCACAATAATTCTGCAATGACTGATACAAATTTTTGAACTACTTAGCGTTAAATCCAGGGCCTGTCTTTGTCCTTCCTGTTGAGAGGCTCTAGTTGATCTTGGTGTTTAATATGCTATTTACGTCACACTTTGTTCGGACATTTGTAAAACAAGAGCTTAGTCCAATTTTTTCAAATCAGTAACGCAAAGCAATGCCATAAAATGTTGGCCTATTAGCAAAAGTGTTTGAAGAACCATCAAAACCTCAATTGACTATTTAATTGATGTTAACATTTATGTACGTCCCACCCGGTTGCAACGATTGCACTTCATTATTGGTCTAGAACATTTGAAGTATGAATGCCTTTGGAACAGCAACTACAGCATGCTATTATGTTAAATCTAGAGTGAATTATACTAAGACCAGGATCTGTTTATTTTCTTAATAATGGTTGTAGTGTTATATTATTTGAATAAGTTTGTAGTTTTTAAAATTAATGAAAACAGAACACGTGTTTCGGCTTTAAATAATGAAGTACTTGTGCTCCGACACTAATTGATCGATTGTATACTCCCTAAATTACATATTAATGTACCGCTTATTTTTTTTTTTTTTTTTATTTTTTTTGCCAGTAATCACATCTGTGTACTAGACTTCAGTTTGCCATAAAAATACCTATTCGTGAAGATTCTTATCATTGCGTGAAGTTAGATATAGTATTTTGTTTTCTTTCAAAAGTAAACCACAATGTTCTTCACTTGGGGAAGTTTTCAGCAGTTTATTCTGCCATTCCTCGCAAGTGAAAACAACTGTCGTCCAGGACTCGAACCATTTCTTTGCTAATACATTTAATTTTAATACCATGTTTTTACGAGAAATGTATTTTATTTTGATTGTCATTTCAACCGTATACACTTGTTGACTTTTCTTATCCAGAAATCAATGGTTTGAGCTCTGTTTTTTGGCTCCAAGTGTGATGAAACACGATTACTTACAGGTTTTTCTTAATTCAGACTTAAAATATTAACATTTACAGCTTACTTGTTTTCTTCCGGATCTTTAGAGGTGGCGAGAGTTCATTACTAGAACAGGTCTCTGAAGAATATCATCAAAAAAATGGCATCAGAATCCTTCTCCTTTTCTTAGTCCACCGCCACCCATGTCGTGTACCCGGGAGTGTACCCACATCGTCTTCAGGCATCCTTGTACTCACTGAAATTTAAACGTAATTTACGACGTAATCTGTTTTCTGACTAACAGTAACAGTCAGAGATACCTAATTATGCGATTCATTTGTTTTTTTTTTATATACAAACATTAAGATTTGGGGTAAAGTCTTAAAAATGTGTTTTGTCACGAGTTAAACCTTGTGATACATATATAATTGAAAATTACTGTTTACATGACAATAATGATTCTGGTTTTTTTTTATTGTTACATGAATATTAAACCGTTAACAACATTTCATAAACTAAAATAGAACTAGCTGCCTAATCAGTCGGCTCAGCCAGCTATCAAGCACTAGCGGTACCTACACTTTCGCTTTTCATAGGTAAACATAATAGGTACATATAGTCAAGCTCAGACTTGTATGTAACCCTGTAGTACAACATTATTTATGTAGTGTCCGTTATTCGGAAAATGAAATATTAAAGAATTCGATGCAACAAACAATCAAATCTTTCTCCTTATAATATTTGTAACCAGTATAGAAAATAATTTAATTTAATAAATTACCTGTATAACCAATCAGTAGATCTGTAAAAAAGAAGTTCTAATATTGGACTAATTACATTTGTTAATCTGTAATAAAATGTTAGCCATGTTAAGCGTATATTTTACTCTGTTACATCATGGGATAATATCGATTAGTCTTCTAGCGAGAAACATACTCACAGCTAACAGTAAACTATCCCGCAAGGCACATATTCGCTCATAGTCAGTTACCCAGCGAGAAACATACCCAGCGAGAAACATACTCGCTCATAGTCAATGATCCAGCGAGAAAAATACTCGTTAATAGTCAATTATCCAGCGAGAAACATACTCGCTCATAGTCAATTATCCAGCGAGAAACATATCGCTCGCTCAACTAACTATCCAGCGAGAAACATACTCGCTCAACTATCCAGCGAGAAACATACTCGCTCAACTAACTATCCAGCGAGAAACATACTCGCTCAACTAACTATCCAGCGAGAAACATACTCGCTCAACTAACTATCCAGCGAGAAACATACTCGCTCAACTAACTATCCAGCGAGAAACATACTCGCTCAACTAACTATCCAGCGAGAAACATACTCGCTCAACTAACTATCCAGCGAGAAACATACTCGCTCCACTAACTATCCAGCGAGAAACATACTCGCTCCACTAACTATCCAGCGAGAAACATACTCGCTCAACTAACTATCCAGCGAGAAACATACTCGCTCAACTAACTATCCAGCGAGAATCCAGCGAGAAACATACTCGCTCAACTAACTATCCATCGAGAAACATACTGCTCAACTATCCAGCGAGAAACATACTCGCTCAACTATCCCGCAATAGAAAAACAAACTCAAATTCAATTAACACAAATAAATATAATAAAACAACTTATCAGGTTTTTCAATAATCAGGAGTCACGGGTAACATTCCAAAACATTACATGAAGTAATTGACCACTTCGTAAAAATGTAGGTATTTTCTCTTTAAATAAAGTGTGAAATAATACTAGGTCCAATACAATTTTTAACGAGGGTAGTCATAAAATGTTGACGTGCCGATAAAAACAAACTTTGGTAAAAGATAGGTGAGGTAGTAGAAAAATTAACAATCGCGATTTTCAATTGTGACGGGCAAATAACAGTAAATATCAAACATTCCAAGCCATCAGAGAGTAGCCCTGATCACGCAGTGAAATGCCTAATTTAATACGCATGCAAGTGTACGGCGAACACTGCCAAAGAGTAGCCTTGGCCGAGGATCAACGCACATCAAACACACATTAATCTTACACATTATTACGCGTATCTCTTATCAAATCTCGATTTAAAAAATTGACAATTAACTATACAAAAATTGCAAAGAAAAACGACTAGCATAACAGAACGTTTCAAACATTTTAGTGCTATCAGAGAGTAGCCCCGAACAAGCAATTAAATGTTCAATTCAAAACGCATGCGAGTGCACGATGAATACTGCCAAAGAGTAGCCTTGGCCGAGGATCACCGCACATCAAACACACATTCATTTTGCACGCTATGTTACGCGTACCATTATCCAATGCAATATTAAAAATAAAATCAAATATCTTCGTGGGCGTTGTATCAGCAATTCAACAAAGGAAAAATATGTTCACAAAGAATAACATTTTTCAACACACCTTCGTTTCTGGTTTTGTTCCCTCTTCTGAGATAATATAAAACTCCGTTATTCGCTTGTACTTGTATTATCATTTATTTCCAAAAAGGTACATGGGTACAATATGATTTCACAAAGCCATCAATTATTGCTGCCGACCATCTTTCGGCCCTGAGGAGAAGAAGAGAATTGAATCTTGTATGCCAACTACCAGGCTATTTATATTAATGTTATTAAACTTCGTAGGTTGGTACACTGTAAAATAGCTGCTTGCAGGATGGTAGTTAAGAAACGAATAGTTGGTAGGTTGGCACTACCGGAATTCAACACAAGTGTTACCATGTTTAATAATGTGAAATAATAAAATTCGACTAAATTACGAATCAAGACTAAAAATCATGACAGTAGTTTCAGTGCAAATGAATATTAAGATATGTTCTGTGTCAGGAAGTATCTGTGTATATAATAAGTATGTTTATGTATTTACAACTCCCACAATTCAAGCTTTGCTTAATTTGTGGCTAGATGGTGTTGTGTGAGAAATATCCACTGGGTATAATCCAATCTATTTTTTAAATTATTTCTATAGTAAAATTAGAAATATTTTTATACGTCCGCACATAGGTATTCGTTGTCATTCCTACAATGCAATAAATAATCCTACTAATTTTAATGTCATAGTTCGGATGTTTGTTACTCAATCACGTCGGAATGACAGCACGGATCGGGTTGAAATTAAAAATACAATTAGATTAGAATAGTCTGGAACAGCACATAGGCATCTATGCTGTTCCAGACTATTCTATATCTATACTATCTATTCTATGACAGGCTATTTTTTATACCGGAAACATGACAGTAACGACAACTACAAATTAAGAGGGTAGAATTGCGGGTCGTCGCTTGTTATAGCATAATCCTCTATTTTAGGCACATAGTTATTAATCGACTTCCAAAAAGGAGGAGGTTATAAATTCGACCCCTACGTTTTTTTATTTTTTTTATTTATGTATGATACCTGATTTAACGAGAACCCCCGTACCGATTTTAAAATTTATTTTTATTTTCGGATGGGTATGCTTCCCGAATGGTCCCACATAAATCTTATCGAAATCGGTCGAGTGGTTTTTGAAATATGTACCAAAAACTTTTTTGCATGCAATTTTCTGGATAACGTAATTATAGATTTCACAAAAGTTATGAAACTCGAACCTGTCACTACGACATTGGGTAAATGTGTTAATAAAAAATTGTTTTGCTCTTATAAGGGTTAAATAAACTATTTTCGTACAAAAAATTAAACCGTCTTCAAAACCACAAATTGGCACTCAAGATCGAAAACTATAATAACACTTACTTATCATTATTACAAGTGCTACTCACTCATCTATTTGAAGTCGGTGCTAGCCAAGTCTAACAGGTACCTAATGGATATGCCTACCTACCACGTGACTACACAGTATTTTTGGCCTGACTGGCACCGACTTCAAATAGATGAGTGTAGTAGTACTTGTAGTATGATAAGTAAGTATTATTATATTTTCGATTTTGAGTTCCTATTTGTGGTTTTGAAGTTGGTTTAATTTTTTGTACGAAAATAGTTTATGTATTACATATATTTTACAACTATAAACAAATCCTACTAATAATATAAATGTAAATGTTTGGATGTATGTTGTTCAACTACGTCTAACGTATGAACGGCTCAGGCTGAAAGATTACACAGATAGATTATAGTCTGGAAGGACATAATTGCACGATTTATTCAGGAAAAGAGGGGAACGGGAACTACACACCGCGGGTCGCTGCTAGTTATTGACCAACACATGGGCTATTTTGACGTGACAACGTCGTATTGGTTTGCCGGGTGACACTTCAAGAAACTGCGTTACGCTCCGCTCACGTTATGCGCTCACAACGAGAGCGAGTGAGAGGCACGCGTCCCTTCCACTCGGGCATGGTTAGCCCGCCTAAGAGCGAGAGAGACAGACATAAAAGTGAAAGGCACGCGTCCCTTCCGTAAAATTATTTTACCACTCAAAGTCGTTGTCACGTAAAACTTTCGCCATACCGACTTTACAGGCAACCAATTTTTTAACAGGGCCGGGAACTACACGGAGCGCTGCTGGTACAAAGTTAAAATATTGGAACGAAGTTCCTTATCGCGCGTTGTGAAAGGGGGGCTAGGAAAAAAATCTTACGAAAAGTTGTCACGACACTTTTTGCTATTGTAAGCTGTGCGGCGTCGCATGTTTCTCTGTCTGTCTCTCTCTCTCTCTTATAGAAAGCAAGCCAGATATTTTCATTTTTATTTCGCATTGAACAGTGTGGTGTCGCGACGATTATTTTTGTTGAGTGTATACAGGTTTTTTGTAAATAATAAATAAAAAATAAAAAAATAATAATAATTCCTTCACTAATTAGTCGAAAGGAACTTCGTTCCATCCGGGTGTCCCTTGACACCTCTCAAGTTTTATATAATAAATTTTAAATAATTAATAGCGAGACTTAAACGATCTGCGAACACGCGCGCGCACTCTACTTGAAAAGTCGGACTGGACTGACTAAATCGAACGTGAGTTACCCGTGTATTTATTTAAAATGTGCAATAACCACGTTAGTTTTCACATATAATTAATACCAGAGGTCCGCCCGGCTTCGCTCGTGGTACATATAAAATATAGTCTATAGCACTCGGGGATCACGTGCTTGCCCAAAGGCATAGAATAGATAATATAGATAGAACGGACACTCCCCACCCCCCGCCAATTTCAAGCTGCCTCACCCCTCAGGCCGTTTCGGATACGCTAGGAGCACTCAACGAAGGGCTGGTATCGAACATCTAATTCCCTAACGAAATATCATCATGGTGGGTTGTTGTGCTGTTTACGGCTGTCCGTCAATTAAACGTGACTAGATTAAAAGCTTTATTTAATTTCCTAATGATAAAATAACGTAAGATTAGAAACTTTTCAATAACGTTGCTTTATAATATTACAAGCTTTGCTTAGTTTGGGGTCAGATGGTGTTGTGTGTGAATTGCCTACCAATATTTATTTATTTATAATAACGAAGTAATTTTTAACTCAAAGTTCGTAACTCACACAGCCAGTAACTTATGTGCCCAAGCACGGATTGATAATGCCTGGAGGAATAATTGTAGTGACAGAATAAAGTTTCCTTCATGGGTAAGTGTAAAATGAAATGCGAATGTGTACCTACTAACAGAAATAGATATCTAGGTACCTGATCTAATCTATCATCGGTTTCGTTTCATTTTACGCGGCAATACAAACACCCACAGATTTCTGAAACAATTTAGAAATCTGTGCAAACACCCTTTTAATTAGAATATTATAATTTGGCTCCCTTCTACTTATGTAACTCAACATTATAGCAAGTTTATAGACTACGTCACCAGGTGAACTCAAGGGGCACAACTATTCAATAAAACAATTCAGTAGCCCTAGCGCTAACGCACACATTCACGCGTGTGTACGAACGACATCTGCGTAGTTGTGTGAAGAGTAGGCAACTCCACAGCGGCGGTTGTATGGAGTTTTAGTGGAATGTCCGGGGTGTGCCAAAGGTGAAGGAATTTTCGAAATCGGTCCAGTAGTTCCTAAGATTAGCGTGTTTAAACAATATAAACTCATTAGCTTATAATTAGTATGGATAAATAAGACTGCTTCACACTGTGTAGGGGTGGTTTTCACTCTAAGGCACAAGAACACAATGTTATTATAGCCATCGAAAGAGACGATAAGAAACGTAGCACTCTGCTAATTGATATGATTAGAGATTGACGACGTATTTACGACGCGCTGTCTAGATTTATGGCCGCTGTAAACTTTATTGGTAACGACACACATTCTAGCGAAAGTGTACCGTTGCATAAACAACCCGCTTTATGGTTCCACTCTTCCACTAGCAACGCCCTTCGGTTTACTTACGTGATTCTTATTATTTTCCCGCGGTTTGTACCGCAGCAGCCTATGCTAGCCTAATACGTATATTCCAGAGTTTATTCTAAGTGTGTTCTACAAATTTTAAATTTGGAATTCACTTCAACCGTTCCAAGGTGATTGAACAAGAAACATCCAAATCATGATCTAAACATTAATTTATAATATTTATTATTCAACCCACAAATTCAATAATTTACCTGCTTAACCTATTTTCTATCCACACTACATGTTATTTTTTAAAATAAAGAGTTACGAGACGAGCAGCATGTTTGTGTGTATGTTATATGTATATTTCCCGCATCTAATACTTATACAATATATATGTTGGAATATATAATATATAATCTATGTAATCTAATGGAATATGCCACTTTTTCCCGGCAAAATAACGAGAACGGGAATTACGCGGGTAAAACCGCGGGGCGCTGATAGTAATATTTTATACTAGATATCCGCCCGGCTTCGCCCGTGGTACATATATAGCACTCATCGGGACCCCGTACATATCCAACGGTGAAAGAATTTTTGAAATCAGTTCAGTAATTCCTGAGAATAGGAGAATATCGCTTTCAAACAAAAACCTCTTCAGCTACCTGCTACGCTTACCTGTCGGAAATTGGTCGTACCAACTCAGATTTAGAAACAAATTTGATTAGCAAAGGTTCAATGACGAAATCTTAGACACATGCTGTCATGTCAAAGTACGGTACGAAAACTCTCAAAAAAGGTTTTTATTACATTCTTGATTCATGCTCCGCTTCTATTGATAGCAGCGTTATGTATGTGCCTTCCTCGATAAATGGACTATCCTATAGAAAAAGAATCTTTCAATTCGGACCAGTGCTTCCCGAGATCCTAGCGTTCAAACAAACTCTTCAGCTTTATAATATTAGTATAGATAGTATTATAATATAGTCAATGTTTGGATGTTTGGATATCTGGATGTTTGTTGTTCGATCACGTAACGTATGAATGGATCGGAATTTTGAAACACAGAGTATAATCTGGAAGAACACAGGATTCATTTTATTCCGGAAAAATAACGGGAACGGGAACTACACGGGTAAAACCATGAGGCATTGCTAGTAAATAAAAAATCAAATCAGTCTTAGACTATACATATACATATATATATAGGTAATCACAGTATGAACATATAAGCTTAAATAAACAAGTAGGGAGTTTAGGGAGTCGCACGCTACGCAGATACGGTAAGATATCTGTATCTGAGCATATATCTTTCAATATCGCTCTCTATACATTCATTATGAACTACCACACACAGCGCAGATAACGTATATTTTATCGTAAAGTATCTGTGAACACCGACATATATTGAAAGATGGTGAGATTATTATCTGCGTATGCAAATATATCTGCAGATAACATCTGCCGATACAAATATTTTATCTGCATGTAAGTACAGGATGGATGCACACGGGCGGGGTTTCCATAAAAGTTACTCTTAGATTTCGGAAATGGGTCGTAAATTTGTTGTCTGACAGGTCATGGAAGATATTAAATTCGCCTCGGTCCTTTTTAAGCTTTATATGACGTTCTATCCAAATTTTTCGCGTTTTAGTATGTGAAGCAAGACGTGTTTCAAATTCAAAATCATCATCTGATGAGCTATCTAATAAATCCAGAAGCAATAATCGGGTTTTTGCCGTAAAACGCGAACTCATTGTAACAACCTGTATAAGCAATCCTTAGCAAAAAACAAGTGTACCTACTCCGTCTGAAAGATACCGACTCAATGTATCATCTCGTATATCGTATATTATCGTATCTGCTTAGTGTGTGATGCGTTCAGATAATAAAGATTTTATACGAAGATAAAATATTAGCGCATCTGCGTAGTGTGTGACACGCTTTAGAATAAAAATAATTGGTACCTATAGTAGATAATTTATTTTTGATTGACTTAAATAATATAGGTAAGTACTACACTACATACCTACCTAACTACTTACACTAAGCAAATTTAAAGACTAGGATATATTGATTATGTAACATTAACAAGTTCAAATAGGTACACATCCATGGCAAAAACAGAAACCTTAAAAATCAGTTGTTACTTACTGGCAAAAAAGGCCGCTTTTCCACCAGAAATTTCCTAAGCGAGAAGATCATAGATCCCAGGCACACGCATCTTTCTGTATTAAAAAACAAAGCTTAGTTGAACATAATTCCACCAGTGCTATGTTATATTGATCCAATGAATATGATTGGTGGACACACGCATCCATAGCCATAGCAACGTAGCATAGCCCATCTCTGGTAGAAAAGCACCCTTACAGAGGTTACCTTACGATGATAATGCTACAAGTGATAATTTCCACATAATCTTGGCAAAACTTGCATGACAACGTGCATATTCTGATATGCAGGTCTTTTTTTCTAAATTATTTTTTGGGAGCACACTAATTCTCGAAAGCTGTCGATAATTTATTGGAGAACTCGGTATGCCACCGGTGCGTCTTTGCCTCGCTAACCCCGCTCGTGCCCGCCAAAAAAGCCCTGCTTATATGTAATATCATATTTATTTAAACGATAACATAAATATTAAATACTAGTAGCTGTACCCTGCCACGCTTCGCTGTGGCACATTGTAATGCAAAAATTTGATAAAAACAATCCTTGATGCGGATTAAAAATCATTCTAAAATTTCAGCTCGATCGGTCCAGAACTTTTTGAGTTTTTGAAGCGTACACAAACCAACATATCCTTTTTTATATTTAGAAAGATGGTGGCAAATAACAAGAACAAAACTCAAAAAAATTATTTTTCCCGACTACCTCGCATTTGTAATTTGTACAACATTCTAGGTCATCTAGAAGTTAAGAGAGTTTTGGTCTATAGGTAGAGGTCGTAGTATACAAACATTACTTTGCGTTGCATTACGTTTCGGTTTGAAGGGTAATGTTTCCAGAGAACTTACTAGGCTAATAGATAAAACACCTTATATCTCCGGGTGACGAGCGCAGTGCGGTGCTAGGTAATGACTTGGACTCTTGTGTGTTCCAATAGCTGCGTGTCACCATGCTGTTATGGGCAGGCTTGTTGCTTACCATCAGACACATGTCCTGCTCGTCTTGTCAGGTGTGTTTATGAAGGGAACATAAGATTTTGCAAGTCTCAATGTTCGAAGTCATGTGCAAAAAGGAAAACATCGTATCGTGCGGAAACCAACATGTAAGTTAAAGATAGAATGGAACTAGGGGCTCCGGCTCCGGATAGGCAGTCGCCGTTCTCCCGCCGTAACAAAAGCTTGATAAATCTCTACAATACATACTAATCTTAAATATTAATTCTTGTATCAAGTACATTAGGGCTCTGGCACCGTCTCTCCGATCCACTTCAGGTATGGAGGGTTGCCATTCTTGATGGGCAGTGAGATGACTTCACACACTTCATAGGGATGGTTGGAACGGATATATTCTGTCAGCTTGTCTACTTGAGATGTTCTTGTTTTAATCATCAGGAGCGCCTGAAACATTTTTAATGCAGTGTTAATAAACTAATAAGCTTATGTTCCAGTTATGAATGAAAAACTTTATATAATATTAATTACTTTCCTGGTAAAAAAATTAGCCTCTATGTGTTATTCCAGACTATTTTACAGCTGTGTACCAAATTTCACTAACAAAATTTCGACTTTATTATATTAGCAGGAATAGCTAACCCTTCAACCATTGTTTTGACAAAGAAATGTTGTCGAGGGAATGAAATTTCGAAGTAACACAACACTTTATAAAATGAATATACATGCATTAGTAGCCAACTTTCCCACTGCTGGGACACCGGGCTTACCTCACAAGGAGAGAGTCAAGGCTATAATCCATCCAGCTGCCACGAGCAGGTCTGAATGGATGACGCATGTCTTTGAAAGAAATTTTTATTGAAATATATTGATTTTCCCTGTGTGTTATCCTTTACTGTTGAAGCCAATGGTGATAACCAGCTTGTACCTATATCTCTATTTGGATTTCTTTCGCCGATTCTCATAGATACCGGATAAGCACAAAAAATTTCATCAAAATCGGTCAAGCCGTTTCGGAGGAGTATGGCAACGAAAACTGTGACACGAGAATTTTATATATTAGATTAATTAACTTATTAATAAGGATAGATACTAATAAAACTAACAAATAAGTTTATAAGATATGAAATAAGATGTATAGGTTTAAGGCTTAAATAAATAAATAAAAATAAAAACAGGCTGATAACGATGATAGATATAACACAGGCTCTAGATCTTACTTCACTATCCTCGTTGATTTCATTCTTCCACTCGTACACAGATGTGATTTGAGGGATGATGTTCACACAAGCAGCAAGCTTGCCCTTCACAATGCCATGTGCTAGGGGCTTACCGACGTCTGCACTCGGGACTGTTACATATACCACAGAATATTTATCTGAAACATATAAACAAGAACATGTAATGTTATTGGTGGTGAGTGTATTGCAATGTTGGGAGATAAAATGGTTTGCCTTCTCTGGACTTGGTGTTAGAATACAATTTAAGTGCTTATGCCCTGTATCTATCCAACTTCATGTTTATAGTTAAACAGACTCTTCAAAGATAAGAAACATATTGACAAAAGAAACTGTTACAAATTGTTTCATGAGTTTTTGTGCAATATTGTAACAAAGTCAATGAGGTGAGCATTTACAATCAGGATCTCTACTGCCTAGCAAAAATGTCTTAGATATTACTCTCTGTCTATTCTCGCTAGAAATTAAACAAAGGGTAATCAGCATATCTGTTTCAATTAGACTGTATAAAGGCTGGTCATCCAAGGCTTGTTTGCAAATTGACATATGTCCAAATGTTTCCCAGGGTATATATACAATGGAGCCATGCAGTAACCTTGCTGGGAATGTTTTAATGGGGAGTTGCTTCCCCGCAGTGTCTCCTTTGATTGTTTTTTTTTTTTTGTAATCATAATTTTTACAAATTGTCATGTTATTTATTTAGTTTTAATAGGTTTATTTTACAAACTACATTTTTACAGTTTGGAGTGATTGCCTTAAAAACATGTGTAAGTACAATGTCAATGTATGATGAATTTAATTTTGTAGTCATCTCTTTTCCAATGTGTTATTTGGAAATACCGTCAGTAATCCATTAAAGCCCTGTAAAATACGAAACTCAAATCGAATATAGAGTACAATCCAGACAAACCTGCATCTACGCTTCCAGTAGACATATTGGTATGTGTAACCGCTAAACAAGGTCTTAGAATAGAAAAATATACAGTAAAAATCGATCTCTTTGACAGGGAAACTATCATTTCACTGTAAAAGCGATTATTTCGGATGCACTTAGAAACTAAAATGCGGCGTAACTTCGACTTTGCAAGATCACAACAAGAAACAGTTGTTTATGTTTAGGGTTTAGGGTTTACGACATTCAGTGCTGCCAGAGGACCATCTCAACAGCGTTGCCGATGCCCGATTTGCTAATTCCCCAAAATTTTAAGGAAAATTCCCCCAATTCGGGGAGAAACTTATGCCGATTCCCCACAAATTCCCCACATAATTAATTGAACAGAAAATGAAGTATTTATTCATATTTAATAGGGTATTTGCCGTATCTAACAGTTTAACATTGTTTTGAGTGATACAAACTTAACAATACCGTTCTGTATTTTTAATGTTTGAGTATTTTTTACTTTTCCCAGTTTCGCATAAATGTCACTTTGGTTAATGTGTAATTTATGCTTTAAAAGGAATGAAAACAATCTAAAAACTAGAACATGGCCAAGTAAAAAAATAGTACAAGAATTACTTTTCTTTTCAAAAATTCAAGAATTTTGACTTGTGGTAAAGTGTCTGCTCCAAGCATTACTGTTACTGATGTTAAAAGTCAAACACAAATTGAAAATAAACGCAGTTTTAAACACACAAAAATATCTGCTATTGAAACAATAACTATAAAAACTTTTCTGTGTTTATTTTTACTAAGTCTTCTTATTTGACTAAATATCAAGTTCATATAAATGCACAGAGCATTCCATCCTCATATTCCGAAATGCTGGCGTCTCTAGATCAAAAAAATATTCATGCTATTTTAGTCTCCGAAAGCTGGCTTCGACCATGTCTTCCTTCAACGTCTTATTCCTCCTGGTTTCGTTCTCGTAAGAAATGATCGCATCGGTCGTGTTGGGGTGGTGTGGCTATCTACCTGAAGGCTAATATCCCTTATTCTATTTTAAGCCAATCACCACAACCGCCACCAGCAGATACGGGCGAACACCTTCTTATTGAAGTACTTCTATCACATGTTAAAGTTCTTCTCGGAGTCTACTATAGCCCTTCCCAAAACATAAATTATTTTTCTTCTTTCGAAACCCTTCTACAACGCTTTACTCCTACTTATAATCACACCATTATTATGGGTGATTTTAATACCTGTCTCTTAAAGAAGGACCATCGCTCTTCTTCTCTTCAGTCCCTAATTACATCATGCAATTTACATATTCTCCCTCTTAATGCTACCCATCATTTCCCTAATTGTGTCCCCTCACTCCTTGACTTAATGATTGTTTCTTCTCCTAACAATATTGCCAAACATGGACAATATTCTGCTGATGTATTCTCTTTTCATGACCTTGTTTTTCTTTCTTATAAAATTCGCCCTCCTAAACCTAAGCCCCAAATCATCATGCAACGTAATTTTGGTGGTATGGACCACGAAGCCCTTCTTGAAGATGCTAAAATGATTGACTGGGACCCTCTCATTAACGCTACATCTGTAGATGATCAGATTTTAACTTTTAATTCTATAGTCACACGATTGTACGACATACACGCGCCATTACGTGCAATTAAAATAAAACATATTCCAGCACCATGGCTTACTGAGGACATTAAAATTTTAATGCACAAAAAAGGGGTTGCCAGGGCCAGGTACAAGCTTCGTCCTACTGACATTAATAGGGATAAATATGTTCAGGCTCGTAATCGCTGCAACAGGGTGTGTAGGGATGCACTACGTCGCCATGTTCACAAATCAGTAGATAACGAAAATCCAGCAAAGGTCTGGAAATTTCTCAGGTCATTGGGAATTGGCAAATCACGTCAAAATATTAACTCTGGTAATATCGATATCAATACCTTGAATCATCACTTCTCATCTGCTTCTTTGATGTCAGAATCTATCAAAAATTCAACAATTAATTCTCTTTCTGCTATCCCATTGCCCGACTTATCTCCTTTTTCTTTTGATCGGTTCACAGAATGTGATGTTAGGAGGAGCTTATTGTCAATATCCTCCAACGCAGTCGGCGGTGACAGCATAAGCCGGAACATGCTTGTGCCTATCCTGGACGTCATCCTTCCTACTTTATGTTTCCTATTCAATAATTCCATATCCTCTGCAGTATTCCCTCTATCTGGAAAGATGCTCAGATTATTCCTTACCCAAAAACCAAATCCTAAATCCTTTTCCGAGTATCGTCCCATTTCCATCCTTCCAATTCTATCTAAAGTCTTGGAGCGTCTTGTTCACAAACAACTTAATCACTTTCTTAATAGACATGACCTCCTAAATCCTCTACAATCCGGTTTCCGTCCTGGGCATAGCACTGTGTCTGCGCTTGTGAAAATCACCGATGACATTCGCTTAGGTGTGGACAACGGCAGGCTTACTGTTCTAGCTCTGTTAGACTTCAGTAATGCCTTTAATGCCGTTGATTTTGACATCCTATTGACAATCTTGCGCTCCTTAACATATCTCCACCGGTGATCGATTGGTTTCGTAGCTATTTATATGGACGCCGGCAACGTATTCGCCTAGACGATAGTTTTTCGTCTTGGTGTAGTACTAGAACTGGCGTCCCTCAAGGCGGCGTGCTATCACCACTTCTTTTGCAATTTTCATAAATTGTATTTCTTTACATCTCACTTCTTCCTACCACCTTTATGCGGACGACCTGCAAATTTATTCTTAAGCTTCACTCGCCAACCTACATATTGCAATTGATACTGTCAACGCTGATCTCCGCCAAATTTTAAATTGAGTAAAATTTCGGTTTGAACGCAAATCCGACAAAAACACAAGTAATTATCATACGAGGGGTGATCCAAAAGTAATGATAATCAGTTATTTCTAGTGCACACAAAAATACAAAAAAATTACAGTCACTTGCTCAATTACCCACTAGTTCAGGAAAAAAAATCATATAAATAGGCCACGATTCCCGGGAGCTACATTCATTTGAATACGGACTGTCAAGGAGTGAACATCAAAATGGAAAACACGAAATCAGAGCTGTCATTAAATACCTCTGCTTGAAAAAATGTCTACCAAAGACATACACAGTGACTTGGTGGAAACATTGGGGACTGTTCTCCTCCATATTCCACAGTTGCACGCTGGGCTAAGGAGTTTAAGCTGGGAAGAACATCGACGGAAGACGAACACCGCGAAGGGCGCCCATCGACGTCCCTCACTGGAGAAAATGTGAAAAAGTTGAAGAAGTTGTATTGAAGATCGAAGAGTGACTATCAGGCATGTAGCTGAGGTCACAGGGATCTCATATGGCAGCATTCAAACAATCCTTGTGAACGAATTGCATATGAGAAAGGTCTCCGCGCGTTGGGTACCGAAAATGTTAAACGACGAGCAAAGAAGAAACGAGTCGACATGTCAAGAGCAAATCTCGAAAAGTTCCAGGCAGACAAGGATAATTTTTGTCACGTTTTGTGACCATGGACGAAACCTGGGTCCACCATTTTGATCCTGAAACAAAACAACAATCGATGACATGGAAACGATCCGATGAACCGACGCCGAAGAAATTCAAAGTGTCAAGCTCAGCAGGGAAGGTTATGGCGTCTGTTTTTGGGACGCTGAAGGAATAATCATGGTGGACTACTTGGAAAAGGGGCCACTATTACAGGCTCCTACTATGCAGAACAAATAAGAAGATTGCGGGAGGCTATTAAGGAGAAAAGGCGAGGCAAACTGCGGGCTGGAGTGCTGTTCCATCAAGACAACGCACCGGTTCACAAAGCTGCAATTGCCATGGCTGCCATTCAGGAAGGGCTTTGAGCTGGTGGAACACCCCTATTCACCAGATCTAGCCCCAGTGACTTCTATCTCTTTCCACGACTCAAGGAACACCTCCGGGGCAAGAAATTTGACGATGATAGCGACGTGATGGCCGCGGTTGAGGACTTTTTGAGAGTCAAGATAAAGATTTTTTTTCTAAGGGAATTTTAGGTTTAGAAAAGAGATGGACTAAATGTATAGACTTGCTAGGAGACTATGTTGAGAAATAAATTTAGTTTTTGATTTTATTCATTGTGTTTATTATTGATTATCATTACTTTTGGATCACCCCTCGTAGGTAGTTCTTATATGATATCTAAAATAAATTGGGTCACAGTACCACAAATTGTTTTTGATGGGTTAACTATCCCTTATAGCAAATCGGTGAGAAATCTCGGTGTGATTTTAGATGGAACTTTAAGTTGGGACGCGCACTTGGAATCCATAAGCTGCAAATTATTTGCCTCTGGTAGATCTTTAAACAGACTCCGTAATTTTCTACCCACTGCCACCAAAGTTACGCTTGCTCAGTCTCTACTTCTTCCCATTCTTGATTATGCAGATGTCTGCTATCTTGATCTAACCGAGGCCCAGCTAGATAAACTTGAGCGTCTCCAAAATTACTGTATTAGATTTATATTTGGCTTGCGCAAATATGATCACACTAGTGGCCCGCCCCGGCTTCGCACGGGTACATACACACACACACATACACCCTTTTTTTTGTATCGGGTTTCAAAAAAATTATGATTTTTTTTTATTATTGTTTTTTTTTTGTATTTTTTTATTTTAAAATTTTATACATATATAATATTATTTACAAAACAAAAGCCATTAGTTTTAGTGAGTCAGAGCTTCCCTGTAAACGATATTTGAAGTAGTTTTATTTTGTGGCAGCAAAATAAATTGATTTTCAGGAGCTCCAACACGTGGTAGGCCAACACGTGATACAGTTGCCATGAGTGAAACATTCTTTTCGTAGGTCGATCCCTAATAATTCGAAGGTTTGGCCCTGGGACTTGTTAATAGGTAACGTGAAAGATGATTTCACCGGAAACTGAAGTCGTTTAAAAGGGATTGGCAGATCAGTTGGAATCATCGGTATGCTCGGTATTTGAGCTAGTTGACCAGCTGCTGGGCCAGTGATAAAATTTTGTTCAGCAAGCCGCTGCGAACGCTCGATACTTGACTCTCTAGCACGCGATTGCGACGCGTATTCTCTCCGACTTGCAAGGCGATTTTCAGTTTCTGATGAAGATTCCTCATTACGCCGTATTCTTATTGCCCTCGCCTGGGAACTATGTTTAGAAAGTTGAGATCTTGATCTTTTGGAATTTTGGGCATTATAAAATGAAAAATAGAAGGAAATAAATAATTAAACAGGCTTTTACTAAATTTTTGCTTATTGAACTATATGAAGTACTAAGCGGTTTGAATAATTAATATATAATATTTATTATCAGGTAAGTAGTAGGTACTTATTGAAAGAAAATTAAAAATATGGGCTTAGAAAACTACCTTTACTAAATTTTTGCTGAACAGAAATACCCATAAACCTATAAGCAGTTATTACACTTATTTACCTACGAAACGAATTCAAAATTTTTCAAGCTAAAATCATACGATCACGCACACGACCGCTGCGTAGGGAGCCGATCGCGCGAGTGAGCCGCGCGGCACTTTATTTTATTACATTGACTCCCCCCCGTACCCCAGTGACAGTTACATGGAGCCTACATCGCATGCTGGCTAGCTGAGCGCGGTGAGCGACAACCACGCGACTTTTTTCTAATACTTGCATTTTTAAACTCGTGATATCTTCCGAATGAAATGTAAAAATTATAAAAAGGTATTAAAGCCGTCTTGAATATAAAGTAATTTATTTTGATAAGGATTAATACCAAGGTACAAATGAAGAGCCTTTTCAAGAGGCGGCATACATAAATTAATATTTTAGAATAAAAAACTGCTTACTGTGACATAATAACTATAATATTTAGACATATGCTGTCGCGACACTTTTTGTAGATAATGATGAGTTCTGCAAAATCGTAGTAAATGATTTTGTTCTATCATCAATAGTTTTCGCAGCGCACGCGACGTAAGGAATTTTTCAGGTCTTTTTTTACACCTTATGTTACATTATTGGAGTTTTAGTAAGGATTCCTAATTTTGTTTTAAATATAATATAGCCTATGTTACTGGGGATAATGTAGCTTTCAAAGGTGAAAGAATTTTGAAATCGGTCCAGTAGTTTCGGAGCCTATTCATTACAAATAAACAAACAAACAAATCTTTCCTCTTTATAATATTAGTATAGATATCCGAATTTCGTAATAAGCTCAAGTGGCTCCCTATCCGTTTTCGCCGGAATGCTCATATCCTCTCTCTTCTTTATAATATTTTGTTTAACCCTTCAACCCCCCAGTACTTAAAAGAAAATTTCACGCTTTGGAGCAATGTTCATCCACGTCCTTTAAGATCGAAGTACAATTTATCGTTGAATGCTCCATCAGCACGTTCCGAAACATTTTACGGCAAATCATTCGCGTTTTTGCTGTTTAACTGCCTGTTTTTAAAAACCAAGTTAAGGCTTTATACTTGTCACAGCTGTCACTTCACTGATTCTACGTGGATTCTACTCTTTTTCATATTGTCTTGCTAATATCTTTAATGTATGTATATGTTAATGTATTAGTCTATTAGTCTATTAGTATATTATACTTGCCTACAAATTGTGATATAAGTATTTTAAGTATTAGGATGTATATTTCTTAATTATGTATGTGTACTTTATACCTTACGGCACATTGTCCCTTACCCTGTCTTTTGCTGTATAAAATTTCTCTCCAACCTCCGGTTGCCTGGAAGAGATCGCTCTTAGCGATAAGGCCGCCATTTGTTTCACTAGATTTAGGAATTTGTCTTTTTGTTTATTCATTTTTTTGTTTTGTGTTGTGAACAATAAAGTGTTTCTATCTATCTATCTATCCGTATCCATTCATCCGTATTTGTCTTTATTCACGCTGAGCTTCATTCACAGCCCACGAAAAATCTGTGTGTGGTACGTCAAAAGAAGTTTTCACTTCAAAAACCTTGTATTTTACCTACTCATTCAATAAAATTAGACTAATTATTTAGCTTGAAATCAGCGGGTTATTTTTAACTTTTTTGCATTTAGCCCAAACCATTCATCATCATTATTTAGATAAGATTTTAAAATTGTGAGTACTCAAAACTATTCTTAATGCATAATAAATTTACAAGCTGAGCATGGCGGTGTCATATTTACAATACACAAATTAGAGACGTGCTTTATTGTAGCTATTTTCGGTGACATGAGTAATAATTTACTGTTAAAGTGACTGAAGTATCATAAATTGGTAGTGCAGTATAAGCATCAATACGAAATTGAAATTCCCCACGTTTTCCCCACACAGGACCAATCCCCACACCATTCCCCAATCGAGTTCGATTTCCCCGCAACTTGGGGAATTCCCCACAAATCGGCAACGCTGCATCTCAATTTCTCCTTAAGAGCCCTCTCACGTCGTCGCACGAAATTCAAAAAGTTTGTGTTCCGAATTTTCCATCTTTAGTATTATCTAGAATAAGATTCAATTACGTTCAAAAAATAGGCCGATCTTTCTTGTTAACGTTTCCTTGTTTAAATTTTCCTAATAATAATTCCTTTGGTCGTAGGGAACGATCTCCCATGACCATTTCGCCGAAAAGTCGCCGCCGTGTCAGTTTCAGACTTTTAACCCATTAACCGCCTACGTCGGATTAATCCGACAAATATTTTCGAGCCCATTCCGCCAGAGTCGTATATATACGACCAAAATGTCACTGCTCGTTTAATCAGCTTTTCTATTTAATTACGGTGTATTCTATCAAAAATATGTTTACATTAGGTAAATAGTAAACTAAGTAATCATTTACAGTTTAATACACTTTAGTCTCTTAATTAGAAGTCCTAAAAATAATGTCCAAAGTTAGATGAATTACTAACATTATTTTTAGAAAATTGTATTGATATACAACGCCCATGACGACAAAATCCGACATGAGGGACGGGACATATGCCAAGATTTACCGATATAAATATAAACATAAATCAAAATATTTCTCGTTAGACTGACTTATTAACTTTAGAACAAATACAGCAATTGTTAATAAAACATTTTTTACAAATATTTGCGAGTAATTCATTTAATTCCTTTAAAATTAAGTAAATTTACTTATGAAAAGTCAGCGATCGATATGATAGTTCCCATCCCTAGCCTACATGTTCCGAAACTTACTTTGTTAGTACGCCCCGCGCTTCGGTCGGATAAAGACGACCGCTTCTTACGTTATGAGCGAGTGCCGACTTCTGGAATTTTCCATCAGTGTTGTGCTTGTCCATGAAGTTACACGTTCGTATGTCGATAAATGTACATGATAGAAATGTATCATGACGACTACTGAAGAGTTAATACGAATTCTAGAAGGCGATGAAAATGAAGAATTTTATCAGACGAAGAGCTTGACATTGATGTAGAGGTAATTTTTTTATTACATATCTAGTTAAATGTATTTTAATTTATTGTGTAGTATGGTGGTGATGTTTGAATGGAAATATTAAACTTAATTAGAGTGAGTGAGATGGCGAGAGCGCGCCGTGCGATGATAATGAGCGCGCGGCCACTCTGGAACGATGATTCTGATTGGTTGGAGCGCGAGTCACGTGTGGGCTCGCTGACTAGCTCGTAGATACCTACATAGGTAGAGTTTATCTTGTGCGTGCCGCCGCGCTGCCACACACCTCACTGAATCGCACTGCTAATTTTGCTTTTGTAGGCTATTCAAATTTCCTACCTTGGAGACCGATGTATTTTTATTACTCTACAATTATTTTTTTGTTATTTCAGATTCAAGGAAACAATGTCGCAACAACTAATTGGACAACGCAAATTGCTACCCCAGTGCTAGAAGAATTCGACGACTTTGTTTGTGGACTGTCGCCTGCTGTCAAATTAGATGATACCTCCACGGAATTCGAATTTTTCGAACATTTTTGTAGCAAACTCTTAAGAGATCATAGTACTCATCATTATGAACAACTTTGACTATGGGACCAAACCTAAAATCGTGAAAAAAAATCAGCTGTTCCCTACATTTATGTTCGTATAACTCGCCAAACTCTTCTCTGGACTGATTTTATTGTGAATAGTTTTTAGTGATAATTAATAAATCGTTCAAATTTTTAAACACTTTTTGTTTTAATGGCTTGCGAAAGATGCCGAATAATTTCGTAAGGTAAGTATTCAAGTAGGTAGGTACCTATATCTCCACCAAGCTAAATTTACACCTCGCTGGAATGCGGCGTGTACCCGCGTACCTACGTATAATATAATGTTTAAAACAATAAATGCAAAGTAAAATCTAATAAACGTTTGTTTACTGTTTTAAAGTCATAGCGAATAATTTTTGTAGCCCGTACCTAAGCGTCAGTGTGACGTAAACGACGCGAGGTGCAAACTTAGCTTGGTGAGATGTCGTTGTTAGTTAATCACGCTAACAAATGCAAATGTCGTTATTAGAACGAAATATCGACATCGCAAAGTTAAGTATTGCACATCCCTCTTTCATGTAGGTATTTAATTTTCGATTCATTGTGCTGGGCGCTGGGGACACGCCAAGTGTCTTGAAGTCGGGCGGTTAAAGGGTTAAATCTACATGTGATACTCAAAATTTATACTTAAAAAAATATGGGGAACATCATACACATATTTTATTAATTCAGACATGTTACATATATCTGAATTTTGGTCCCATTTATTAGTAAAAAAACAAAATCATGAGCCAATTTTAAGTTTTATATTGCAGTTTTAGCGTTGTCTCTGTGTAAAATACACAATAATTCCAAAATAAAAATTAGACACGATAATACTTTGTTCTTTGTAGAATCCAATTCTATTGTTACTTTTCAAATCATAGTTGTCAATTTTTAAAAAAATATAAATTACCAGCAGTCTAAATTACAATAAATTACGCTGCGCAATTTAGTATGCCGCGAGCGGCCGTCGGGGAGGACCTGCGTCAGTTAGCGTGGGAGTCGGTTACGTAACATTTCGCGCGTTTATGACATAAACTAGAATAATTATAGTGCGACAACAAAATTTTAAGTCGTTTGGCGTTTTATAACGTTTCATTCTGATTTTTCGAATCGGACCATCACATTTGATCTTGTTTACTTCTTGAAGAAGCAGAATCTGTCAATTTTTTTTTGACGTGACAACGCCTAATAAGTCGATGAACGCTGGCCGCATGCACGAAAATGGGATGACTCATTGTCTCGTTAAGCCCATTGTCCCGTTACGCTCGTCGTCCCGTTGCGTTACGGTAAATAATTATTCTAGCATTTCCAAACTCTAATTACTAGTATAATTTCAAGAATTTATACTTTTAACTGAACGTTAATTTTCATGCGGTGGATCTTAGCTTTGTTGGGATAATATTGATTAAAGATGGCCGCCTCTACAAAATGGTGGAATAAATATTTCTTCATTTTCATTCATCTACCACAATATGGGTATCAAATGAAAGGGCATGACTAGTAGAATACTGTGCACTATGATACATTTCAAATCCAAGATGGCCGCCACCATAAAATGGCGAATGACATTACCAATTTTTTCACTACTACCTCAATATGGGTATCAAATGAAAGGCCTTCCCTAGTAGAATACTACGCCCTATGACAAATTTCAAATCCAAAATGGCCGCCACCACAAAATGGCGAATGTCATTATTTTTTACTACCACCTCAATATGGGTAACAAATGAAAGGGCTTGAATAGTAGAATACTATGCACTGTCACAAATTTCAAATCCAAGATGGCCGCCACCACAAAATTGCGAATGTCATTATTTTTCACTACTACCTCTATACCATGACCAATTACAATGACCATGAGGAACGGATATGACCAATGACCACAACCAATGACCATGAGCAATGGCCATGACCAATGACCGTTCCGACGTGTTTGAGCAACGAACTTCCAATATTAATTCATCATCATTAATTTTTATTACTACCTACCTCAATATAGGTATCAATTTAAAGGGATTGACTATGCACTATGACAAATTTCTAATCCAAGATGGCCACCACAAAATGGCGACTGTCATTATTTTTTACTACCACCTCAATATGGGTAACAAATGAAAGGGCTTGACTAGTAGAATACTATGCACTGTGATAAATTTCAAATCCAAGATGGCCACCACCACAAAATGGCGAATGTCATTATTTTTTTCTACCACCTCAATATGGGTAACAAATGAAAGGGCTTGACTAGTAGAATACTATGCACTGTCACAAATTTCAAATCCAAGATGGCCGCCACCACAAAATTGCGAATGTCATTATTTTTTACTACCACCTCAATATGGGTAACAAATGAAAGGGCTTGACTAGTAGAATACTACGCACTATGATAAATTTGAAATCCAAGATGGCCGCCACCACAAAATAGCGAATGTCATTATTTTTCACTACTTCACAACATAGGTATCAAATGCAAGGGCTTTACTAGTAAAATACTACGCACTATGACAAATTTCAAATCCAATATGGCCGCCACCACAAAATGGCGACTGTCATTATTTTTTACTACCAACTCAATATGGGTAACAAATGAAAGGGCTTGACTAGTAGAATACTATGCACTGTCACAAATATCAAATCCAAGATGGCCGCCACCACAAAATTGCTAATGTCATTATTTTTCACTACTATCTCAATATGGGTAACAAATGAAAGGGCTTGACTAGTAGAATACTATGCACTATGACAAATTTCATATCCAACTGGAAGGGTTTGACTCATCGAGTAACGCGATCTTCCGCGCAAGCACGGAAGGGAGCTGTCTTAGCTAAAAATCATAGAGGACAAATAACTAAAGTATAGAGTGCCTAACACCACACTAGACGCCCAGTGCAGTGTAATTATTTCGTGCGATAACATCTAAAATATAATTCCTTTTTTATTATGTATGTGATATGACTGACTTTTTAGTAAACTTATATTTAATGAGCTATATATATATATATGAGACGATCTTCTTAGCAATGTACGTCAGAAAGGGGCCCCTTAAACCTACGCCCAAGTCACAAGTCTCGGGATCTACTCGGGATTTCTCTCTCTGCCACACAATGGACCCGGCACCGGCACGGTGAATCCATGGAATGCTAAGAAGATCGTCTCATGTGTTCCATGAACCTACCTGTGTGAACCTACCACCCAAGTTATTTTTGTATTAATGTTTTAAACTTATGCGCACCTCATATTTAATAAACGTATAATTATAAAATAATAGAAGACAAAAGGTTGGAAACGGACTTATTGGAATATATTGAACCTTGTTGTGTAACGAAAATCTAAAAGGGCAAACAGAGACGCTTACAACGAACTCTCTTCTAAAACAAAGGTTGAGAAATGCTGGTCTGTCATATTGAGAGTGACATTGATTTGTTTACATTTTCTACACCTCTCCGTGGAACGGACTATAGACTGTGCCCCAAAATAAATTATTTAATAAGGCGTTTTCCGACGAGACAAAAATAAAAGTTCAAATTTCGAACCATTATTTTTGTCTCGTTTCTAACTTCGAAAAAACGACGATAGGAGGCGCTTGTAGGTTTTATGCTTCGATGTCAAAAGTCAAAAGCCACTGAGCCACATAGTGAGTGACCACTGGGAGCGCTGAACTTAGCTCGCATACCTGTGCCGAACTAGTTCGCTCCTATGGTTCAGTTCTTTTTCAAATATTATAGAATTGCAATTTTGTAATCCGTACTGCCCTACCTCCCATATTTAACTATTTCGTATTACGTAAAATACACAAATTTCACGTGAATTAAGAAAAGTCCCGGCTGGTCTCATCGGGTGAATGACAACTGCCGACCGGGATCCTGTCGTTTCAAAGTTATGTGCGTAATGCCCCCTGACTTAAAACGGTTAAGGACAACTTCGTGAGGAAACCGACATGTTAGGTCATGACTGTGTCATCCACCAATCCACACAGGGCCAGCGTGGTGGATTATGGTCTTGACTCTCTCTTTGTAAAAGAAAGCCCTGAGTCCCAGCAGTGGGAATACTACTTATATAAGTATTATATCAGCAATCTGGCCGCCATAATACAAGCTATGCTTAGTTTGCGGTCAGATGGTGTTGTGTGTGAATTGTCCACCAATATTTATTTATTTATTTATTTAGTGGGCTGCTTATGCTTTTGCTACCTGATCGTCGATATGGTTGCTTTTGCTTATGAACATCTGCAAAATCGGACACGCTTTGTGTCCATGCATAAAATTTACGAGAACTATCAATTGTCTGATTTCAAAATGTCACATATCTCAATATACGGGATATTATTAAAACCTTAGATTTGAACAGAAATGTTAATCGTGTTGTATGTTGCGCCATCTATCATTTCCTTGTTTTTATCTCAGCAAAATGTCTCTTTATCTAGAAAAAAACGTGGTAGAAGAGATACTTTAAAACGCTTAACTTCAAGATAATGAAACGAATATAAAATTTCGGGATTTCGGGAAAAGGATAATAACTGCAGGTGTTAGTAATGTTAGTAGAGGGTACAAAGCTTGATAATTATTTGACATATTATTTGTTTATCTCTATATATAAAAACAAGCGGCCCGTTCCGGCTTCGCTCGGATATTGTCACATAAAGCCCATTAATCGAAATAAAACTATCCTATCTTTTAGTTGGATCAATCTAAACACGGTGTCCAAATTTGATTAAAATCGGCTTAGTAGTTTACGAGTCCATCGCGGACAAACATCGTGACATGAGATTTATATATATTAAGATGTTATGTTGGTTTGTGTACGCTTCAAAAACTCAAAAAGTTCTGCACCGATCGAGCTGAAATTTTACAATGATAGGTATATAATCCGCATCAAGTTTTTATCTAATTTTTGCATCACAATATGCCACAGCAAAGCGTGGCAGGGTACAGCTAGTATTACATAGATTTATTCAGATTCAGAGCTTACATTTTCGATAAATGCTTCCAATCTCATTTTTCCCCACGTTAAATCTGATGAAGTTATTCACAATAAACATATCTACAGTCTGTGCTTTTTGCTGTGGCTTTTTGGTTTCATTGATTTTCAAATCACACCGATGCTAAAGAACTTCAAAAATAGGATGTAAATTAACATCGTTGAATACGTAACATGAAATTCGGGTAAGAGCGAACTAAATCAGTCTGTTTCCCATGCGGCATTACTGAACAATAGTGGATCTGGCCGAAAAATAACGGTGTCGGAACAAGATAATCGATGAACTAACTCGCATAGTTCATTTAAATTAAAGAGCAGTTCTTTCTTTAGGTACTCGTCATTTGGTAACTAATGTCCTAACACTGTTTAAAAAAAATATTATTGTCCATGGATACTGGTCCTTCAGCCGCAGATAATTTTTTTCGTATCATGTGCTGCCATTTACATTTTTGAATCTTCCTTTTAGTTTTGCTTAGTTGGTGTCTCTGCATCGAGAGTTCAAAAGATTTTTACTGAAAATCATCGAGCAACTCGATCTTCCGCGCAAGCACGGAAGGGCCAAGGAAAGTAGCTAAAAAATATTGTTCATGTTTTTTTGGCATTTCTTGCGGGAAGGGAAAGTTGCACGCTAGCGCAAAGGCGCACTATTACATACAAAACATACCTATACCGATCCATTGCCGATCATACTCACATAGCCAAATCACTAACACATAAAAAATAGAGCACCATTCAAAATCTAGCATCGCCCTCACGCCACAGTACTAATATTAGCAAACTCCATGGTCCACGCGGACTTGTACTTTGACAGAGGGGAAACGCTGTGTAGGTATGCCTACTCCCTTCCGTGTTGCTCGCTGTTGATTTTTTATTGCATTGTCAACTTCATTGACTATTTTTATACCCAATATTTTAACACTAAAAAAAAGAAAGAAAAAATATTTTCCTATCGTTGACGAAAAAATAAAAGGACAGTCGGTCTCAAACAAAACATCACAAACACAGACTAAGTAGAGATGATCACAAATTCAAAGCCCCCAGTTCAACTTGCCAACTAATGCGATATTACGATGCGACTTTGACTTTGACGAGTCAGTCATTGACTTTGACAACTGACTCGTGTTATCGCATTAGTGATTGCAATCCGGCGTAATTTTTAGTCCGGCTGAATCCGACTGAATTCCCATCCATCAGGCTGGTTTATCAAATCGGGATGATTTTCGTTTTTGATTGATGGTGAAATTGGGAACTGTATTTGATAGGTCTTTTTACGTCTTGAAAACGCCCCATTTCAAGTATTTATGCTATATTTATACTTTTTTTTATTATTAAAAAAATGTAGCATCGGTCGGCCGGTACAGTAATAGTAAAGGTTATGCTACGATTGACTAAAAAAATATGGTGATTCATATAATTGATGATAGATATTTCACTACTGTTTATTTTTATGAAAACTTGTTCATGAATATATTGATACTTTATGGCTTAACCCCAGTTTATAAATTAGTTACAAGTTATTGGATTTAGATTAACAATGTCTAAAGAAATACCTACATTATCTTTATTAAATTAATATATTTTTTAAATTTTAACAAAAACTGGTCAACATTTTCTTTGCAGAGCCACCTACAATTACCCAATGGCAGATTATAGGTAAATTGTAGTAAAGGTAGTATTAGCAACAGTAGCGAAGAGCCATCTATCTGTCTATATGAACAAAATTATTATTATTATTAAATTATTTATTTCAGTAAACACCATATACAATAAACTTACAATGGAATTAAATGTCACACAAAAATTAATTACTTCATTTAAATTGATTACTGAAAACATTCCGAACAACAATAACAGATATTAACATCACAACTTATGTCCTAAAACAACATTCATCCATTTGTTTTGAATGGGGCAATCCAGTCTATCGGATATCAGTTTCAGGATACTGTTGCTACTGACTCGCACTCGCTGTCGTAGAGAGGCGACTTTCTTGCGAATAACCGCGTGAAAATCGTCTGTGCGTGCCTCAGCAAACATCAAAGATGCGTTGCACCAGCGAGGCAGCCGCATCAGCATCCTGAAAATGTCATTGTATTGGACGCGCAGAACGCTAGCAGCCCGGCGAGTATGACTCACCCACAAGCTGCTCGAGTAGAAGGACTGGCAATAGGCCTTGAAAAGAGTAATTTTGACTTCTCTCGAGCAGCGAGCAAACCGCCGAGCAATCATGTTCCCTCGGACCGCCAGCGCCCTGCGCTCCCTCTCTATATCATCATCATCAGTTAGATCTTCAGTAACTAAGTGTCCTAAGTATTTAAAACTAATCACCACCCGCAGGGCCACACCGCTGAGCATAATTGGCGGAACATGAGCGGGTTTAATGTTTCCACTTTTAAATACAACTACTTCACTTTTTTTAGTGTTATATTTCAGTCCATATTTCGCCACGTATGCTTCACAAATATCAATTAATTGTCGAATCTAACCCACCGATGGACCCAGCAGCACCATGTCATCGGCATAACCGATATAGAGACAACCTCCGATAGAACGCCCGCAATATGCAACTTGGTCCAAAGCCTCCGATACAGCACGGTATCGAACGCCTTGGATATATCGAGAAAAAAGGCGTACAGCGGCGTCCTCCTGTCCGTGTAGTACCTGACAGCTTGCTTCAGACTCAGTATGGCACTTTCCGTCGATAGTCCTGCTCGAAAACCAAACTGTGCATCATGCAACTGAACGTACTGCAGCATCATGTCATTTAGCAAGCCATCAAGAACTTTTGCCAGAATGGTTGCTAGAGATATAGGCCGATTTGAGGTGCTCGATGCTGAGACCGTCATGTCCAGGTGATTTTCCCCTCTGCATCGTCCTAACAACTCTCTCTACCCGTTTTGCGCTAAATGTTACAGTTCTCAGTGTCTCAACAGTCTCAGCATCCAACATCTCACAGGTATCCGAACCAGAGCTTGACACAATCTTAAAGTGATCTTTAAAAAGGTCTGCGATCTGCTTATGGTCACTTACCTCACCTATACTCACAGGAAGGCCAGGCGTTACATTTATTTTATTCGTACTTTTACAAAAGCTTTTAAAGTCTTTGGCTGTGTGTTGTGAGGCAAGAATGTCCATCCTGATTTGTTGCTGGCTATCTTTACACCACTTCAGCTTATTTTTGAACAATTTCCTACGCTCACACATGTCAATATAAATTGGGCCAGTATTTGGTTTACCAGCTGCAACCCACGCCAAAAACTTTCGTCTGGCCTCCCCGTGAAATGGAGCTACGTGCTTGTTCCACCCGGCGACGTAACCTCCTCTCCTACGTACCACAGCACGTTTACAAGATTCAGATGCAGCCTCTGACAGAATTGTGACTATCCTCGAGTACATTTCATCTAAAATACCCCTATGAGTGACATTTGAACATATTCCATCACAACACTGAGAGAGCTCATTAGGAAAATCAAGAAGCCTTAATTTATTATGACAGAGCTGATGATATTGGTCAACTTGATCTAAAGTGCGCTCTCCCCAAGTTACTTTATTGACACCAGGAAGTAAATCTGAACGATTTGTCAAACTCGGACCACTGGTAATTTTTTCCGCATCACATTCAATAAAAAGTGGGAGGTGATCGGACCACACCGCGGCATGATTTACCCAAATTCTCTTAATGGATGCCATTGTACCTTCTGTAACTAAACAGTGGTCCAACCATCTCACACTTCCATGTACCTACGTCACTTATAAAAGTGAAAGTGTCCGACTCTAGTCCCAGTTTTTTCAAATCCGCCCAGATCCATCTTTCATCCTCACAAAATTCCAAAAGTTTTACACCAAATCTAGCTCCTGGGTGTGCGTTAAAATCACCTATATATATATATATATCATCCACACTACTTTCCTCAATTATAGAGATAATTTTTCCTAAGCACTGTGTAAATTCCATTAGGTTATCTTTATTCTTGTCCTTCGAATCAGTCGGCATGTAAACATAAAAAACTAACAACAATCTATTATTAACTTTGACTTTAATAGCTTGTAGTCGCACATCATCACAGTCCACAACAGACACTGAACTACACACACTTTTATTCCACAGTAGGGCCACACCACCATGAGGTCTACCTCGAAGTATTCCAGCCGAAGTGTCCACCGCTGATATCCCCGTACAAGAGAAGTCCTCATCCACCGTGTTCAGTAGGGGCAGGTCATGGGGTAGTAAACAGTGCTCCTGCAGCGCGACTACACAGGCTTGCTTGCATAGCGCCCTAATGTCCGTCAGAGAACTCTTAAATGCTCTACAGTTAAACGAAACTAGCTTCACATATGGCGTACTATCCATATTAAGAGTGAGTGAGCTGCCCCGTATCACCACGCGCCTTATTGGCATGATCCATGTCTTTATAATTGACAAATCTCCGAAAAGAAATTCCGCTTGGCCAAAAGCTGTCGTTAAAGAAAGTTTGACTTTTCTCTTTAGTTACAAATATCTTAAATGCATTATAATCTCGCTGTCGTTTCATTTTAATTCTTATAGGCGAGACCATTTCTTGGGTTTTAGTAAAGATATATTCTGTAATATCCTTCACTGTGGCATCTTTATGTACATTAGTAATAAAAAGTGGTATTTTTACTATCGCAGCCTTAAATTTACTATTTTGGTCAGTACTCGCTATGCCCTTATTACCAACAAACCTATTTTTTAGTCGCTTCATTTGCACCGTTTTCCATTCTGCATCCATCGCCGGCTCACGCCACACTCCACTCATACTACCGACAGAGGCAAAAGTAGGCTTCATACCTGTACCTATTTATATTTTGGGTATTGTAGTTCGAGTCATTTGTCACAATATCTGAACGCAAAATATCTACCGCGCCTTCCGTAATAGCATTATTCATATTAGTCAACGCAGCGCATGACGTCATCCGCTTCGTAAGAACAGGTTCTGTAGTACAGACTGGTCGATGCGCCAGCGCGGGCGCGGAAAGTTGAAAATTGAAATTAAAATGTTTGTAATTCCAAGTTTTCTCTAAATCCACAGAAAAGTTCACTTTCACTTTCTTAAAGAAAAAGTCTGTCAGTACGGTCCAGCTAATTTCTGAAACGGCTTTACTGATTTTAATGGGATTTTCAATAGCAGATAGCTGATTATGAGTTACATTTGATACTTCTATAAAAAAAGGGGTGTTATAAGTTTGACGTCGATATCTGTCTGTTTGTCTGTCTATGTGTATGCTGTCTGTCTCCCTGTGTGTGTGAGTCTGTCTGTGGCACCGAAGAGCTCAAACGGGTGGGCCGATTTCAATGCGGTTTTTTTTTTTGAAGGTTAATTTCCGTGCGCTGGTTCTTAGGTATGTTTGGTTAATATCGAGTCAACGTGGCCGCCTCCACAAAATGGCGGACAATATATTTCTTCACAATCTACCTCAATATTGGTATAAAATGAAAGGGCTTGACTAGTAGAATACTATACACTATGACAAATTTCTATTACAAGATGGTGGCCACCACAAAATGGCCAATTACATTATTTTTCACTACTACCTCATTATTGGTATCAATTAAAAGGGTTTGACTAGTAGAACAATATGCACAATGACAAATTAGCCGCGCCACCACAAAATGGAGAAATACCTACATTTCTGTATTCACTACTCCCTCAATATGGGTTTCAAATGAAAGAGCTTGACTAGTAGAATATTGTACAGATTACAAATCCGAGGTAGTCGGGGATAAATCAAAATGTTTAATTTTGTTCTTGTTTTTCCACTTGATTATATTGAATGCAATAATTTCATCAATATTTTGTGATGACGTTATCACGTCAAACTATCGTCCGTAAACCAACCTTACATCCAACCAATTTAAGTTTAAAATGACTGATCTCGACACGGAATATTAATAATCAATATCATGTCATATAATCAATATCAATAGGTAATCAGAAAATTAAAACCTCCCTGGTTGCCCACTTGTTTGGTGACTTTTAAGTAAAAAACGATCACTTGGATGTTCTTTGCTTGGATGCCACGTAATAGTCTTGGATTTTTCGTGGGCTGTAATTTGAATTCTAGCGTCACGCTCGGGAATGATAAAAAAAATTTTGTGTGAACTCGGGACCATGGCCATTTGAGATATAGAAATGCTGACGCATTTCTGCTCTCGTCTTACTATTCAAGGTGAGGCATGAAATTCTGAGTTATAGTTTTCATTGCTATAGGCAATTACTGCCAATTTTTTTGTATGTACCTATGTTACGCGGTAGCTCCGCCACTTCTGAATTGATTTTGATGATTCTTCTTTTGTGTAGTAGATAATACGTCAGGTAGTGGTTCCATATAAATTTTATTAAAATCGGTGCGGTGGTTTTTGAAATATTTATCAACAAAACACTAAAATTTGCTTTTATTTATCTAGATGACGTAGTCATAATTTCTTATGAAATTTATACCTATTACCTATATTTATATCAGTCGAGTGTCTCATTTCAGTGGGTTTAATTTTTTGTGGGAAAATATTTTTTTTCTCCTGCGTGGGTGTGAATGTGATTTATTTTTGCAAATCGAAAGCAAATCCTTAATTATGTAATATCCTGATAGTCTAACCGTTTTAGGCACTTATACATAAGTTATTTTTTGTATTATTATTACAATTATTAGTACTGTATTCCTTATTTAATTTTGTAGTTGTGTAGTGTAATTGGTATTCATTGAATTCATCCTTAATTTATATGCGGAGTCACCCACAGTTAAGGACCACGTCTTAGTTCTACAAGCCATCATTGGTAGCACGCAGTGATTAAAGAGTTTGGTCTTTAATCATTGTGGTATTTTGGACTCAAAGATGTGCCGAAGTTTTCCGAATGCTGCCCATCCGAGTTGGGTCCTTCGCTGGACCTCTTTGTCAAACAAATCTTGTTGAATATTTGTTTGGATTCTACCCATATGGCCGGATATGTTTAGTTTACCGGTCATGTAATCGGACAGATATTGTGGCTTTGCTGTAAATACACTTCAATACTTCGATATAGTGATAGTAGATGCGGCATCACTGGAAAGACCAAAGCATTAGCCAGGTCTTGATGTAATCGAAGGCTTTCTCATAGTCTACATACGCTATACGTAGTGGCCGATTATTATACTCCACGGTTTTCTGTAAAATCTACCGAAGCCATCAATACGGACATGGTCTATAGTGCTGTCGCAATTTTGGAAACTGGTTTGTTCTGGTGGCTGGGAGTCGTCAAACCCGCGTGTGAGACGATTTATGATTATCCTCGAAAACAACTTATAAACATGGCTGAGAAATATGTAATGGGTATGTAATTCTTCGACAATGTGATGTCACCTTTTGTGACAAAGAGCACCACCACACTTCTACTCCAGGCTTCAAGCGTATTTTTACTGTGATATTACCATCAAGTATGACGGAGTCGAATAGCTTCTGGAGGACTTTAAGTACCGGTTGTACACCTGCTCTCAGAAGCTCAGTCGTAATTCCGTCGTCGCCAGGTGACTTGTTGTTTTTAACTTGTTTGAGAGTCATCCTAGTCTCGTACGTGCTGACTTTTGGGATATCTTCGGTAAAGTGACGAGTCAGGTCAGGACAGGTTGCCCTTGAGTAGAGGTGTATAATTGTTGCTGTTCATAGAACCTCTCAATCTCGTCCAAAATCTCGGGCTTCAACGTTACCATTATTAGTCTTCAGTTTGGTCAGTTTTGCCCATGAGACAGATTGTTTGCGAACACTTTCGAGTCTTTGTTCCGCTTGATCGCTTTTTGTTTATTTATTTAATTTAGCCATTCCACAGACTCTGGGGTCCGTGACCTTTGTCATTACAATTATCTTTTTTTTACATATTGCTTGGTTTAGGAGGAGAAAAGGAAAATAGGGTGTTGCGAACATTTAATTCTAATACTAGTCAATCCGATTTCGTCTGTTGAACCGATCACTACCGGTTGGGATTCCGATAGTAATCGACTCGACATCGTCTTATGGTTAAGTCGCCTCCACTACGGCCGCGTTTCTGTCCTCCTTGATCGCTTCTTCAATACTCATTGTATTGAAGCCGTGTATGTCGCGTTGCACACGAGTAGAGAGCTGTCTATTGAGCCGTCAGTAGACCGCCATGTCGACTGATGACTACAACCACATATTTACCTGGCCTAGCCGCTATGAGAATTAGATTCCGATCATACGGAAAGCTTTTGGGTTCTATTTTAGCGTCGGCTTTTATCGTATATATTTTCTACCTACTGCATGAAGAGTTTCCACTAGCCTGTCGTTTATTTCGTTCGCTGTCGTATCTAGGGATTCGAAGTGATTTTGAAGTTCGAGGTGAAAGTTATCGAGGTTTTACATTTGAGCATAATTTGGTCAGAGCGTGGATCTCATTAGACATGACCTTTCAAGATTCAGCGTGCCTCTTGCCATACGGTGATCGTTGCCGGTCTACGACAAGTATGATAGTGTTGGTACACGATAAGTAGGTACTGGACCTAGCCCATGGGGGTCATGACCCCCCCTGGATCCGCGCCTGTATCTACTACTGGAAACAATTCACTCTCTTATTTTTATTTGTGGGCACATAAATGGTGAAATATTAATTAGGTAGTAGGTATGGATATAAGTTTAATTTGCAACATACCTACACGTAATTCCTATGACGCCAGTAAATGATTGTGGTTTTTCATTGTTATCCTCATGACATCATTATTCATTCTGTTTTATCGTTCGGTTACTTTCTTATCAGCTTAACACAAGGATAAAACAAAATTAGAAAGTTTGTTAAAATGCATTTTACATTTTTATTTACAATAAGGCGTTTTCCGACGAGATAAAAAAATCCTTTGTGACCGATTGTGTTTCGTGGTATGAAACGTCCATAACTTCGGCCGATATATCGTTTATCGCACTTCGTAGTAGACCTATTGTTCTGTATACTCGTCGTTTGGTAACTAATGTCCCAACACTATTATTTTTTTATTTATTCTTGGTCATAGATACCACAAATCACTAGATAGATACAACAGACTAAGTAGAGAGAAATGATACTAGTCCTGCAGCCACAGATAAATATTTTCGTATCAGTGCTGCCATTTATATTTTTGAATCTTCCTTTTACTTGTGCTTAGTTAGTGTCTCTGCAACGAGAGTTTTAAAGATTTTTATTGAAAATCGAATGTGATCAGTAACGATTTTTATTCCATTTTCAATTTAATTGACTATTTTTATTCCCAATATTTTAACCCTAAAAAAGAAGAAAAATAATTTTAGAATGAAATTTTTCTTCGAGTATTTATGGTTTCTAGAAGGTAAACAAACCAAACACATCAGCTAAGCTGAGAAGAAAATTTTAATTTGTCTATAATAAGTGATGTTTTTGGGAAACCTCCAACATTTTTAGTTATCGTAAATAACTTAGATTTACACTTTTTCCCTGAACATTGGGAGGGGCTTCATAGTAATTACACTTTTGAGAGCCTATGGTATAGACAAATCTTTTAGAAATTCCACAGCCGCCATCTAGTGCGTACTTTGGAACTATTTTTGTCTAGTCGGAAAACGGCTTATTTTATTTATATTGTTTAGAAAAGTAAGGTCTAAGTAAGTAAATAAACTAAGTAGGTAAGTAAAACTAGGTCCCTGGAGCAGAGAAGATATAAGGGAGCGCAAATACCCAACACCCAACCAAACACCCGCTTCTTAGTTCACACTCAAGAGGAGAAGGAGACCCTGACAAACCAGGGTTATGGGTCAGGCACCGGGTCACGCATCCTTACCATCCATGAAGAAGGGACTAACATACGAGTCGGTAATCGTAATCAAAACCAAGGCAAACGTGAAGCTGCACGAGAGCGTGCCCCATGCAGTAGTTGCAATCTCACGGCACACGGGGACCTTCACATATCTACTACGCTGACGACACCGACGACGCCATCGTTTGGTTCGTGCGGTGAGCGTGGGCTGCATCACCGAAGACCATCCGCGATTTCAACCTAAGATGGCCATCAGGGACAGAAATGCGGCCGTTGTGGAGGCTCTGGGCCGGGAGGATGCAGCTTAGGCAAATGACAAAAGGCAATTAGGCAAACACTCGATGTCGAGTCGATTACTAGCGGAATCCCAACAGGTAGTGATCGGCTCTACAGACGAGCACTAGAATTAGATTTTAAATGTATCCAAATCCCTCCTATTTTCCTCTTCTCCTTATCCAAGTAATGTGTAAAAAAATAATAATTGTAATGACAAAGATCACGGACCACGGAGTCTGTGGAGTGGATAATTTAAATTAAAAAAAAACTAGGTCTACTTACTTCGAGGAGACTACAGCCAGTAAAGTATCCACGGATTTTGGCCCTCGAGGTAGACCCGGCGTGCCATATTATAGTTTTAGACATTTATTGAAGTGGACTGAAGACGGCCAGGCCTAGCACTCCGCCATCTTGCAATGTGCGGCAAAGATAGGAAAGATAAAAGGATAAAGGTGCTCGTAGATATGGGAAACCCGTGTGGTAGGGTACGGTACCGACTAGATATTAAAAAGCACTTTTTGCATCGATAAAAATTAATGGATGTGCCCTGAGCACCTTGAAATTGTTAACAAATTGCTTCTGTGTGTGGCGTTAGTGGTTTACAACTATCAATCTACTAGACCCCTAAAATCGATAACGGCGATGTATGTTGCGGTTCCACTTATTTTGATTGTTGACAACGAATAGTGGTAGGTATAAACGTCCGGCGCTCACAGCTTCCTACAACCGACTGAAACGGAAAGAGTGAGCTCACTCTTCCCATCTTCCCAACGATAGCATAATTCCATGCACCTGAAGTTTGGGTGGCCATTGATTTATATCGATGGACACCAAAATGTGTAAAAGTAGGTAGTAGGTACCAACCTATATCTGTAGTAAGCTGTACGCGTTCCTCGTACATCGCTTACATCTTCTAATCCATTATTTCGCAATGCCGTACAATAATCATGTAACAAAGGAGAAATGATCGAGGTTGCAACCCCTCTTCAACTGCACTCAGTTGGATAGCTTACAAGTGACGGCGTAGTGCTGAATCTTATAGAGTCATTCATAAAAAATAAAAAAAATACTTTTCATATCTCCTGCTCGACAAAGTCCAATTAATGTCATGAACCGTCAAAACAAAGCAAGTGATTGTGACGTTTCAAAATGCAGAGGTAAGTAATATTGAGAAGATTTCCTAGGGATTACAATGATTTGAATTTGGAACGTTAAAATTCGTATGAAGTCGAAGATAAAAATCCAGTATTTTTTAAATTTTCATTGGCGTATTTCACAAAAAATACACACTATATCTCCGATAATAGAGTGAAATATGTGTGTTTAATGTGTTATCTATTAAGATTATCATAATTTACGCTATATTTTCAACATTGTCAAATACCGTATTCTTACCCATAGTACCATTGTAAAAAGACTATTAAAAACTGCAATTTTTTTTCCAAATATCGAACTGGCCACCCACCCGCACGGACAGAAACAAAACACAATAAAAGAAAATATAAAAAGGCGCCATTGAGTCGAATTTTGAATTGTATCACTTTAATTCTTAAAAAACACCAAAATGTATTCAAGCGATAGTGATTGACCCCGGAGTTCATCAAATTGGACGCTTTAGTTTTTTTAATAATCTACTTACGGGAAAATCGAAAGACAAATACCTAAAAGCTTATTTTACATCATCGATAAGATATTTAAGAGCTCAATGTTTTACATAGCCCTTTCTTTTAATTGCTTCGCAGAAGATATGAAATGTAGAGTATTCACCTCTGAAAGTAAAAAACTGTCTTGTGTCATAGGCGGCTTGGATCCCTCGCTTCACTCGGGACACTACAACTCCCTCGCTTCGCTCGGGAGATGACTCGAGTCCCTCGCTGCGCTCAGGATCCAATATGACGCCCATGACACAAGACAGTGCTTTACTCCCTTGGTGAATAATCTACTATACCCTTCTATCATCCTACAGAGGTCTTCTGGTGGTTCATTTGACCCATAAATTTTGTTCACGGGCCTGCAGTCTGTGTAATGTACATGTCTTGTTGAATATATGTATAGGTATCTCGTGTCACAAATATGGGTTTTTGTAGTCCTCCAAAACGTATTCTGTAAAGAATCCCTACCATCACTGTACCCTACTTCTCTTAGTCTTTACTATTTTCCGATTAACTAAAATTATACACTACTGAACCAATTTAAATGAAATTTGACTAGTAAGTACAGAGATAGCAGAGATAGTCTAGAGTTTAAAAACATGTACGCTACTTTTTAACGCGAAAAAGATTGAAAGCGTTTGAAATTATAAGGAAGTTGCGTCATTTAGAAGCTAGATAGATGCTTGGAACTAATTTATAAACATTTAATTAGATATCTACTCGTATATATGCGACACTAGCAGGGCCCTGCAATTTTACCTGCGCTTTTCCCGTTTTCTTTGTTTTTCTGGACAAAAAATAGCCTATGTGTTTTTTCCATACTACGAGTATAATCTGTATTCCAAATTTCAACTAGGTAGTATAGATGTCCTAACTTTAAATATAATAGTAGGTACCTGGTTGACCGAGCTTTGCTCGGTTTTTTAAATGATATTTAGGTAGGTACGAATTACGTAGTGATGATTTACTTAGACCTACTTAGATACGAATTAAATGCGTTTATAAAAGGCTCTAAGTATAAGATTTTCTCAGAAAAAAAGAACAAAAAGAAAAGTCCCGAGTGTAACCATCAGGGTTCGAACCGGGGCCTGTTGACTCCGAGGGCGAGCATATTCCGTCTGAGCCATTTAGACTTAAAGAACAGCGAAATAAGTTATCGTATTCTAATGACATTGTAGGTTTTCATTGTCTAATAACGCGCGTAACATGATGTTTTTAAAAAATAAAACCTAGATAGATCGATTTATCGTCCCCGAAACCCCCTGTACCTATACATAATTTCATGATCAAAATCGTTCGAGCCGTTTCCGAGATTCAGATTCTATATATATATACCTACAAGAATTGGTCGTTTAAAGATATAAGATTTATTAAAACCTATATGTATTACGTTATTAAAATTGTTACTAACGTAATTTTATTACGTACGCAAACGATCATGTTCCAGGGGAAACACTGCATTATTCTATATTAAATTATATTCCGCTAATTTTCCTTCAATAGGGATGTATTAGGAACAGTGGTTTATCGATAATATTTATACGAACCTGGTCACCGAAACATTTAAACACTTAAATGTTATTTAAGTGTTAATTAAGTGTTTAAATTAATTTTACGGTGATATGATACGATGAATATTGAAACGGATTGAATGACAGAGAATCATCGAACTTACAAAATAATATAACACTGTTGTAATTTTCTTTATGAAAGTGTTGAAAATGTGTCAAATATTTTGTTCAGAGTGCTTACATAGATCCTCTGATACTCTAGGCTTTTAGGGCGGGCTAAAAAAAAATTGCGCTTTTTTATAAACAACGGAGAAATATTTTTTTATCGGTCCTGTAGCTTCTGAGATTAGCGCGTTCAAACAACAACTTTATAATTTTATGAGATAATCATTTAAAAGGAAAACATTAAGCTTGTTTATCAATCATTAATATTTAATTATCTATCTTAAACGGATCACAGTAGAATGCCAATACTAGATATCTAAAAACATAAAAAATACACTACGATTGCGTAGTGTATTTTTATGTTTTTAGATATCACTAAGCTGAAAAGAGCAGGCGTATATCTATTTTTTTTAAATAAAGTGACAAGACGAGCTAGACATGTGCCTGATGCTAAGCAACATGTCTACCACATAACAGCACAATGACACGCAGCTATTGGAACATGAGGAGTCCAAATAATTACCTAGCATTGCACTGCGCTCGTCACCCAGCCCTGTAAATACCCAAGTAATAATAAGTCTAAGCCCTGTAATTTCTCTGGAAACATTGCCCTTTGATCCGGAATACAGTAATCTTTGCACATTCCTGCTTGGCGGTAGAATAACTGGCAAAGGTGTGGTATTTCCCCAGGCGGACTCTGCCAAGAGTCCTACACTACTATTTTATTTTGTTATCCTTAGCGACAATTTTATCGTTGTTACCCAGGCACATGCCTATGCCATGCTGTGGGTTTGCCCACGTAAATAGCGAGTTAGGCACATCGATTCATGTATTACATTATAGAGTAGCAAGTAGTGCGGTGTTCTCTGACCTTTATAGGTAGTGCTGAAAATCAAATCAAACATATTAATCTAATTTAAAAACATGGCACTTTTTATACATTGGTTTGTGTGTATTAGCGCAGTAAGTACCGTTTTTATGTTATTAAGTATGATTTTCTTCCTTTTTATTACATATTTAGATACATAATGTTGTCTAGTATTTACTTACTTTTTAATTCAATATTTATGTAACAGTATTTACTAATAAACACAAATATTGTAAGCAGAGTTAAAGTTTGTGAGTTTTTGACGTTGAGGGAGGTAATCTCTGGATTCCCTTAACCAATTTTGAAAATAGTTTTACTAACAGAAAGCCACATGATTTGTGAGTGTTATAGATTATATAAACTGCAAAATGTTACTGGATAATGGTATGGAACTTTATTTGCAAAATTAGTCCGTGAAAAAACGGTCCAACGAAAACGTTTCTTACGAACCCTGCTTTAACGATGAGAGATCAATTTATGATTGAGTCCTAGAGCAAAGTTTTAGATAAAATAACCAGGAACAGCATAATATTAATGTTTAACTCCCAAAGAAGTGGACACGGACCAGTAATTACTATTTTGAATCACTTTCACATTAGTGTGACGTTACGGTTGAATATAGTGTAGGTACACGCAAAGTTTTAAAAAAATCTTACTGGACATTTGAAGGTATTTTCGTTGTCTATATCCATACTAATATTATAAAGCTGTAGAGTTTGTTTGTTTGTTTGTTTGAACGCTAGGATGTCGGGAAGTACTGGTCCGAATTGAAAGATTATTTTTCTATTGGATAGTCCATTTATCGAGGAAGGCTATAATAGGCTATAGAACATAACGCTACTATTAATAGAAGCGGAGCATGAATCAACAATGTAACAAAATCGGGAAAAAATATCATCTTTTTTGAGAGTTTTCGTACGTTTCGTGCTTTGACATGACACATGACAGCATGTGTCTAAGATTGCGTCATTGAATATAAATAAGCCATTAATAATCAAATTTGTCTCTAAATCTGAGTTGGTACGACCAATTTCCGACAGGTAGACAGGTAGCGTAGCAGGTAGCTGAAGAAGTGTTTTGTTGAAAGCATATTCTCAGGAATGACTGAACCGATTTCAGTCATTCTTTCACCGTTGCATATGTACGGAATCCTGATGAGTGCTATATAATGTATCACGGGCGAAGCCGGCGCGGATATCTAGTTATAATAATAAACGCAGATAAGTTTGAAGATTAATGGAGGGATAGGTACTCGTAGTTCTAAAACTGGCTGACTTACTTTTTCTCTTAGATCTGAGATAAGGCTACGTTTTCGGCGTTTTGATCAGCTTGGCCAACAATAGGTAGAATACCGCATAGCTAGCGGACTAGCCCTTAAATAAAGAATAAGTAAATACCTAAATACCTAGATCAGGTCTTTCCGCACGGTTCCTTTGAATCAATCGTAAGCAGATGAGGTGTAATATGTTAGTTATGGCAACGTAATGATGTGCCGCGACTAAGGTATGACACTTCCACAAGAGCGACAGGACAAGAGCGATCAGACCCGTCCTTTCGGTATTTCGGTCGGGTTTCGTTTGTTCTAACTCTATGCGTAGTATAATTTATGTAAACTCTTTGGCCCAGCCTTTCTAACGCCTAAGTAAATCAGTTATGGCTTTGCTATTGCTGCCTCCACATTAAGGCCAGGTAGTTCTGTCAAATTAGGCATTTAACGCTGTCTTGTTCTCGCGACCGTCACTGACCGCGGAATCGGTGCCACAGTGCAGAAATAACATTAAAATATTAGACTATGTAATTTAAACTCATTTTTTGTTCAAGATTTGTTTATACTGTTTATACTAGTGATAACAATTTTGTGAATTGTGAAGTGAAACGAAGAAATATTAAATTTATCTATACTCGTAGATATACAAAACTCAACCTTTTCTTTTTGGTCACACTATAAGTTGAGAACGGCTTTTCCAATTTCATGCATCTTTTTAAAATGTTTCCTAATAATTCACAAGTTCGTCAAAAATTAAAAAAAAAGTGCTGAAACGTAATGAAAGGCCAGTAAAAATAGAAGGTTTTTTGGTCAACTTTGCACTAAATTTCTAATCCAATTTTTTTCTATGAGGTAAAGATCACTTAAATGGGTTATAAATCGTAAACGGTAAGTTTTACAAAAAAAGTTTACTAGCAACAAAAGATGCAAAATTTTATTTTCTACAATTACTGTCAAAATATATAGTTTCCAAAATATCGGCTAAAACAGTTTTTTTCAATTGGCGTTTGAAGCTCCACCTGGATTTGTTATTATTTTGTGATTTTATGCTCAGGAAATGATTCTAAACCTTATATAAAAATACGAATCGGAAATTTAGTACAGAGTTAAATTTACGAGTAATTTTACTGCCTAAAAGGCTTTTATCAAATTTGGTCAAGTGTCTAAATTTCTATGAACAATATTAACATTTTCATACAAAAAAAAAAGAAAAAACAATAAATTTTGGTGGTGTCACAAACTTGGAAAAGATATAAAAAAATTAAAATTCTAACAAAACCATACGTGTATCTATGGAAAGGTGTTCAAAATTGTATTGAAGTTCCTAACATTTTTTTTCTAAACTGAATAGTTTGCGCGAAAGTCTCTCCAAAGTGGTAAAATCTGTATGTGAGGACTTTTCTTCCAAGTACTAAGTACCTTACTACCAAAGAATTTAAAATGGCAACCAACTACCAAGGATTTTTGAAATGGCATATAAATGCAAGTTAGGTATCATAAATGATTAGGGGATTTCTCCCCTCTCATTATTTCCTTATCCCGATCCCGATCTCTGATTTAACGGACGAATATTTTACCGATACTTATCTATTTTCCATTGCATCCGCATTGAATTTTTTACTGATGTGGTATCGACGTCAGTTTTTTGAGACCAAAAGGGGACTTTTGGTCTACAGCATAAAGTAAACAGCGTACTAATTAGTATCAGCGTCTATTTGCAATTCCAATGAAAACGGTATCAAAAATCAAGATCATAGCGTGCTTCACTACTGATACTACCTATATATATAATACCTACTGATATTGTTATACTGTGGCACTATGATCGTAATATTTAAAATTTATCGGTTGTCAAAATTGCAAAATCAAGCACAGGCCCGTCGTCCGTGAGCGCTGAAACGCGACTGATCAGGCTTGCCGAACGGCGCGCTATATATATGGTAGATATTAAAACATAGTGAATAACTGATACTTTTTATCAAGTCAAACTCTGCGAATGTATCTATAACTTTTTTAGTGGCTTTCGTTGACTACAAACATTTAGTAAAAAAAATCATTAGTTTAGTCATAAACTTGAAAAAACTTTTTAAAAAGGGGTAACTTTGGGATTTTTTTCTATCAAGTAAAATTCATTAAATCGTGTTACTGACTGCGAATTGCACTAGATTAGATCCTTAACTATTACATATATTTTTTTCAGAGTTTAATACACTATTTTAAAAGTCTTAAAGTTGTTTTAAAAATGCAAAATTACGGCCCAGACGCCCTTAATGTAGGACGGGATAAACTTAGCAACTATTTCATACAAATATTTTTTTATATTTTTTATTAAACGCAACTATTGTAGGTACGATAATTGAGTTGGGTTTAACTAATTAAATTCACTTATTGGATTGTTGTAGTTGTAGTATTTGTTATACTGTTTACGTCAACACGCTACTACTGTACGCAGTCGTCAATACTTACGCAAATACGAGTACAGTCCGCGAGGTATAAGCTGAGCTTTGCATTTGTGTGAGTGTACATGGATAGTGTAGGTGTGACAACCGGCCTTAGGCGCGGCGCCATTTTCGCCCGGTAAAAAACCGGTTTAAACTGATTTTGGGTAACCGGCCTGAGGCGCGGCGCCATTCTGTCTCGCCGCGCTCCTGCCGCACTTCACCTCTTGTACAGACTGCAGCGTGACGTGTTTAATATTATTTTGTTTTTGTTTGATATAAGTGTTAGTAAAATGGATGCCAACACAAATAAGCGCAAAATACGGAAACCATTAAATAGCCAAGTAAAAGAAATTTTGTGTAATTTAAATAGCTATTTTAAAGACATGAACGATAAAGACATGTCAAGTGTGACTACATCAGCCCAATTGGTATCGACATCGACAGGAATTCCACTGTCAACTGTTAAAAGAGTCTTATTGGAAGGTAAACGTGTTTTGAAAGATGGAACCAAATTCAAATCTCCGAAAAGACCAGATGCAGGAAAAATATAATAATCATTGATGATTTTGATAAAACAGTAATCCGTAGAACAATTTATAATTTTCACATTACTGACAAAGAGGTGCCAACAATGTAAAGAATTCATGAAAAATTAAAGGCTGACATTAACTATCCAGGATCAATATTATGGTCATTGCGAAAAGAAGTATCTCTTTTAGGATTCAAATGGTCAAGGACAGAGAATAACAGAAAAATTTTAATGGAAAAGCATGAGATCCGTCACCTACGTATAACTTATTTACTTAAAATTTCCGAATACCGTATTCAGGGCAGGCCTATCGTTTATACCGATGAAACATATATTGACACCACTCACACTTCATCAAAATCATATTCAGATGGCAGCACTTCTGGTTTGAAGAAACCTATTTCTAAAGGAAATCGAGTGATAATCGTTCATGCCGGCGGCGAGGACGGTTTCATACCAAATGCGCTGCTGATGTTTAAAGCTAATCAAAAAAAGTGGTGATTATCATAACAATATGAATACAGAAAACTATACAAAATGGTTACAAACGCAATTAATTCCCAATTTGAAGCCCAATAGCGTTATTGTAGTTGACAACGCATCTTACCACAATTCGTTAAAAAATCCCGCTCCCAACTCAAATAGTCGCAAACAAGATATGATTGACTGGCTCAAGTTACGCAATATCGATCACTCAATATCCATGCTTAAACCACAACTTTATCAATTGATACTGCATAATAAACAACGATTTATTGAATATAAAATTGACACCTTATTAAGAGAACATGGTCACAGCGTCCTTCGTTTACCACCCTATCACCCAGATTTCAATCCGATTGAAAATATATGGGCAATGATAAAAGGATACGTCGCGAAAAAAAACGTGTCAATGAATATTGATACAATAATGAGGTTGGCATACAATGTCTGGTGTAGAAGATGTGTAGTTATTTTGTCTTTCAAATTGAATTTTTAGTAATAATCACACAATAATATGTGTATGCGCTGTTTCAATAAAATTCAAGAAGTACACACAAAATTAGGCAACCAAAAGTGAAAGGGAGGGACTTACGTGCTGATGGAGCTCCTATACCTGCCGGCCGGCAGTGATACGATGACACTTTTTAGTTTCTTGTTAACTCTGTTACTGATCTGAATAGAATGGCAAGAGTCACTGGATGACACCACCTTTTATGTTAATATTTTTGAATGAGGGGAGGACGATTGAAATTAGAGGGTAGGAAAAGGGAACGGAAATGTTGCCCGACAAATTTCCCCAATAATGGCCAAAACTTCCCCCCCGGCTTGACAGGCTTAAAGCCTTCAAACTAGCATACACAATTTAAAGGTCACTTCAACGTACCTACGTATATGTTTGATTAGCAGCTTAATTTAGTAAGGTATTAGAATATGTATTAAATGACATATTAATAAAGAAAGAACAATAAGTATAACAATCATTAATTAATTAAAGTTATAATGAAATCAGAGAGGTGGACTGTATAAAAAAAAAACAATTATTGTGGGGGTAAGGGATACACCTTAACCACAGGTCTTCGATAGAGGCCAGATTTCGTCCAGACATTCACAACCCGAACTACTTCGGCGTTTTCAGGAAAAGTTTGATTAATCATACCAAGAGGCCAAACCAAATGAGAACTATTTGCTGTTGCAAGAAGTAATATAGTTCCCTTTATCACTGAAGGACTAGGGATAGTCAATTTGAAGTGCGTTCGTATAGTATGGGAATATTCAATTTTCCATCTTTTCCAGAACGATTGGACTCGATGATCGATTACAAACTTTGTATGATTGAATTTATGGCAATCTTTGCGAATTTCAACGGAACGTTTATTTATATTATTTTGGATATTTAATAGTTTGTACATTTGTTTCAAATAATATAATTTCAAACTGGTAATATGATTAGGTCTCCGGTTAGAACATATAAAATTAATTTCGGGGATCGGAACCCGCCTAGTTAGGCCACGCATTGGTGCATTTAAGCATATTACAGTATTTGGATTAGTCGACAACTCAAGGGCACGGGTACAACAGTTATGAGGCGTACTAGCAACCAAATGTAATATACTTTAATTCTATGCAATCCGCGCGCGAGATGTCGAATTAAAGTTAAGATCGCCGAGTAATCTAGATCCGTGTGCCAAAAGGGCTTAACTTCGGTTACCCGATATGACGGGAACTCGCCATCATCATGACGAACTGATTAGTTGATCGCATCTTATATCGCGTCTTATAAAGATTTTTGTATTGCCGCACTCTCTGTCGTACAATATGACGGCTAGATAAGTTCCAATACCCGTGACGTAACAAATACATTAACTGTGGAACACAGTTGTTGCGTAAATATTTGCGGTGATAATAGTTGGCAATTATGTTGACTATATGATCGCGACGCGGCAGGAGACCCGGGCGTTGAATGTCGTAGCTCAGACACACGGGGTTAGTCAAACAGTCTCCTTGCCGTAATATGTAATTAACAACAAATGAGGTTGAGTTATTATCAGCCGGCGAAGGCATTGTCCCCGCATTGGCTTTTGCGATTCCTACATTGAAACGTACGCTGTGAAGAGCCTTGATAATAACCACTCGTTCCGCGTAATCGAAATTATTATTATGAAATACTTTGGATACCATTTGGGTTTTCATAAATCCAATAAAATAAATTACTATGCGGAGCAATCCATTCAGCAACAAAACTCGAGTGGCGAGTTTGTATAAATTATTAGGATACGTCCGATCTGTAATGATTGATTTCATTGAAATCAGTTTAACTTCTGGAATATAGTCCATAATGATGACAGCTAATTGTTGAATAAATTTAATTGGATCGAGTAGACACTGCAATCGTTGATAAGGCCAGTCCCGCTCGTTCAATAAAATACGCAGGTACATTTGCCTAATGTCCGCGCTTATCGCTATAGGCAGTAGTTTATGATTTTTTACATTTACATTTTTCAAATTCGTTCCCGTGTATACGATATCATTTAATGAAAGCCCGGAAGTAGTCCGATTGCTGGCGTTCAAAACTACGCGGAGTTTAGTTGTCGATTTATCAGTGCGAACGACTCCGTGATGTGGAATTATGTATTGTTTACATTTATTTATTTTGACAATGGAATTTCTTATAGGTCGACATTTATTTAAATGTTCTTTGAATACATTATCGTATTTTTTCTGAATTATGAAGGTTCGTAATAGTTTGCGTTCGAGAATTAAGTACCTTCGCTCGACGGATCGCATGTAATCGTCTATATAAGGAACACACCTTTGGAACGGTAGCGAGACGATACCTGGAGCTTCGCGCCTAGTCGTATTGCTATAAGATACTTCGCATTCCTGTTCTACAGGCGTCAATGAAAACGACATGCTTGGTACTTCCTGTAGCTCGAAATAATGGCTCTTACGATTATTTAATGGATCGGCGATCGTACAGTAAGAATGTACAACATCCTCGGCAGAATTAATCATCATCATCGGCGCAATGCCAACGACTATGTAACCCAATAACGTTTCTATTGCAACTGGCTCATTAAGGGCGCGCGCGATCTTTTTTGGCTGTAGTATGCGGGCGAAAAGATCAGAACCGAGTATTAAATCGACGGGGGAAGGATGGCAGAAACGACTATCCGCTAGAGGTATTTTGTCTAGATAGTCTAATTGAGCGGTGTCAATAGCCGTAAGCGGTAATGAATCCGTAATACGATTAACCACTAATGGCTGTAAAGTTAATGAGACGTCATAGTTATGACGCGAATGAAGAGTGATACAAGTCACTCCTTCAATTGGATTAGTGACGTCACCGACACCCGATACACACTTATGTTGACTAGGGTAAATCGGTAATTTTAAACGTCTACAACAATCGGTTGTAATGAAGTCCCGTTGAGATGCGCTGTCCACTATCGCACGAACCACATTAACATCACCCCTATCGTTGACAACATGACATTGTGCGGTGCCTATTAAAACAGACGTCGCGGTCTTGGTATTCCGATCAGTAGGTATTGAGGTGCAGACACCCATAGTGCACAGCGACACCGGACGGTCGGTACTGCAGTGACCATTAAAACCGTCGGAGTGTGCACTAGAAGTAGTAGTCCGTTGAAGTTCGCCCGGTGACGTCACGCACTGATTTAATGCACCGGCGGTGGCAGTTAGCGCGGTAATATTCGAATTACCCGGCAACGTATTTTTTATTGCCTCGGTAGGGTACCTATTTAATGAGGTGTCACCGTGACCGAAATGTAATAAGCTATGATGACTACGGGAACAAGTATTGCACCTGCTCGTAGATTTACAATCGTTTACCTGATGCTTATTATTCAAGCAATTAACGCAAGCATTTGTACGCTTGATAAGATTAAAACGTTCGCGAGGAGACATCGCTAAGAATCGCGCACATCGCCATAATTGAGTATGGTCAGGTTTATTGCAAGAAACACATTTAGTATTATCGTCTACATTAACAAACGTTTTAACATGGCCATTGTTATTACTAGATCGTAACCTTGGGTTATTATTCGACGGTGTCGATTTACGCGGCGTCGTCATCGGGACAGTAACGGAATGCGCTCGCTGCAATATATGTGTGTAGTTACGAATGTATTCTATAAACTCCGAACACGTGGGCATTTTATTGGTATCACCCAAAGACATCTCAAACGATTTGACCGTGTCCACCGTGACTTTTTTACAACCTATGTGAATAAAGATCAAATCATCCAAATTGAAATATTTAATTGTTTTAATGAGGAAACAATACCAGAGAACTTATCAATAAATTCTTCTAAATTAGTGGGTGATGAACAATCGACTGCGGGTAGACTAATTAATTTATCCAAATAAGCCGCAATCAATAACCGTTTATCGTTGTATTTATTAACTAACGCATTCCAAATAATAGGGTAGTTCTCTGCAGATGGAACTACATCCCTGCAAATTGACAAAGCCTGCCCACATAATCTTCCGATTAGGTATTGTACTCTTTCGCCATCGGTTAAATCGGTATTTTCGTGAATGACCGTTCGAAATGTTTCATAAAAACAGGCCAATTCTCATGATCACCATTAAAAGAACACATCTCCAATCTGGGTAATTTATAATTTCTACCCTGTGCTTTATTATCGCAATTGTTAAATGATGCATTTTGTTCTTTCGTCAATTGTTTGACACGGTATTTGATTTGAGAGTATAATTGTTCGAACGACATTAATTCCTTATACGATGGTGACGGTGCGTCCGTTATTGAAGATAAATAATTATTTTTTTTGTTCGAGGGTCCGAACGTAATCTGCATGTATCGCGTCAATCGTGAACGAGCTTGCTAGGAAATCCTCAACACTATTAGAATCTGAGATTTTTATTACCCTCATTTTATCGTATAATGACTGAACGTGCTCGAACAATACAGATAATTTGTCCTGTAATTTATCCAACTCCCTATCAACATCTTTAGGTTTTTGCCTAGAAGTCATTTTGACTAAATGAAATGGCGGTTACTTTTTTACAAATTAATTATAAAAATAGCCGTAATTGTTAGAAATTAATTACCACAATAGACGTAATCCGCCACAAAGTAATTACAAAATTAGACGTAATTTGCTACGCATCCGCGCCGAAGTGACCAAAATATATGTATGCGCTGTTTCAATAAAATTCAAGAAGTACACACAAAATTAGGCAACCAAAAGTGAAAGGGAGGGACTTACGTGCTGATGGAGCTCCTATACCTGCCGGCCGGCAGTGATACGATGACACTTTTTAGTTTCTTGTTAACTCTGTTACTGATCTGAATAGAATGGCAAGAGTCACTGGATGACACCACCTTTTATGTTAATATTTTTGAATGAGGGGAGGACGATTGAAATTAGAGGGTAGGAAAAGGGAACGGAAATGTTGCCCGACAAATTTCCCCAATAATGGCCAAAACAATATGTACTCATCAGTCAAATACACAGCTGGACTTTATTTTATCAATTTAGTATTATTTTATTTTAATACTAGAATACTTCTCCGACTTATGTTATGCCTTAAGTACCTACCTAAAATATAATGATATAAATTTTTAAGAGTTTGTTGTCTGACTGTACTTTTGGTGATCACTCACACTAATGCAAAGCTCAGCTTATACCTCGCGGACTGTACCTACTTATTAATTATTCTGTACAATGTTTGTACGTGCAAATACTATTTCACTAGGAGTCAATGTCCCCATTTGAGTATAATAATAGTTTTACTGTTTTTTTATATTATTTCAAATTTTATAATTACAAAATGGTTCAATCTTAATTTGAACGAGTACGTATAGTTTTTGCGTAATCCTGAATGAAACGACTACAGGCCCGTGAACAAAATGTATGGGTCAAATGAACCACCAGGAGACCTATGTAGGATGATAGAAGGGTATAAAATAATAAGATTGAGCACCGTGCCGTCACTTGAAATACTGTCCAACTGAGTGCAGGTGAAGATAGGGGGTTGCAATTCTCGATTATTTCTCCTTGTCACATGATTTTTGTACGGCATTACGGAGTACTTAATAGATTAGAAGAGGTATTGAAACTGTATGGAACCAATGTACGGCATTGGTTCTATACAGTTGGATTATTGCAATGACCAAATGTACCCTGAAAATCGCCGGAGAATCAGAATATTTCAGACAAAAAAAATATATTTTTAGTTTCTTTACCTCTTCTTATCCATAATTCCCTAACGCCGCGCCGTACAAAAATCATGCGACAAGCAGAAATGATCGAGAGTTACAACCCCCATCTGCACCTGTGCTTAGTTGGACAGCTTTCAAGTGACGGCATAGTGCTGAATCTTATTATTTTACACCCATCTATCATCCTACATAGGTCTCCTGGTGGTTCATATGACAAATAAAGTTTGTTCACGTGCCTGCAGATATTTATCTATTATTCATAATTACCTACTTGAAATCAAATTATAATATAATAAATATTGGTGGACAATTCACACACAACACCATCTGACCCCAAACTAAGCACAGCTTGTAACATGGCGGCCAGATAGCTGATAGAATACTTATATAGTTCTAAATATATACTTATTATACATAGAAACACCCAGACACAGTGCAAACATTTGAATTCATCACACAAATATTTGCACTGGGTGGTAATCGAACCCACGACCCTCGGCGTCGCAGGCAGAGTTACTACCCACTAAGCCACGAGGCCAGTCATTTTCAACACAAACACTTGTTATTATATAGCTCTTTTTAAAGATTTCGTTGTAACACAATGATTTTTTTAAATAAATACGCGGGTAACTCACGTTTAGTATAGTCCAGTATCGCAGTAAAAGATCGCCGAACGCGATCGAAACTTGAGTCGGATGTGTAAAAACCACGTTAGTTTTTATACTAAAACAATGATTTTTTGTTTGCAGGTCGTGGTATCCTCGCTAGCTCGATCCACTGAACAGTTGACTGCAGATGATAAAACAGTTCCTATAATAACGGAGGCGTGTAGGAAAAGAGGATATTGCATTCTAAGCGAAGTGGAGAATTATCCAATGGAAATGGCTGAATATTTAATTGTAAGCATCATAGTAGACACATAAATAGTCCACGTTGTATTCCGACAGCTGGGACTATTAATTTAGATCCATCACGTTAATCTAGTGCTGATTGCCTGACACAATGCCTAAATTGATCGAAAGGTTATTAATATTGAAAGCAACATGATCCGAATGTCGCTTTCCTTACAATATTTTCCTTTACATAAATAAATTACTTGAGGTAATTTTGACGATTTTCCGTTACCCTGTTGGTGAGATTTTATTCAAATCACGAGAGAATTTTATATGTTTTTACTCATATCTCAATTAACACATTTTTTGACCAGACAACGTCTAATAAATCGTTGAACGCCGGCTGCATCCACTAAAAAGTGTCCCGTTATGTCTCGTTACGCACATTGTGCGCTTGCGCCGCATCTATCAATGTTATGACGTTGTCACGTTAAACTATCGTCCATAAACCAACCAAATTTACAGACAACTGTTTTTTGAGAAAAATAATGACGAGTTTTGACTCGCCCCCATTGAACACCTCAGATAATGAATGATGGCCCCCTTACCGCTAAAGCCAGTGATAGGTAATAATACCATAATTGTATGTGTGCACTTAAAAATAATTATTTGAACTTCTTATCTCATCGATTAGGAACTCCAGTACCTATAATGGTCGGCTTTGTAATGATTTTGTCTGTCTGTAAAGTTTAAATTAAATAACAATGATCTGAGTAATGTGAAACTTAAATCTAGAAAATATACCGACGATAGTGACGGAGCGAGAAAAATATGCGTCTAATGGCAAGCAGCACGCCCACATACCCTAAGCTATTTGAACAAGAAAAGTCAAATTAATTGAGTAGCACTGAACTGTCGCTAGGTCATCATAGGTCATAACCCGGAGATATAAGATTATTTCTATTTCTGTCGTGTAATTTCTGTGTAATTTGAAAGAATTGTAAATGGGACGACTATATTATTCGCTATTTTTTAATGTTTAATTTAATTTAAAGAATCTTCGGGTTACAAAAACGATTCCCTTTATGGGGCTTATGGCATTTGGCCTCAAATAGCCTCTACTGCCTACCGAACTTTGTGGTAGTGAAGAAGAAAAATTGGGTGTAGCCAGAGCCGTGGTTTGAGCTGAAAAGACAGATGCGAAACCTTTGCTCAACAGTGGAATAATCTAGAAAAATAGCAAAAAACCGTGTGATAATATACATAAGTGGTATACATTTTTAATGTACCTAGGTATGGAGTGCCCGAAAAACATGGCGGAAGTTGGCACAAAACCATTTTCAACTGTTCAAAAGACTATTAACTTTCTTTACAGAGCCAGAACAAAATAGACATAATTAAAACTCTGGACATAAGTATAAGCACAGGACAGCAGAGTGAAGAAAGCTATGATGACACCGAGGAAGTAAATCTATGCAACCCTATTCGAAAAGTACGTATCTATGTACTGGTATACTAAGATTATGAAGCTGAAGAGGTTTTTTTTGAACGCGATTCAATAATTCTGTCGCAGTTGGAATTTTACGTAATCCCTGACTGGTTTAGGTTATGTATTACCGCTAGTCACCTACTAATAAGTCAACAAATGTTCAATATCCGCATCGAAATCGGTCCAACCGTTTGAGCTCTACGGTGCCGCAGACACACACACAGACAGACAGACAGAGAGACATCGACGTCAACTTATAACACCCCTTTTTTGGTCGGGGGTTAAAAACACATCTTTCTAAAACGTGCGTCATTCATCAACCCATACTGGACCAGCGAAGTTGGCCTGGACTGTCTCCTTGACAGAGAACGTCCAGGGTCCCAGTAGTGGGCTTTAAGTAGACAGCTTATGCATAACTCACAGAATAGTTTGTGTAGTTAAATATGTTAGTTTCAACAGATTTTCTGACATTCAATAATTTAGCTAATGTTATGAAGAATTTATGAGCTTGGATGTTTGTTTCTTAATCACGTCGGAACTTATGACCAGGTCGGCTTCGATTTAGGAACCGTTTAGAATATAGGCCGCGATAGGACATAACCTGCTTATTTACTAAGTAATCGTTATAGATATGTACCTCATGTAAATCTATACTTTTTCAAACGTTAAACACTTGACTGAAGAGGCCTTTTACTACTTGCACAAAGAGCTCAATTAAAATATTAAAAAATCAAAAGACATTTTTTTTAATTTAAACTAGCCACTCCACAGACTCCGGGGTCCGAGATCTTTGTCATAACAATTAATTATTGTAAGACTTTATTAATTACTGTAAGACTGTCTCTACCAGATGTTTTACTTTCCTTTCAGGTCATTAATCCATATACTTTAGCCGATGGAGACGGGAAACACCATTTTGTTGTGAACACGCCTGACGTAAAGGTGAACAGTTTTTTCGTAGAGATGTGCCGGTTTCATGAGTAAGTACCTGATGATATCTTTCTAAGCCATAACATAGAGCCCTACTAATATTAATGTCAATGTTTGGATGTTTGTTGCGTCGTAACGTATGAACGGATTGGGCTGAAATTTGGAACACTCTAAAAAAACATCAATTTTATCGCGGGAAAATTTTGTAGTGAAAATTTTGTAGTGGTAGACTCTTGGAGTCCTACCACTACAAAATTTGAGTGGTAGGACTCTTGGACTTCAGAGTCCGCCTGGAGAAGTACCACAACTTTACCAGTTATTCTACCGCCTAGCAGTAATGTGCAAACATTACTGTGTTCCGGTTTGAAGGGCAATGTTTCCAGCAAAATTACAGGCTTTAGAGATATACTTAGATCTCTGGGGGACGAGCGCAGAGCGGTGCTAGGTAATTATTTGGACTCTTCATGTTCCAATAGCTGCGTGTCACATTGCTGTTATGTGGCAAGCATGTTGCTTACCATCAGACACATTGCTTTGACATTGATGGCGTCATTGAATATCACAGATTATATACCTCTTGAATATAAACCTTTGCTAATCAAATTTGTTTCTAAATCTGAGATGGTACGACCAATTTCCGACAGGTGGCTGAAGAGGTTTTTTGTTTGAAAGCGATATTTTTAGGAAAGACTAAACCAATTTCAGTCATTCTTTCACCGTTGGATATGTACGGGATACCGATGAGTACTATATATGTACCACGGGCGAAGTCGGGGCGGACATCTAGTATTTAATAATACCACAGTACAACTGTGATAATGGTATAGAATTGCTACCATGCTACCTCGCCTCCCACCAACAAGCGTTTCCGCCCTCTGACCATGTCGAGCTTTATCTATTCTATGCTCTTGAGGCGGGCATGTACTGCGGGGTGTCTCACGAGTGTTTTATTTTGTTTTGTAACCCCCGATCTATAAAGAGGTGTTATAAGTTTGACATCAATGTCTAACTGTCTGTGGTTTTAGCTACATCTGGTTCGATTCAAGTTGGCTGCCTCCACAAAATGGCGGACAAAATATATCTTCACAACCTACCTCAAAATGGGTATCAAATGAAAGGCCTTGACTAGCAAAATACTACGATAAATTTCAAATCCAAGCTGGCGCCACCACAAAATGTGGTACAACACTGACACACACTATTCCCTCAATATGGGTATCAAATGAAAGGACTTGACTGGTAGAATATTGTACAGATTACAAATCCGAGGTAGTCGGGGAAAATCAAAATTTTTGGTTTTGTTTTTTTTTAAATCATTGTAGATGTCATTTTCCGTTCTACGAACAGATACGCGTGTTCCCATACACGCGTATCCGATCGTATATCGCAACGATTTTGTACTGCTTATGTCTATGTCCTATATTTATATGAGTTCTGACTTTTAAATTCAAAAGATTAAAGCCGTCATTGCATAATATACTAATATCGTGATACCGGACTTCCAAAATCTAGACCTACTCAATATCTCTGTAAAATTCAACTCTCCGTACACCGTACATCGTTTATCATTTATTTTTCATTCATCATTCATTTCATCGTTTATTGTTCAACCCTTTGATGGCGACTTTCATAAAATGTTTATCGTTGACCATGTTAAAATGTTTAGTACCTTATTTTTCTTGAATGTTGTGTTTATTTCTCTAGGTCTATGGGTGAAACGAAATGCAGCGACTATGGCAGTTTCAAAAACGACACCGTGAAAGCGATTTGTAGACAGAAATATATGTACATAGGTCTGGACGTGATAGAGAATGGTAGACATGATAGAATGTCGCTTGGCATTCCTGGGTGCTGCACCTGTGTGGGCCTCCAGATGACCCCAGAGAAAATTGCAGACCGCGAAAAAAATAGCGGGCCATATAGTGAATATTTATAGGATAAGATAAGATATATTAATTGACTACAGATTTGCGGGAGCTAAAACCAAATTAAAGTTTCATGGTTGATGTTCCAAAGACAAGAGACGAGACACAAAAAGATTTGACTCTACATTTGTGATAAGAACGTCAAGGCTATGGAATACGTTACCTGAGGGGGTATTCCCGATGGTAATAATCTTAGTATCTTCAAATCAAGAGTTAATCGGTTAAATTTTCGTTTTTTTTTATATAAAGTGTGACGAGACGTGCATGACATGTGCCTAATGGTAAGGAACATGCCTGCCACATAACAGCACAGTGACACGCAGCTATTGGAACATGAAGAGTCCAAATCATTACCTAGCACTTTTAGGTAAACACGTTCCATTGTAGACCGCATCGTCGTTTACCATCAGGCGAGATGGCGGTCAAGTGTGAACCTATAAAAGTAAAAAAAAAGTGGAATAATGTGTAGTTTAAGTAATGAAAGGTATTTTCAAATGAGTATGTACATTAGTTCCAGAAATTGCCCGTTGTCAAAAACCAAAAAATGTAATTTTAAAATAGGGTTACTCGCAACAACTGTACTAACCTGATGTTTTTTCACCAGTCCATAGCTAGCTTTAAATATGAGTAGATTAGAACCTTTCGGATAATTACAGGTCCACAGTACCCAGAGTAAAATAATCTTTAGGGTGGTTCCCATAGGTCCATCAAGTTGTGAATCGTGTTTTCAAGTAGGTTTTCAGGGTTTCACGATATTGCCCCAAGCATTATACACTATACAACAATGGAACTTTACTGAATGAAATTAGATGTTTATTGGAATATTTTTCAATTTCAAAGATTTGCGTGGTCGTCATTTTGTATAAATAGTTGCTCTTTAGTATATTTGTTCGTAGAGTGCGTGGGTGCGTGCGTGCGATATTTAAAAATCATTGATAGACACTTTGCAAAGGTTGTAATTAGATTTTATACGAAATTAAAATATTATTATTATTTATTTATGGAAATGAAAAAATAAATGAGTTTAGTTATATGAAGTTAAATAATTGTTAAATACTTGTAGGTGTTGGTTGCGAGAGCTGGACTGCTCGTGGTATTTACGCTTTATAAATTTAAGTAGGAATTGCAAGCGATAAAACACAATTTCTTTGCGTACAATTGAAATATTATTTTTTATGTATGAAATATTGTTAGCTAATAACAAGTAAGCTCGAATTAAGGGGTCCGTAAAGATTGTCGGATTTTTTAAAGTTGTTTATTTTGTTTGTTAAATACATTTGAGTAATGTATTAATATTTATTTTATTCATATTCAACACTAATAGATAAAATTTTGCTCAAGGGTTAAGCAAAATAACTGGCACTGTAATATCCTCTCTCTCTCTCTCTATGGTCGGTCCCTCATGTCTGAGGATCGTGGTCAACATCGGGGCTATATCTGGAGCGGATATCTATAATATCCTATATCTATATCTGTAATATCCTACTGATCAGTAAATAACTGAGTAAATTAAAATCGGTATTTTAGTATTAAACAGCAGTTATTTTGCACAAACGACACCTTTATGGTTAGTTATAGATATACTGCTATTACATGTTTCAGTGACGTAAATTTACAAGATTTCGTCTATTCTAATAATGCATCTACCGTGCACGTAAACGCAAAAGATGTTCCCCTATCAAACTTCAAACGCTTCAAAAATGATGATTGTGGTTGAAATTGAAATTCTGCAGGCTGAAACAAAGATGCACTCTACATCAAAACATGTTTTATACATCATTACACCACAACATTCACATACACCTTTAGAATAATGTTATACATGAGTAATTTATTGCTAAAATGTAAATCTAGTTAAATAGCTATAATATTAATTTGTATCTTGGCGTACTAATAAACCACCGATTGTTTCCAAATAATTAATTTATGATGAGTTTTACAATAAAAGTTTTTACAAAAATATTTTGTTTTTGTTTTTAAAAGATAAATGTATCACCATAAAGTTTTACATAACGTCAGTTTATAATATAACGACTGCAATTATAAACTAATCTACCGTAGATTTATAAAGTCAGAGTCAAAGTCAAAGTACTTTATTCATAAATGTACAATTTACACGTCAATTAATAAAAAATAAATACAAAAGAAAGAACATACAAACTGTATACATTTTCAAAGTTTGAAACGACTACTTTACTGTCCAATAATAATTGTACAGAAGACTATCAAGCATTATACGAGTATAATGTCTTTATTGCAATACGGTATTTGACAATGTTGAAAATATAGCATAAATTATGATAATCTTATTAGGTAACACATTAAATAAACATATTTCACTCTATTTTCGGAGATATAGTGTGTATTTTTTGTGAAAATTTAAAAAGTACTGAATTTTTTTCTTCGACGTAAACGCACTGCTAAGGATGGCAACGCTGTTGACATCACACGCCAGTAAATATGCCATCTATGGCAAACGGTTTCTTAAGAACAGTGATTTATTTACTGGCATGTGACGTCACGCGCGTCACATGACCAGACACAGCGTTTTTGGCGGGCTTTTCGAACTCTATACTTTAAACGATTATTTTTAATGTAAAAACAGTGGCTCTTGCGGAAATATTCATGTGGTATGTATATTATGTAATCATAAATAATTTAAGCGGTTTTAAAAATTTAGTCAAATACCGTATTGTACTAACCTATGTCAAGTTTATTTATTTACATTTTTATGGGAACTTTGCCATTACTTTCTAAAAATTATAAAAAATTTGATCGATAAGCCAGAAGCTGCCGAAACTTGGGGCCGATATAACTATTTTGGGAAGAGTGTTATAAAGGAGATAAAGGAGAGAAAACATGTTATTGGAAACCGACGAACCCTGCGGTACTACCATAGACGAAGGCGACGGATCTGATTTATTATCGCCATCGCCAGCATCCACTACTTGAGAGCAGCCTTGTAACATATCAGTCTACATAATATCACTCGGTTTATTGTAAAGTGACGATTATTACGAGTATCTAATAAACAAAGTGCCACGGAACCTATATTATCTATTCTATAAGAGTCTATATATTATATATAGTCTATATATAGTCACGCACAATGGCCCAACTAAAGAGGCTAGGTGCGGAAAAGGCCCCGCCAAACTAAACTAAACTAAACTAAGAGTCTATATTATCTATTCTATGACAGAAGATCTGAAGCTTCACCTGAATCTAACCTAAGTTAGGGATTAGAATCCCCCAATCCCCCGGGATTTTTGCGGGATTCATTACAGCGGGATTCCGCGTAGTTTACAGTTCAATGTGGAATTCAAAACAATAAACTTTATTATCGTTTTAATAAACTTTTTTGTTGAAAATACAAAATATACTCGTATTTATCAAGAGCGCATCTTACTATTAATTGGCCAATCATTTTAAGCTAGAATGGTAGTTTATTAATAAAAGGTCCAGAAACATAAAACATATCTATACTCATGTAGGTACTGTATTAGTTAAGTACCTACCTAATTAAAAATATTGATTGTAGTGTATACATATCTGTGAATCTGTGATGATAGTTAATATTAGTGTTTTGTATTCGCAGAGAGCATCATTCCAATTTATTTTATTTGTAGTCTTTTAAAATTTCTTACTCAGGAATTAATCGTAACGTTAAAAATATAAAACATATGACATAAATTGTCAGTCAGTTATTATGACAGACTCTCTTCTACGAGTCAATGCACAATTCAAAGACCTGTAATAGACTGCAGGCCCGTGAACAAAATTTATGGGTCATATGACACAGCAGGAGACCTATGTAGGATGATAGAAGGGTATAAAGTAATAAGATTGAGCACTATGCCGTCACTTGTAAGCTATCCAACTGAGTGCAGTTGAAGAGGGGGGGGTTCTAAGCCTCGACCATTTCTCCTTGTCGCATGATTTTTGTACGGCATTTCGAAATAATGTATTAGAAGAGGTATTGAAACTGTATGGAACCAAAGCCGAACACAATCAAATGACCAAACTTACTCTGTAAATCCTCGGAAAATCATGATTTTTTTTCACAAACTAACCATTAGAATTTTAAAATTTATATTTTTTATAGTTTCAATACCTATTCTTATCTATTATTCCGCAACGCCGAACAAAAATCATGCGGCAAGGAGAAATGATCGAGGTTTAGAACCCCCCTCAACAACAGCACTCAGTTAGACAGCTTACAAGTGACGGCATAGTGCTCAATCTTATTACTTTATACCCTTCTATCATCCTACATAGGTCTCCTGCTGTATCAGATGAGCCATAAATTTTGTTCACGGGCCTGCAGTCTATAAGCAGTCAACAACTGTACAATTCTTTGTCCGAAAATTTAATTACGGATACTATGTCAACGAGGTGTGATAAGAGTGTTAAGTTTTGAGCAAGTCATTTTAGCGATGAGACGGCAGGAATCTAGCATAAGCAACCCACTAAATGTTCCCACTGCTGGGACTCGGGGCCTTCTCTCGCTAGGAGAAACTTAAGGGCATAATCCATCACGCTGGCCAAGTGCGGGTTGGTGGATAATCAGGAATCTAGAATCAAGTTTAATTCGTTTCCAGTATCTTTCATAATTTTTCTAAAAAACTAAATACAACATACAATTTTTCTTTTGTTTTAAAAAGAAAATTGACATAAATATGTTTGGCATATTTTATACGATTTTTATGTAGACTTGACGTCACAACCCTTCACTCCGGTAGTTTGATGGTCTATATCTATATCTTTGACGATTTTTAATTATTTGGTAAAACAAAAAATACGTGTCAAATATTTTTTCATAATTCGCCTGACTAGAATAGATAGAATGGCATATTTTAATCCTTATTATGGCACTTAAGCTCAGATGGAGTCCATAAGTTGTATTTTTTTTATATAAAGAGTGACGAGACGAGCAGGACATGTGCCTGATGGTAAGCAACATGCCTGCCACATAACAGCACAGTGGCATGCTGCTTTTGGAACATGAAGAGTCCAAATCATTACCTAGCACTGCACTGCGCGCATCACGGAGAGATCTAAGATGTTATATCTCTTAGCCCTGTAATTTCTCTGGAAATATTGCGCTTCAAACCGGAACACAGTAATGTTTTCACATTACTGCTTGGCGGTAAAACAACTGGCAAAGGTATGGTACTTCCCCAGGCGGACTCTGCTAGGAGTCCTACCACTACAAAAGCAGCCCACTCTATGTTCTCAATCCTTGGACTCGGGGTCTACATTCACAAGGAGAGAGTCTCAAAGTCATAATTCACCACTTGACTTTAAAATATTCTTGGAACAGGCTAGTTGACGAACTCGTACATCTTTGGGGAAATACTACGAGGTCCAACTAATTATACTCGTAGAGATTTACCCTCCCCTCCAAATTACTATTTGAATCTGTGTAGTCACATCCTTACGAAAGAGTTTGTATGTAGTTGTAATTATTCGTCTGCAGTAGCAGTACGCACACATGCGTGGTGGTGTGTTGTATATACTTTCACAAATACTTTCAAACGTTTTGAATTCTGGAGGGGCGGGTCATGTTGTCGTAGTAAATCTCTAGTTTGGAATAACATATAAACCACTTTTTGTGATATGAAAATAATGTGAACGGGAACTAAGCGGGTAAAACCAGAAGGCGCTGCTAATCTATTCTCTATGCAAATAAATAAAATTGAAGGGTATGTTTGTATCCCGTGTTTGTACCTTATAATAAAATAGCCGCTTTTACTACATACATATGTAGATATGTATGTATATTGTATAGACGGCACTTACATACACCAAAATTTTTTTTGCCTTTCTGTCTGTTTGTTTCTAATCACCACAAGAACAAAATTAAAAATTTTGATTAACCCCCGACTTACTCAGATTTGTTATTTGTACGACATTCTACTAGTCAAGCCCTTTCATTTGATACCCATATTAAGGGAGTTGTGAAAAGAGAAATTGTATTTCGCCTTTTTGTGGAAGCGGCCATCTTGGATTTGAAATTTGTCATAGTGCAATATATTCTACTAGTCAAGCCCTTTCGTTTGATACCCATATTGAGGTAGTAGTGAAAAAAATAATATAACTCGTCATTTTTGTGGTGGCGGTCATCTTGGATTTGAAATTTGTTATAGTGTGTAGTGTTCTACTAGTCAAGCCCTTTCATTTGATACCCATATTGTGGTAGGTTGTGAAGAAATATTTTGTCTGCCATTTTGTGGCGGCAGCCATCTTGAGTCAATATTAACCAAACATAGCTAAGAACATCCGCACGAATTTTAACTTTCAAATAAAAAAACTGCATCGAAATCGGTCCATCCGTTTCAGCTCTACGGTGCCACAGACAGACACACACACACACACACAGACAGACAGACATCGACGTCAAACTTATAACACCCCTTTTTTTGGTCGGGGGTTAAAAACGGCTGGACTGATTATGACGGTGATTTCATTACTGGATAGCTGATGTTCTAATGCATAACTTAGGCTACTGTTACTTGAAGAAAATAAACAGGGTTTTTAAAGTATAGGGTGACAAGACGAGCAGGACATGTGCTAGATGGCTGACTATTACAGCACAGTGACACGACGCTATTGGAACATGAAGAGTCCAAATAAATACCTAGCAACGCACTGCGCTCGTCAACCGGAAATATAAGAAGATTAATCTAATAAATGGCACTGTGCTATAAAAGCAGGCGGGTTACTTAGGTACCATTAGACTAGCTCGATTTTTCTTACAGGTATCATTTACCGAACCTAAGTTTTTTTAATAAAGAGTGACGAGACGAGCAGTCATGTGCCTGATGGTAAGCAACATGCCTGCCACATAACAGCATAGTGACACGCAGCTATTGGAACATGAAGAGTCCAAATTATTACCTAGGACTGCACTGCGCTCGTCAACCAGAGATTTAAGATGTTATATCTCTAGACCCTGTAATTTTTCTGGAGACATTGCCATTAAAGCCGGAACGCAGTAATGTTTTCACATTACTGCTTGGCAGTAGAATAACTAGCAAAGGCGTGGTACTTCCCCAGGTGGACTCTGCCAAGAGTTCTACCACTACAAATTACCTAAGCATGGTAGGTTAGGTTCATTTGGGCATTTTGGACATTTAGCGCTAACCCAATTGTCAGATAGGTAGCGAAGCTGGTTACAACAAAGCTATGAAGTCGGCTACCGTTCGTCAGTTTAAATAAAATAAGGTCCTATCAGGTGCCCATTTTACTAGATTTACCATTCTTCTCATAAAAAAGTCAAGGTTGTCAGTTACGCAGCACAGTGAAAGTTTGTGATTATAGACTTTGTACCTGCACGTGATCAAAAGGTGTGAAACGGGGTTTTGATTACCTCATGTTTACTGGCGAACTCAACGACAAGCATAATCCACAATGCTGGCCCAGTGCGGGTAGGTGGATAACGCAATGCATCGAAAGATCACTCCGATTTTCTCACGATGTTTCCTTCGCCTTTTAACTTAGCGGGATTACGTACATGACATCGAAATAACAGTGGTGCGGGTGGGATTTGAACCAGGGCTTCGGATCGGCAGTTTTCAGATTAGACCAGCGGTATGTACCTAACATGTTCACTATGCACGTTCACTGGGAATAAGTGAAATAAAAATTGATTTAGAAAACCATGATTTTGTTTAAAGCTACCACGGCAGATCATACAACTATACTGATTTTTAATTAGGGGATAACCGCGGTAAATACCCGGTAATTAGGTAATTATACCTACTAGGCTACTGTGACTGTTCTCCAATGTCATAAACAAAGTGTTCACAAGACTTACCGTCAAACAAAAACATTTATTCAAAGGTGTAATCTGTGATTCAAAGCGTCAGCCTTGAGTAGATGTTTTTGTGAGTGACTGAGCCAAAATGACAAACTTTTGAGTCAAGTATGTTAACATTTTTACATTTTAAAATGAAATACATAATCGTAATTCGTCTTTTCTATTGAACCTTATTTCAACTATCCGAACATCTAGTCCTAGATCCCAGAGCCGCCAGACGTCACGTATTTTCTGATGGATAAAATGTGGACGATTGAGTAGAGTTAGTACGTACTAAGAACACATGATTACCCGCTAACTTGCTTAGACGGCCAATTTTGAGATATGGGGTCCAGAAGCCACATTACTTACTTCACGTATTTTCTGATAACTGATTTTCACGTATGTTAAAGGCAATATCTTTACAAATAAGGCCCCAATACTCCCAGACACTTTCCGTAGGCCGTTTTGCCTTTAAAACTCTATTATTTTGGAAGACAAGGGCGGTGCGGCCATAGAGACGGAACCGCGGCTACCCGTAGCCGCGGTGGTGAGTGATGCTGGACTACTGATGCTGGTTGGGAGAGGTCGAGTGAGTTAGCGGAGCGAGAGTTGGAAGCCTCTCGCTCCTCTTCTGACGCGGAAGCGGACACGGGGCCGAGCCTGGAGATTGCGACTCCTGGCTCGCATCCCGTCTCCACTGGAGGGCCTGAGGCGTCGAACTTTTAAGGCCGTCCAGCATCCCATCAAGGGATAGGCCTTCGAGGAGGTGACGCGCCATTGATTTCCGGCGCGTCAATAAAGCTAAATGCGTGGGTGCTAACGCTCCTCGCGAAGCGGGTCCGCAAGGGCGGTGTCAAGGGTCAGAGTCGCTGAACGGAGTGCGAAAAGTGACCCCGCGACCCTGACCCCTGGCCATGCAGGAGAAATCTGTGGGGGTTTTAGTCGGTAGGGGCACCATGTCTGTCATCGCCATGGTGTCGAGCCCATGTCCCTGCATGGTGGAGATACGTAAATGTAGTTCCTAGGTTGATCTATATACCTAGGTATATAGGTCAACCTTTATTTATGTGGGGTCAATACCTATTCAATCTGACTTTGGAAAGTTCTAGATTGTATCTCTGAGGAAGCAATAAGGCCTGCAACTTATTCCGGTGGGTTCAGATCAATCCCATCATCACATCCAGACATCAAAGACCCTTTAGGCTCTCCTGGTATAAATTTTCTTTGAGTTTGAAGAAGTGTAAATATTGAAATAAAGTGGCCAAGTGCGAGTCGGACTCGCCCATGAAGGGTTCCGTTGCAGCAAGTAACATTACACATAGTTCACATAGTTACACATATATTTTTTTAAGTTTATCATTTTCTTACTTTAGAAGTTACAGGGGGCGGGCACATTTTACCACTTCGGAAGTGTCTCGCACAAATTATTCAGTATAGAAAAAAATGATATTGAAAACCTCAACATTATTTTTGAAGACTTATTTATAGACGACACGTATGGGATTGATGAAAAAAAATTTTTTGAGCATCAGTTCTATGTATGAGGCACCCCCAAAATTTATTGCTGTTTTTAAATTTTTGTATAAAAATCTGAATGCGGTTTACAGAATACATCTACTTACCAAGTTTCAACACTATAGTACTTATAGTTTCGGAAAAAAATGGCTATGACATACGGACGGACAGACAGACACACATGACGAATCTATAGGGGTTCCGTTTTTACGTTTTACGGAACCCTAAAAACGTTCGCTACTGCAGTTGATGATCATGAGAGATACTCGTAAGTGAATGCGCAAGGCAATTTCTACGTTTGGAATACTCGAATCTAAATAAATGTAGACATCAAAAGTGGATGAAATTGCAGTTCGACAGGCTCTGTTTTAATTAATATTTGTTGACAATTCTCACACAACACTACTCGTGTTGGAACCCAAACTAAGCAACGCTTATTAGCTTGCTAGCCGCCGTAGTACAAGCTTTCCTTAGTTTGGGGTCAGATAGTGTTGTGTGTGACTGTGTGAATTGTCCGCCTATATTTAATTTTATTATACGAGTACAATCATTCACATGGGGTGTATATGACGAATGAAGTGGAACACTACTAGATGAGAAGCGTTCTAGGATTATGTTTCACGGAATTCTCGTTTCTAATGTATTCATCAACATGTAATTTTAAATTAAATTAGTTTATTCTTTGAATTATTAAATTTTTAAATTACCCGCTTTTGTACTTGAAACTCTGAAACACCTTCTAAATAGATTACACTAGTACCGTCACTAATAACAAGCTCGAAACATAATCGATATGATAATCGATTCAATGAATTGGATCATGACTGAATTAATACAATTTTAATTCGCTTCTTTTCTCTCAACTTAATCGGCACATTAAGTACATAAAATTCTTAAGGTGATTGATTTAAAAAGCATAAACTCGCAAATCCCTGTGTAAAATCACAAAATATTGCTAATAAGGTTGAAGGATAAAAACGTGGTATTTGTCTAAATTATTTAAATTGTGAATTATGATTAAACCGAAAAAGAAAAATTTGTCGTAAAGAATGAATTACAATTTTCAAAAAGGATCTGGTCAAGAGTACCTAATACGAAAAATAACGTAGGTACGCAAGAAGTGAATACTTCTTCTCGTTATTCTTCGTGCTAAGAAGTCTAAATTCCTATGGTTGAATTTAATAATTTTTCCTATGGTCTAAATTCAGCCATAGAAAAGACATAATCTTCAACGCTAGAAGTACATATTAACCTGAAGTTAGTTACAATGTTTACTAGCTTACTGCAGGGTGTCGGTTTTTTTGTTTTTTGTGACGATGTGCACACGGCGTTAAAATCTACTCTGATCGTTTTTCCACAAATTGTCAAAAGAAGCACATTTTCGAAAAATGTTTATCGACAATTGTGTTTCTAGCGTTTCTAACACCAAAAATATGTTTATAATATTTGTGGCGTTAAAAAGTTAGTAAACTTTAGTTTTTGATTAAGTTAAAAAATTATTAGGTTACCTATTCGATTGGTATATTTTTTTTTTAAATTTAACGTGACGAAATCGAGTTTCAACAAGTAGTTTCGGGAGTGATACATAGCCGCAAGCACTCCGCGTTTAAGGCATGAGTGATATTTTACGCTTTATTTAGAAACTGAGTTCCGAGACTGTTTTTTACAAGTTTTTCATGGCATCTCATTTCTGTTTGTCGATACCTACTGTATGTACTTTTGGATTTTGGTATAACTTCATCTTCATGTCCCATTCTTGCTTTAAAATTTCTTTGACAATTTTACAAGTTACCTTTGAATATAATTATATTTAGGTACTTGCCTATACCTAATAAATCATTATACAAAACATATATACAGGTACCTACTCTTAATTAATCAACTGCAAATGTTACTTTATAATCCTATACATTTATTAGGGATTACAAAGTTATTTATGCAATTGGCGTATCTATAATAGAAAACTGGACTGAAATTATAAATTTTAAATTATTTTATTTTATCATACTCTAATTGTATCCTAAGTGTGAAGTTTCTATGTTTCTGCTAGAAGTGACTTTCGTTGACCCGTCAGTGAGTGGCAAAATTAAGACATTTTTACTATGTGGTGATAATTCTTAAAGTACTAATTCAAAATTGAATGAAATTTTAAAAATAGGTAACGTGTGTATACTATATTTATTTGGTCACTGAAAATTCAGGGTTCTAGTTTTATCTACAACGAAGTTATAAGGGTCAAAAATTGCCTGAATTGCCTCGAAAAAAGGATAGTACGGCCCGCCCGAGCCCCTTTTCAGCTCGACTTTGCAAGGGCGAACAGATTAACTGAATCTAAATGTTTTCTTATTTTTTTAGTTACACCACTTCTATTCTGAACGTGCGATATCATGAGCATGAGTGAGGAAAATATTGTACACATAAAAAGGTCCTGTATCCCAATTATTTATATATTTATAGGGATGCACTGCAATATTCAAGTTTATCGACGTTCATAATAACATTGAACTTTAAGCAATAAAGGGTACACGTCAATAAACTTGACAATCTACTCCTAGGTCAACTGCATATCAAACCAGAGTACCTGGACACGGTCAGATCTCGTCAGGATTCGCTATTTTAATAATAAATCTGTCGTGTCCATTGCTGAGATACTGTCGACGAAGGGGTCTTGATAAACTGGTAGCTGCTAATTACGAAGTCTGCGGAGGCAGAAGGCAGGCTGACGTCGAGCTAGACCTGTCAGTCGCCACCGGTGCTCATCGACAGGTGGCCGCGTTCGAGTCATCGGTTTCGATATCGACCATTCACATGCCTATGTCGCATCGATTCACCCGCGTAAATAGTGAAGTGGATATATCGATATGTATATAAAGTGACGGCTGTGGCGGCAGTCTAGTGCTCGCTAAAGCTGAAGTCCTGAACCAACAAGTGCATAATTATGGATCTGATTCCGTTTCTCGTTTGCATCATCGCAGTAAGTATTCGATGTTATTGTTTGTGAGTTTACGTAAACGGTGGTTATATTAGCGATCGCTATCGGCAAATCTTAATGACTTTACTTTTGTGATTTCATTTACATTAGCAGGTAGTAGTTTTATCAGATGTTCGCTAACGTTACCTCATACTTATACGTTTTGTGACCTTGTATTTTAGTATATAAAAATTCAAAATAGGTACATTTTTAAGTAAGTCGAACACAATAGCTAATAACCATTTTAATATACGATCCGTGGAATACTCCGGTATTAATGGCAGTAAAAAATCCTTCACACAGATTATGTTTCTAAGTACTTACGAGTAGTTTTTGCAGACACGGTTATTATTTTGACGGCAAATATTAGTTTTGGCTCGCGGCTGGCCATAATTATGTTTCTTCAATGGTAATAAAATGTGACGAAACCAGTGGTATCTGGTCTGTTGTTTGTAGCAAAGGCTATCATTGTAAGGGTCTGATAACAGTAGATGACGTATTTTACCTCAGACGAACACCGTCTTCCTACATTCTGTTCGCACACGCATTACCTACCTAGTCCTTATTATAAAATGAGAGATGCAAAACAGTCATTATCCTTAAGATATGAGCTTGTTTTTATACTTAAAGTTCCATTTAGTATTAAAAGTTATCACTCATTCTGTTCTTTTTAATCGGTTTCTGATTTTTGTTTATTTCATTCGTTCAGTAAAATATGTTTTGTAGTTAAAAGTTTAGTTGAATTGTAGACGATGGCGTAAAGACTCAAGCCAAAGCCACCGGTAACTTTACTAAAATTCTCACAACTTTCTAATCACCATCAAATGTTTATTTTCTGTGTGCATGACCGTTTACATTTAGTTGAGACTATCTCAACCGATTAGGCAGACTTTTTCTTCTATTGATATAGCTAAGGGCATGTTGTATTGCTAAGAAAAATATGGGTAGGTAGTTCATGTGTAGTATTCCTACCTACCTCCAGACGCGCACCGGAATGAAATTACGACAGTCATACAAACCTGTATACCTGCACCCATCGACCTGCACCACTATTCCTTGAATACACACACGCTCACAGACTACACATTGATAGATATACAGCACTGTCATAAACCTTCATTTTTTTCTGTTTCTTCTCGAACGAATGTCATTTTCTGATACATACTGTTTTTTACTCGGGGGCTCGCAGTGTCCCCAAAGACGCGCCACCGATGGCATACCGGGTACGCTCTTCCCTTCCGACCGACGACATTATACAGGAAACGTTCGAGGCCTCGTTACTACCTGTGTCCAGAAGAAAAGAGCTCGAATCTCTCAATGGACCCACGCTACCAAGGCCGCCAACTCCCGAAAATTCTGCCGTCTCTTGGTAACCGGGGTAATAAATGTCGCCGACGCGGTACCACGCAGGCTAGCACTCCGGAGCATCCAGTCGTAGTCGTAGAATGTCGTTGGGAATACTACCTGTCTGTCAGAGAGGTGAGCCCCAACAAGATGGCGGAGGTACCAGATACCCGAACACTGTAGCATCTCAGCGCTCATGTGATTGTGGTCCTGGGTCCATAGAGTCTACCGCCTAACTAAAACTGCCTTAGCTTTGATAATGCTCTCTCTCTTTTCTTTTCGCTTGAAATTATAGAGAAATCGATAACAAAGCGAAAGCAGATTTAGTAAGGCGGTACACCCGCTGGGCGGAGTGTTGAATGCGTTTGCAAACTCCAACAATATCTCCTTGAGTAGGTATGCCTCCTCGGAGAGATCGCGGATGAGACGGATGACGTTGGTCGTCGTGCAATATCGATATACATACTTATATAGCCATATCAATATTTATATATAAAAATGTTATGTTGGTTTGTGTACGCTTCAAAAACTCAAAAAGTTCTGTACTGATCGAGCTGAAATTGTTGAATGATATATAATCCGCATCAAGGATTGTTTTTATCTAATTTTTGCATTACACTGTGCCACAGGGAAGCGTGGCAGGGTACAGCTAGTAACACATATTTGTTTAAATAACTAGAAATGACTATTTAAATGCAATGTTTATTTTTGAAACGCTCTTGTAAAATCACGATTTTGAAGATACAACAAGTTACATGGGAGGCATCGCCTAATATATAAATACTAGTAAATGCTTGCGTGCGTGTAATATAATTTTGTGCTCATAATGAGATGCTTTTTCTCTTTATTTCTCGTGCTAAAAAGTCAATATAGGCGATGTAAGACAATATTTAAAAAAAAAATTGTAAATATTTATTTGAATTTACTTAATTAGTTATTATAATAAAATACTCGTTTCTTATTTTTACATAAAAATACCTATTTAACACATTTACACTCAACAAATATAATATTTAAAAATACCTAAAATAATGTCACCTTTAATGGCTATTGTTAATTTAATGTAGTTACGTAATTTGAATCTTAATTTTTAAAACCTCTATTCAAGTTCAGTATTAGTTTTAATTACAAAATCTCATCATCTGCATGATTTATTTATTTCAATCAATTAGTACCGACTTATAAAACTTAAAACTATAGTTAATTTAAATATTTGAAAGTACAGCAATTAAACTTTGATTACAATACAATACTAATTACAAACTAATAACAAAAATCAAAACAAATGTCAAAAATTACTCTCGTGCTAAAGTAAAAAAAAAAAATATAACCGCTTCCTTCATTTTTGTAATGAGTCATAGGCATGGACGTATAAAAAAGTCGGACGTAGTCTCGCTAAAACAAAAACTGTGTCACTAGAGTCGGCCACATTTGCACGTGTGCGTTGTCAGGTTGTCACTGATAGGTTGACACGAACACATATACACAACTAGCGCGTGTAATGACCCACTGATATTTGCGTGACAGCCTGTATGTGACAGCGCACATTATGTGGCCGACTCGATAGAGACAGTTTTTGTTTTCGCGAGACTACGTCCGACTTTTTTTATACGTCCATGGTCATAGGTCACTATATTGCAGTGTAGCTAAAAATAGGGCATATAATTTTATTAACGTTATATTATGTAGGTTATCTTTTTTAAAACGTTAATTTTATTACTTTATAACTGACTTTACAAAATTATAATATAAACACCAAACTTTACAAAAATATAACAAGAAATGGCGATTGAAATTAAATAAACGCTCTTCTGTAAATCACGGTTTTGTAGATACAACAAGTATACCTAAGTACGAGGCAACGATATGTATTAAGTAGGTAGGTACTTATTGTATCACAGTGTTTTGTGCAGTTTCTAAGGATATATTATACAGTTATATACACGGTGTATTTCCTGTTATAACTTGTATTATTATAGTCTGTTTGTGCACTTATTAAATATTTAAAAAAAACCTCTTCCAGGAATCCGCGTAAGAAGTAGAATTCACTAACATAGGTATAAAATGTTAAGGTCAAAAGGTATAACTTTATCCTTCAAAACGAAAATGAAAGTACGAATACATATAGGTAATTATTCTATCTTATTAATGATTTATTGTTACTTGTTATTGTTTTAATGTTAAACTTAAAATGTAATCGATAAATTTATCAATAATAATTTTAAATTAGATACATTCATATAAAAAGTATTCGAAAATATGCAGTTCCATTATCCTCAATCAGTATTATTTAACGATATATCGTAAAATGTTTTGAAATTATGTCATAATCACATCGAGCCAGTATAATATGAAAAACCGGTAATAGACCGCTACTGAACGATACTTTTTGCTTGTTGTCTACAAACATAGCCGAATAAGACGATAAATTTTGGCACTTTCGCATCAATATTGTAAACACGAAAGTCTGAATGTTTTATAAGTGTGTTGTCGTACCTGGCTGAACGGATTTAAATAAAATCATATATGTAGGTACGTAGTACGTACACCACAATTAACGCATAAGTTTTCCCATTATTTTACTTTATTATTTTATACCATTTATTTTATGGTTGTTAAGCTGTGGGGTGCTCATTGTTTCTTCTAGTTTTGATTCCACATTGTTATACTACTTTTTTCACTATCGACTTTGCTTAAAGTTTCAATTGGATTTTTATATCAATGAGTTATTCAACAAGTATCGCTTAGGCTACTTTACATGCCGGGAAAATAATAAGAACTACACGGGTAAAACCGCGGGGCGCTGCTTGTCAGATATAAATGCTTTGTTACTTTTTTTATCCGAAATCATATAAGCGAAATAAATAACAATAATAAATATTGGTGGACAACAACACCATCTGACCCCAAACTAAGCAAAGCTTGCATGGCGGCCAGATAGCGCATAAAATACCTACTTATATAGTTTTCAAATACATACTTATTATACATAGAAAACACCCAGACACAGTACGAAAATTTGAATTCATCAGAGAATAATAAGCGAAATGCCGAATAAAATCACATTCTTTTAGTTACTAAGCCATTTATGTAGACACTAGCGCCGCAGTCCATCGAAACAAAATGTTGTCGCTGGTTTAATCGAATTGATCATGCTATTTATACATCGAAAGCAAAAGTCTGCCCGTCACTTTCATTGGCTCCGGTGTATGCGTGAATGATACTAATTAACATGAAGTCACGACGATCAAAAGAAAATAATTATATATTCCATTATACTATGTATGTTTGTATAGTGTGACTTATAGATTATTGATTTGTTTATTTATTCATGCAATTAGTTTTAGTAACTAGGAAACAATGCTTTGTAAAATATATTTAAACAGGTTTACACTTGACCGCCATCTTGCCTGATGTTAAGCGACGATGCGGTCTACGATGGAGCGTGTTTACCTAGAAAAAACCGATTCACTCTCGATTTGAAGATACCAAGATTATAACTATCGGGCAACTCATTCCACAGCCTAGATGTTCTTATCACAAACGTAGAGTCAAACCTCTTCGTCCGTGTCTTTGGAATATCCACCATGAAACGGTGCCGCTTCTTTGAGTTACGAGAAGTACGATAAAAAAGGGCAAGGAGGTATTAGATCATGCAGATCAGTTGCACACTCTCCGAAGTGTATCCGATAAAAAACCGATAAGCTAGCAATCTTGCGGCGATGTTCAAGACATTTGTAGTAGGTAGTTCAAAAGATCGATGGAAACACTGATCTCAACATTACAATTTTGTTAATAATGATAAATACAATCATTTCCTTCAATAAATGTGTCTAATATATTTAAAATTATATAACAATAGAAATGAATTTTAAAAGTGGTTAAAAGATAACAAAAGCATTTTTTAATTTAAATGATTTTTATCAACGTCAAAGAGGTATTTACAATTGGTTCAATAAATAATTATAATAATGATATCGGTTATCGATAATAATAATGAAACTGCAGTTGTATGACATTCATAATAATAAAAATTGCACGACCGTCAAGGGTGTTTGGTTATAATATTTATGTATATTATAATACTTATCACCCATTTTTCAAACAGTGCAACCTTATACTTTTTTTTTCTTTGATGTCTGGCTCTCACAGAAGTTTTGATACCAATGAGGCTCTCTACTTAGTCTGTGCTATGAGATGAGGTTCAGTTCCGTGAAAAAGTATAAATATTTTATCAAATTTATCTAACCCCAAGATATAAAAAAAAAAAATGGTTGCCTGTAAAGTCGGTATACGGGCGAAAGTTTTACGTGACAACGACTTTGAGTGGTAAAATAATTTTACGGAAGGGACGCGTGCCTTTCACTTTTTATATCTGTCTCTCTCGCTCTTAGCCGGGCTAACCATGCCCGAGTGGAAGGGACGCGTGCCTCTCACTCGCTCTCGTTGTGAGCGCATAACGTGAGCGGAGCGTAACGCAGTTTCTTGAAGTGTCACCCGGCAAACCAATTTATAAGACGTTGTCACGTCAAAAATGAAAATCCGCCGTCCTTTGTGGGTCATTTCTTTTTCCAGTATCTCATCTTAATAATGGTCAGTTTGGTTTTGCAGCCACCCCTGGTATTCTTGCCTTCGCACTCCTTGCCCTGCCGTTACCATAACCGCCGCCTTAGCCAAGAACAGCAAGGCGGACGCAAACTTGGGGCTTTTGATTTTCTGGACCAATAATTTGGTGAATTTTGCCCATATTCGACACGGTGGGCCACATGCCCACCGTGTCGGTTGGCGACCGTAAGGTGCAACTTCTAGTCCGTCATCGGACGGAATTTCAGTTATACCATAGTAGTGATGGCTTAACCACTAACAGTGGTTTCCGGTTGGTTGGATTGTGAGCTCTTACTACAGGCAGCTGGTATTCCATATTCTATTATATTTTTGCAGCTTTATAGATAGAGATCGACAGATGACTATTTTTTGTACTGAACAGAGAAAATAAAATTAAAACTTTAAAATATAGTTACAAATGGCTAATTTATCGCTAAAACCAACCTCTTTCTGGCTACGGTGGAATGGAATAAGAATTTCTGAGGAAATTGGAAGCACAAAAAAGAGCTTCAATTACTGGCAGAACAACTGCTATCATTGGTGTTTATTCTTGAACATGATTTTCAAATAATATTTTATTTTAATCGCATAGGTCCGCTTTTGACTACCAGTAAATAATTGACGTTAAATTATTAAGCTCATTGTACTGTTAACCCACATAAGTTGATTTAGTATAAGACAGAGACAACAACTAAGATTAAGACACATCATTATATACATACTTACTGCTTGTTATCTCGTTATAGTTACTTATTTTAATACGCGATAACATCGCGCATAGCAGTAAAGGGCCACAGCAGACCCTTACAGGGCCCTTTTAATGATAATAATGTGATAGTGTGAAGCTGCCGAATACCAATGTTCATGGTTAGTCTACAGAATCAAAACGATTGTTCAAATGACTCACCGTCGGCTACATCAGACATCGACTACATTATGTAATTATATTTAAACCATCGCACAATTGCTCTCAGGCACACACCATTGTGTCATGGGGTATTTCCCGAGCGTACTTACCTAAAGAGCAAAGTGCCAATTTAAATATTGAAGTAGACGGACAAAATGTTCACACGTGCAGAACTTGTTTAAAAGGCTAGAGCAGGGATCACCAATTAGTTTCATTTGGGGGTCCGCATGTTAAAATAATAGAACCCTCCAGTCCTTCTACCATCTAACTAAATCGGCGAAAAACTCATCAAATTTGCACACCTTGTGCATTTTGATCCAACATGAAAGATAGGAGAGTTTTTATTTCGATTAATAATGTTAGAGCATTAGTAAAAATAATTTTTCTACTGGTAAATACTGTAAACCCAGTATTTACCTCTAAATGATAATATTCGAGCGGAACCGGAACGGACCGCTAGAAATAAAAATAATCTTCTTCTATGTATAATAGCGACAGGTCACTTATCACGAAATCTCTGAAACTAAAAGTGCTAGGAGTCTGAATTTTTTCATGGAGATGCCTTTTAGCACGTAGGTTGATGCTAAGACAGGGCTTTGCAAAATTCAACCCCTAAAAGGGTGAAACAAGGATGAACGGTTTAATGAAAATTCGGCATTCTAAAGTTATACGCATGAAATTTTGTGTACCCGTTTTTGCGTAATAGGAAGTAAAAATGAGTATTATGTGTGTATAAAAGGATGTTTAGAAAATCACCCTTGCTTGAATGAGGGGAAATATAAGGGTTGAAGTTTAATATGGGACTTTCGTAATTTTTAAATATAAAACCTTGATACTTTGTATCTAGACACTTACACGAAGGGAATAAATGCTTGGCTCTGGCAATTTTGTATATTCGAACCGTACGGAGATGAAATGGGGGATGAAAGTTTATATCGATGTTTGCTATTGTTATAGATAAAACCGCGAAATTTTGTATCCAGACACTTTATACGAAGCCAATAAATGATTATTCTAGCAATTTTATAATATAAAACAGTACGGGGATGAAAGTCTATATGGAAGTTCGTCATTGTTCAAGAGAAAGCCATGAAACTTTGTATCTAGACACATGACACAAAGCCAATAAATATTAGTTCTATCAATTTTGCAATTCGGAAACCGTACGTACGAGTATTAGCCGACAAGTTGTTTTTAGTTAGCGTAAATTTAAATAGGTGTTCAAATATTGCCTGAGGTACCTTAACACTTATACAGCTATATATACAACGCGTGGCGGAAAGGTCCAACAATATTTGAATAGGTCATTCCAATAATGATGTGGACTTCATCTCCGAAGGTCTCTTTCCCCTCAGCACTTTAGGTCGCGAGATAATACGAGTCAAAGTTTGATGTAAAATTGACCAGCTTCAACCCTAATGCGCGGCGGCGCGGCGTGCGACGACGGAGCGGCGCGCGACGACCGGCGCGGCGGTCAGTGACCGCGCCGCGCCGCCGGTGATTAGGGTTGTCAAATAAAATAATAAACAACGAATTTTTAACTTTGCATGAAAAAAAATGTTGTACTTTCGCATCTAATATTCACATATGTGATTCGATACCTAGTATAGATGAACTACATAAAATATTATTGGACCTTTCCGCCACACGTTGTATATAATTCTTATACAGCTAGTGTTAATAATATAATCTACCTAAGTCCCGAGACCCTCGGATCGGTTCAGTTCTTACAACGTGACTTAGCAACAAAAGGCCAAACATCTAGACATTCAAACTTTCCCGTAGATAATTTTAGTAGGACCGGACGTAGTGATAATAAACTTGCGTAATTAAACGAATGCCAATGTAAATTACTCATTCAACTGTGCAATGCCGCTGGCATGCTCAATACGTTTTCAAGTGGTTTGAGCATCTGGATTTTTTAGTCTTGCATCGGTCTATGCATAATTTTAAATCTAAAATACATCAATAAAATAACTGCTTAAAATGACTCCCTCAATGCCTGTTGAGACATTGAGGGAGTTATTTTAAGCAAGTAGGTATTTAGAGGGGAGTGTTTTTCTATAAAAACACTAACATCAAAGTTTTTCCTCCCTTCTTCGTATGTCTAAAAAAGCAAAAACATAACTACTAGTTTGCTTTTTCCTTTTATTTTGCTTGCTTTGCTGTACGTTTAATGAAAGTGGTGTTAATCAGCTACGTTTGAATTTTCGTCATGTACCCAAGAATACCGGTCTAGACGCCGTGCCACAAACTCGATCGCTAATTTATAGCTCTACTGTCGTATTCTACAGTGAGCCATTGTACTAAAGTAACGTAGTTCCACAATTTCGCCAACGAACTTCATAAGTGGCGTGAACTCTAAATTGTTTCCTGTTCCAGTGAAATCGATATCACTGTAGTAATTGATTGTAAAATGTACGTAAGTGCATAAATTAATGCGACACATACGACAAAGGAGTTTCTAGACTACAGGCCCGTGAACAAAATGTATGGGTCATATGAACCACCAGGAGACCTATGTAGGATGATAGAAGGGTATAAAATAATAAGATTCAGCACTATGCCGTAACTTAAAAGCTATCCAACTGAGTGCAGGTGAAGATACCCCTATCTTCACCTGCACTCAGTTGCAACTTGCAACTCTCGATCATTTCTCCTTGTCGCATGATTTTCGGAGGGCGCGGCGTTGCGGAATAATGGATTAGAAGAGGTATATAAATATAACATAGACATTTTGATATCGATCCAGTAGTTTTTAAGATTATTACAACATACATACAAAAATACAAATCCTCTAAACAATGTTAGTGTAGAGAACATTATTTAAAAAACTGGGCGTTTGATGAATAAGAAACTAAAACAAAAAAATGGTATAATATTATGATGACAAACAAAAACATGGTAAAGGGATTTATATCGATAAGTTAAACATAACCCAAACAGGGCGGCTATTATTTATTTCGAAAAATGTAGAGTTCGTTTGCGAAACAATGCTGTTTTATAATTCTAAGAGAGATAGATGCTAGTTTCAAATAAACCTCTAAATAATATTTGACTACAAATATAAATAATTTATTAATGAAGGCAAGGCGGAAGGAAAACATAATTTTGACATCAATTTGATAAATTTGAAACATAAATTTGATTCTATTCAAACATAAAATGTCGTCTTCAAAAAATATACTATAAATATCGGTTACAGATTTACAAATATACAAGTATTGTTCAATTACATTAGCCACAAGGAAAACACGTTTGATTTATTATTTACCTGCATAATTATGCAATGTTTAAAATAAAATGTCTGGTCAGTTAAATGCTAGATCCGTTTTTGCAACACCATGCTTGTTAAATACATAATTAAGATCTCAGGATCCGTGATCATGTGTGTCAATTGCAACAGACGTGAGGTACTTTCATAACTTGATAAAAACCCAAACAAGAGTTAAGCAAAGTGGAGAACCCCAGATAACAAAATTCAGGTTTTGTAGTGGTGTATGGCCTAGTGGCTACAACTGGCGGTTTCGCAATAGAAGTTCTCGGTTCGAGCTCGCCAGGGTATTCTTCCAAGTGTTAATGTACGGGGAGTCAACCGTCAACTAAAACTGTTTTGAAATTACTCTCTCGTTTTTTTTCGCTTAAAATTATAGAGACAGCAATAGCAAAGCCAAAGTAGATTTAGTTAGACGGTAGAGGTGTTTGTTGCTATAAATGATATCCTTATGGGTTTCATAAGAAAGGAGCGCTTTGAGAGAGTAGGCCTCGATTCATGATGCGGGAATAAAAATTAGCGGTTTTCATATTTTTCGGGTAAGTTTTGCTATTCAAACCAATTATGGTTTCAAATTTCACGCAGGTTTGTTCTAGCGTGAATTGTTGTTCAAAATTGTTAAAAAAAATCAAAATTACGGCCCACATCCGGCCTTAAGAAAGAAACATTTATGAACTCCTTAAAATTTTCTTTGCAGTTGTCCATTTCTAATACGTAATCAAAAAGTAATCTTACCATACTTAATTCTTAAAGAAAGCTCTCATTTTAATATACACTCTAGATGCCTACAAGACACAAATTCTCTTATTTTTATATAGAGTGGTGAGACGAGCTAGACTTGTGCCTGATGATAAGGAATATGACAGCACAGGGGCAAGCAGCTACTCGAACATGAAGAGTCCAATCCAAATCATTGCACTGCACTGTGCTCGTCGCCCAGAGATATAAGATGTTCTCTATATCTATGCCCAGTAATTAATCACTTTATGTCAACGGTAATGCAATTTTAACTTGCAATTTCATACGAGTTTCAACGACCGTGATCACGAGAAGACACTTCGAGGTAAATGAGGAAAATAAATAAAACAAAACATTATATCGTGAAGTCTTTAAGTATAATGCATTCAACGCGAAAATACAATTTGAAGAACTTGAAGTATAGAACAATAAAGATCAGAAACATAAATTATATTACAACTGGTTTTCAATATTTTTAGAACAAATCGATGTTTAATTGATAATACGAAAATGTAAAATCATATCAATCAAGTCATAGGGTCTTTTTAGATCCGCAGAGACAATTTTAGGTGCCTAATGTGCTAAAACTATTTAGGTATATAGGGTCTTTTGTTCTTCGATTGATTACTTTATACACACTTCATTGAAGTACCATACATAAATAGTTTTAGATAATTTGATTAAGTTTTAACATCGATATAATTAAAGAAACGAAGATGAGGTATGCCATAATCTAAAGACAACATAACGTGGCGAAAATTTGTTTGAAAAATTTGAAAATTGAATTGTCAGCGAACGTAAACAATTGTCATCGAACGTACACAACTCCTTGTTGCGGCTGAGACTAAATCAGGAGACGTTTTTAAGAGTTAAAAGTTGACATGTTATTTATTTATTTCATTTTGATTGGTGACTTGGTATATAAAATATACTTTATGATATTGTATAATAAAATATAAGGAGTACAAATAAGTTTTCGCTGTTTTATTGTAGATGGTGCGGCACGGAGTTTCGGTTAGCTTTCGCAGATGATTACCGGCTTAAAAATTCAAAAACAACATAACCTATTAATATTATTGATTTTATATTGGTAAAATATATTTTTCATCCCACCAGCTCGGAAAGAGTACTTTTGCTCCTCGATATCAGGGCGCAAAAGTCGTTTTTACCATCTAGAGGTTAAAGTAAATTTGAATTTAGAACATCGTGTTTACTGAGGTTTTGAATTCAAAACATAATTCAAGCTATTTATTTCTACCTCCTTGGTGCCGAATGCATCATACATTTTTTTTTATATGTTAAAAACTCAGACTCGGAGCCTCCTTGGTGTACTTACTTTTTTTTAATTATCTTAGCGCGAAAACATTTAAAAAATTGCATTTAGTCATTTCCTCGCTGAGGTGGAATGAAAAGTTACGTGTTGCACTCGAGTGCAAAGATTTTTCACCTTGTGCTCTTTTGATTCCCTTGCTACGCTCAGGATTCTAATTTTGAATCACTCGCTGCGCTCGTGATTCAAGTTTAGAATCCTTCGCTTGCTCGGTCATCAAAATTGAGCACGCGGTTAAAAATCAACTTTGCACTCTTGTATAACAAATAACTATTTCATCCCACCAGCTCGGAAAGAGTACTTTTGCTCCTCGATATCAGGGCGCAAAAGTCATTTTTACCCTCTAGAGGTTAAAGTAAATTTGAATTTAGAACATCGTGTTTACTGAGGTTTTGAATTCAAAACATAATTCAACCTATTTATTTCTACCTCATTGGTGCCGAATGCATCATACTTTTTTTAATATGTTAAAAACTCAAGACTCGGAACCTCCTTGGTGTACTTACTTTTTTTTAATTTGCTTAGCGCGAAAACATATATAAATTTCCATTTAGTCATTTCCTCGCTGAGGTGGAATGAAAAGTTACGTGTTGCACTCGAGTGCAAAGATTTTTCACCTTGTGCTCTTTTGATTCCCTTGCTACGCTCAGGATTCTAATTTTGAATCACTCGCTGCGCTCGTGTAAGAATTTCAATTTTAAAATCCTTCGCTTGCTCGGTCATCAAAATTGAGCACGCGGTTAAAAATCAACTTTGCACTCTTGTATAACAAATAACTATTTTATAAGTTGAAAATGTCAAAATTTGAGCCAAGTAAGCGTCATTTGCGGGAAATATTAGTTTACTTCTTTAATTTAAAGAAATCTGCTGCTGAGGCGCATCAATTGCTCGTAGAAGCAAATGGTGAGGGTGCTTTGAGTGAGAGAACGTGTCGAGAGTGGTTTCAAAAGTTTAAAAACGGTGTTTAGAGTGACGTAGAAGACAAAGATCGCAGTGGAAGGCCAAAAATTTACGAGGATGCAGAGTTGGAGGAATTATTGGAGGAAGATTCATCTCAAACACAAAAAGAACTTGCTCTAACATTAGAAGTCACTCAGCAAGCAGTCTCCGATTGTTTAAGATCATTAGGAATGATTCATAAATAATAAATATTTAATTTGTGTTAAAAAAACGGCGGTAACTTATTTGTACTCCTAATAATTTAGATATAAACATGCCAATTCATAATTACATCTATGTAAATTTGATAAATAGCTAATATTTATTTCATACTTATTGGCTGATGTTGCTATGTTCTGTATTGTATGAAAGTGTTTTTAAGAATGACTGACTGACTTTTCACACAGACTTGTTGGAGTACACCTCAACATCTTTAACCATTTAAGAGTCATTCAGCGTGGTAATGACCTCTCAGCCTTCTAGTCACACTTCCGATTGATATTAGACTTTTTCATATTGTTTAGACCTTCATCGGCCTATGGATAATTCAGATGTAGGTACTTTCCTGTACCAAGTAGTAAGTCAGGTATTTTTTTGTATATTTACATGTTTTACTGTAATTTAATTTTGTTAATCATCATAATCATCATCCCAAATAGGCATATACGAGTCCGATGTCATGTGATAAAAAAATCCAAAATGGACATGATTTAACAAAAAGGGTACATATCAATACAAAGATTTTCCTCACATATCAACGCAAAGCGTATATTTTTAATTGTTAATTTGATTAAAAATATCATAGTACATACACGTTAATCCAATTAACTTATCACTCTACCTTATTAAGTATGAGTATCTGATTTTTTAACGAATTAAAATATTCCAATGGATTCACGAAGTCACTACTATTCTGTAATGATTGCTTTTGTAGTGTTATGTTGTTTTGGTATTGTATTTCCATAAAAATATTAAGCATTATTAATAATGTTCCATTATTAAGATTTCAACCTTGCATAGTAATAAGAAGTGGTTTAGAGGCTAGAATGACTGATTCACAACCACGACATCGTAGGTTCGAATCCTAGCCGCACTTTTGAGAATTATTATAAGTGCCAATTTTTTGTGATGAAGGAAAATATCGCGAGGAAACTGGGATGTCCCTAGAATATTTCGAGGACATTCATCATCCGCAAACCCATACTGAGCCAGCTTGTTGAATTACCTATAGCCTATATATAGCCTTTATTCTCTCCATATGAGTAAAGACACCAAAACTCACCAGTATAGTTAACAAACATTTCAACAGTCAACATTTAGTGGGATGCTTACACTGTATCCCAAAATTCACCCCTCAGCGGGTCCCACATTCTAATATATCTTCATCATAATCAGCCCACATTCGTCCACTACTGGACACTGCTGGACACTGCTGGCTAATATATCTTAATATACATAAATTACGTGTCACATAGTTTGTCCGGTATGGACTCCTAAACTACTAAACCGATTTTAATCAAATTTGCGCACCGTGTGCGGTGTGATTCAACTTGAAAGATAGGATAGTTTTGATTTCGATTAATAGTGATTAATAGTGTTTATATGACTATATCCGATCGAAGCCGGGACGGGCGCTAGTATAGTATTCCAAGTTAACTTACAGAAATTAAAGCAGACAATATCACCGATATATTTAGCGCGATCATGAATACGTAAATGTAAAATGATTTTAATATCAGCATGAGTCACGTCGTTTTAATTACTATACTTAATTAGGTATTTATTGTCAAGTAGGTCGTTCGCATTTTTATGTTTATGGTTAATTCCATTTACCTACACAAACACATTAGTTGTAAAGTTTCGTAGTTCAATTGCTTTTATTTTATGTCACCTAACTACATAAGAAATAGGAATATGTAAATTGTTTACATATTGTACGGACGTTTTATTTTTCAAAAGCAGAGCGGAGATTAACAAAACTAAGTTACCTACGATGAAAACTACAGCTTAGTACAAACTTAAGTATACACAGAACCAATTGAATTACTTATTTATGGATTGATGAAGGTCTAGAGATAATCTACTTACACTCTCGGTTACTACCATTTGGATTCGTACCCAGCCTGGTACTGGTTGCATTACCACGCTGAGTAGGAGTTCTTATACGTTGAGAGCTAATTTTTGTCTTTTTAACGAATATATCCTTTATTCAAGCATCTGGCTGACCGGAATTTAATCTATGGGTTTAAGGATCGTGTGATAGGTACTTATAGAAACGATCCATACCTATCTACCAACCAATTTATTTACTATACAACTGTTTTAACCGACTTCAAAAAAGGAGCTTCCCAATTCGGTTGTATGTTTTTATGTATGGATATAACGCGATAGTTCTACCTATTGTGAATCGATTTTGATGATTCTGTTTGGTTGATCAGACTTTAGAGGTTCCATATAAATTTTATCGAAATCGGTGTAGTGGTTTTAGAAATATCAACAAAAATCTAAATTTGCTTACCTTGATGACGTACTAGTCCTGCCTCGCTGTCTCATTAGAACTGTGTGATCAGTTGCTTTCACGAACAGTGTGAAATTTAGTCGAATATCTGAGCTAATTAATTAATATTGAACTTAAATGAAAGTCAGATTTTTTCGAAGAAAATCAATTATTGTTTGAAAGATTAGTTTTTACTTAGAAGACTAAAATACTCGTAAGTAGGCATTTTTCTACACCTAGATAATGTACATTTCATTGTCTTTTATTAATATCACTTTATTTCATAAATTCTCTGTCTAGATCGGTGCCTCATGTCTGAGGATCGTGGTCAGCATCAGGGTTGCATCTGGAGTGGATGATCTGCCTCCACCGGTTTCTGTCCCGCGCGCCTCTTACGACCGAGTAAAATTTTGAGGAAGACGGGTCCTTTACTTGATCGGTCCATCTGGTTGGTGAGCGACCACGCGATCGTTTGCCCTCGGTGTTCCAAACTATGATCAGCTTTTCCAGATTCCCATCGCCTCTTTCGCATTGTATGGCCAAAATATGACAGGATGCGCTGTTGACATATAGTGGACAGACGGGAGCTGAGTTAGGATTGACGCATTGGTGCGTTTCGCAGTCCAAGGTACTCTTAGCATTCGTCTCCAGCACTACATCTACGTCAATTCTTTGTCTTTCCCTTGCCAGGATTGTCCACGTTTCTACGCCATACAGTAAGATAGGGAATACCAAGGCTCGTATCCAATATGATCTTGGTTTTGACTCCGATTCCTCTTTTATTCCAGATGTTGTTTAGACGTGTCATGTTCATATACTAAAATGTACATTTCTTTTATTTCAGATGATATCGTCAGTGCTGCCTCAAAATGTCTACTACCAGACCGAGTATCAAATACCATACACGTCAAACACATATGCAAGTCGACAAGCCGAAAACTTATATTATAACCAAGCGATCACCGAAAACCTCTACCAGAGATCGCTGGGGGTTCCAAAACACAAAGAAAGAATACAGCACTACCCAAGAATAGAAAACGGATCGAATCACCCGCAAATAAACAAAAGAGGTGGGCTCAGACTTAATTTGTATAAAATACTCTTAATGGAGTTACGAGCAACCATAGGTAGGTGCATCATCATTTTATTGTAGTTGAGGTCTGGTCTATTCTCTTGTGTGGTGGTTGCTGTCCCTGCTTATAGTAAGTTCTTGGTAAAACATGCTTTTCGCTAGCTAATAGACTTATTTGCCGCTAACTTAAAAACGGTAAAGGAGAACCGACATGCGCCTAGAATCTATCGAACTTATGTATCGTCCACTAACCCGCACTAGACCGGCGTGGTGGGTTAATGCCTTGACTCTCTCCTTGCGATGAAGGCCCAGCTCGCCTTCTTTCCCAGAGCTTTGGGAACTTTTAGTGGGCTGCTTAAGCTAGACTTATTTAATTATTATAGATAGGTTCCTGGGATGTCAGGTAAACGGTAAACATAATGAATAGGTAGGTACAAAGTCAAAGTTCAGTATAGTACCTAATCGAAGCAGGTACTCGGAGAAATTATGACTAAATACTCAAAGAGCAAATAACCCCATTTGGACCATGTTGCCAGACTAGCAAAAAACAATTAATCTAGAGACAATTACATTAATCCACTTGAACCTATTTTTGTCCACGCTGACACTTACTGGATGGCCTTCTCAAGACGATGCGGTTTACCTAGAAGATATTTATACAAACACATGCTTCAACCCATCACTAGTTTATAGATTTATTAAGTAGGTATTTAATGCCCTGCGCTTTCTATGCGAGCCCTAAGTTTAATAGAGACCACCTAAAGACTTAGATATCTTACTAAAATACTTTCAATGCCAAAGACAACTTCTGAAACATGTTATTAATCCAAACAATTGTGATGGGTTACAATTTTATTCACATATACGAGTACCATTCTCAATAGACAAGGCATCCACCATTATTTTATTTCATAACTAGTTGTACCCTGCGTGCTTTGCTACGCCACCTGTCGAACATTGGTCATACGAACTCAGAAACCTTCTTAGCCTCATGCACAACAACTTTGCAACAATCATCATATAAACAAATGCATAGTTTACGATTCTGTAAAGGACAAGCATTCATACATTCATTTTTATATTTATATGTATTATTTTAAATGTGCTCTCAGTCTTCATTCTTATTAGTTTTTCATTAATTACCGTATAATTAAATTATTCAATTCGAAGCGGCAAACAACAATATGTAGATGCAAATTACTGCCTTTTTAAACCCCGACCAAAAAAAAGGGGTGTTATAAGTTTGACGTCGATGTCTGTCTGTCTGCCTGTCTGTCTGTCTGCCTGTCTGTGTGTGTCTGTCTGTGGCACCGTAGAGCTCAAACGGATGGGCCGATTTCGATGCGGTTTTTTTTATTTGAACGTTAATATCCGTGCGCACCACCTACCATAATATGGGTATCAAACGAAAGGGCTTGACTAATAGAATACTTTGCTCTATGAAAAATTTCAAATCCAAGATGGCCGCTTCTACAAAATGCAAAATACATTTCTATTTTCACAACTCCCTTAATATGGGTATCAAATGAAAGGGATTGACTAGTAGAATTTTGTACAGATAACAAATCCGAGGTAGTCGGGGGTTAATCAATTTTTTCTATTTTGTTCTTGTTACAATCACAAAATTACAATTACCTGTAATCATTAACAGCTAAAGCTAGCTATAGCCTAGAATTTTCAGCAACTTTTGCGTTTTTATAGTTTTTTCTAAAACATAGTTTGTACATATTTATTAATTAAAATTAATATTACAAGAGTTTCGCAAGGTTGATGATATATTCATAACATCTATAATTTAGCCACTAATCATTTTCCATTACTAACAATGCTACGAATAACACTAACATGTCAGCTTAATCACTAGCGCCGAACTCTACATGGCATACATTAGATGTTAAACTCGGTAAGCAATATTATAGGCCATTTGAGGGCAACGGCCATACTACCAAACACGATTTAAAAAAAATAACCATCATATATATTTTTTATAATTTTACGGGCAACTCGCGTGTGATATGATCGGTGTAGTCCGACTTAAGACCTTAAATATCAAACGTGAGATACGCTTGATTTAAAAAAAATATCCTTATTATAGGAAATTTTAACGTTGTGTTGAATTCCAGGGACTTTAGAGAAGTACGGATCCGAACTAAATGACAGGGTGGTGTTTCCCGGACCCACGTCAAATAACAGGAGGGCGGAAGAGGCCACAGTCACAGACGAGTGCCGAAGAAGGGGGTTCTGCACCGGAAACGAAGTTCAAGATTATCCATCAGATATTGTGGACAGATTAATTGTAAGTGTATAAACTCCACTACATATTGAACACGTTTTAAAATCAATAATTATTATTTAACTAGCTGCGCTCTCTTCTTTCTGTTATTTTCAAGTGACCAAGCGTCTATGTGTTATTCCAGACTATAATCTGCGTTTCAATTCTCACCCACGTTCAGACATCCCGACGTTATTGAGCAACAAACATCCACACTTTTGTATTTATAATATTAGTGGGATTACGGACGTTTCGGCAGCGGCAACGGTCATAGTTGTGAGAAGACTCCATAATAATTAATAATTTAGGGTCTAATCATATTTATCGTCATTAAGTCCTATGTATTTTTTCAAAGTTTTACACAGCTTTATCCTGAAATAGTAATAATAATTGGAAAATAAATGAAACAGTTATAAATAATGAAATAGTAATAGTAATTGGAAAATTAAATTGCCAACAATTTAATTTTCCAATTACTATGTTGGCATTAGTTTTAAATGAAATATTTAAACAAAACGATAAGTTCTATGTACCGTCATCCAAAACTTTTTAAATGAAATAATTTTCCCTCGATCGAAAGATTATTACACAGAAGAAGTAATCACTACGTGATTATTAAACGAAATACGAGTAGTTTTCCCTTCATCCAAAAATTATGTAATGAAAGTGTATCTCTCTACTTAGTCTGTGGTAATGAAGTAATTCTCGATGATTTCGTACCATCAAAAAAGTTTTATATGAATTATTTTTATATGTCCATCCAAAAAAAATTAAATGAAATATCCTTTTACCTCCATCGCCTCCATCCAAAAATTTAAATTAAATAATCTTACTTTCATGCAAAATGATTTAAATGAAATAATCTTACTTCCATCCAAAAAAGTTTTAAATTAAATAGTATTTCTGCCATTCGAAAACTTCAAAAAGTATGTAAATGAAATAGGGTTTCCATCCATCCAAAAAGTTTTACAAGAAATAGTTTTCCCTCCCTCCAAAAATTATCATCGAAATACGAGTAGTTTTTCGAGTTTTTCCTTGCATAATTGTTATTATACAGTGAAGTGATCTCTCTACTTAGTCTGTCGTGAAGGTGTCGTTTTTCAATTTTCCAACTTCTTTGTTCTTTGTCGTTTTTCCTTTCATCCAAACAGTTTTACATGAAATAGTTTTCTCTCCATCCAAAAAGTATTGAATGATATAGTTTTTCCTCCGTCCAAAAAGTATTAAAATTAAATGAAATAGTTTTCCCTCAACCCAAAAAGTCTTTAGTTTTCCGCTCATCGAAAAAGTTTTAAATGAAATTAATAATTTTTCAACATGTAAATCTACTGGCCTGTGGGTAAATCGGGTAAATCGAAGTGTTGAAATGTTTATTCAACAATGTCTATCTGTCGTCACGAACAAAGCAAAAATCTGATCCAAATGCAACAAGAACAAAATTAAAAATTTTGATTAACCCCCGACTACCTTAGATTTGTTATCTGTACAACATTCTACTAGTCAAGACCTTTCATTTGATACCCATATTAAGGGAATTGTGAAAAAGGAAATGTAATTCGCCATTTTGTGGTAGTGGCCATCTTGGATTTGAAATTTGTCATAGTGCAAAGTATTCTACTAATCAAGCCCTTTCATTTGATACCCATATTGAGGTAGTAGTGAAAAATATTATATAATTCGCCATTTTGTGGTGGCGGCCATCTTGGATTTGAAATTTGTTATAGCGTTTAGTACTCTACTAGTCAAGCCCTTTCATTTGATACCCATATTGAGGTAGGTTGTGAAGAAATATTTTGTCCGCCATTTTGTGGAGGCGGCCATTTTGAATCGATATTAACCAAACATAGCTAAGAACACCCGCACGGATATTAACTTTCAAATAAAAAAAACCGCATCGAAATCGGCCCATCCGTTTGAGCTCTACGGTGCCACAGACAGACACACACACAGACACACACAGACAGACAGACAGACAGACAGACATACCGACAGACAGACAGACAGACAGACAGACATCGACGTCAAACTTATAACACCCCTTTTTTTTGTCGGGGGTTAAAAAGGGGCACATAAGAAGACGGTATCTCTCCAAAACTGTTAATTTCAATTGCAGTGTATCTTTATGCTTTGAACTGGAACGGATATGATATCAACATTAATGGAGAATAAATACAATACTCACGTAGACGTTAAATAATCCTCTTGTTTCAGAATGAGGGTAAGGTGAAGATTCAGTTAGATGGTCCTGATGAGGACGACATACAGATAGCTCAGCGTCTTGGTGGGGACACGGGAGAACAGGAGACCCCACTCTGCGGAGTCAACCAAACGGTATGTACTTCTAACTAAGACTGTCTTAGCCTTTATATTGCTCACTCTTTTCTTTTCGCTTCTATATTTTATTAGTATAAGTAGGCAAAAAAGTTTATAATGTGCTTACAACAGGTCACAAACATAGTACTTCCTTTGCCTACTATGAGAGCGATCAAATGAGTATGGCGAATGGAAACATTGCGAGTAAATCAGCATGTTCCAAGACATTTTTCGCAGACATGCGTCATACGCCAAACCTAAATTTGCTAGTGGATGAGAGTATGAGAGAGAGAGCCCCGAGTCCCAGTAGTGGGAACATAGAGTGGACATCTATGTTAGTTTAATCAGTACTTAATATTATAACCAACCTTTTCAAATTATGACGTATCTCGGTGTCTAATAAAAAGGTGTCATATAATCGCTAACATTTTATTTTCCTACTTCCAGATGATCTACCCAAAGTCACTGCCCGACAGAGACGGCACATATTTCAACGTAGTGAATCGGGACGATAAGCCTGTTCAAGGATTCTTCGTGGAATTATGCGTAATGACAAGGTAAATAAAATGTAGCTTTCATAGTAGTATTATAATATAGGTTTTTTTAAGGGGCCAATGCCAGTGTCCCTCACATGTCCCGCTTTCCGCGTTCAACCGTACTTTGGGCTGGCGTAGAACACGCAGATATCGCAGAAGGGATAATGTTAGGATCAAGAGAAATATTATGGTTTGACAACTATCTTCTTGAGCATCCAGACGGGGTCTAGGTCAAGCAGGAGTGCGGTGTGCGGGTAAAGCATTGGTGGACTCTATTCTCAAAAATCTATCTTCTATCTAAAACCTCAAACTAAGCAAAGCGTGTCGTATGGGATCTAGATTACAGGGCTTAGAGATATAATACCTTAGATCTCTGGGTGACGAGCGCAGTGCAGTGCTAGGTAATTATTTGGACTCTTCATGTTCCAATACCTGCGTGTCACTGTGTTGTTATGTGCCTGGCATTTTGCTTACCATCAGGCACATGTCCAGCTCGTTTCGTCACTCTAAATTATAAAAAAAAAAGATAGCTGATATTAGGTATGCTTACCTATGTAGTTGTAAATAGGTAAATACATACTTATTATACAACGAAACACCCAGGCACTGAACAAATATTTGTATTCGTCACAAATAATTTCACTTAGTGGGAATCGAACCAATAGAATCGCACAAGACGACAGGAATCTGTCAATCAACTAATTTTAGGGACCACATCACTTTTGGGAATCAACATTTACTAACCTATTTTTAAAGACTTATTAACGCGATATAATTAGGATTTTCGATTTCAGTAAGCCATGCGGTACGCAGCTGAGGGGAAAATGTAATTCACGGGTTCGACGCAGGTAACACGTTGAACTTATTGCAGTGCTTCTAACAGCGGCTGGTGGTACAGAATTATAGATAGATAGGAGATACATTCACGGTTCGCTTATAATAAGTCAGCCGACAATAACACCAGACCCTCAAACAAGGCACCTGTCGAGCTCCTCTTTAAATCCCTCGAATATAGTAAGTCGGATGACACCAGTTTTAGATCCGACAATCAGTTAGACGACAATAGGGGGGTTACTGGATTCTATCAATAATAATCATTAAATCAGTTAGACGACACCAAATTGGTTCTGATATCGATAATAAGTCAGTCGAGATCAGTAAGAAAGTAACAATTAGTCAGCCGACTCGGACACACATTTTGCATAGTAATCCTCCCAAAAATAAGTCAGCAGACATCAGATACCTAATTCACAAAAGTAGTACTTCTACATTGCTACCAGCAGATGCTAGTTGTCTGACTTCCCGATCCCATCATCAAAGTATCCTAGAAAAGGGTCCCTCCTTTTTTTGGGTTGTCAGGTCGTTCCTTGATCTGCCCTACCGGTCCGGTGGCAGCCCAAACCGGGGTCGTACCGTCTGAGGTGCCCTTTCGCTAGTCGTCCTACAAGATGTACCTGCTACTCGTTTAATACGGTTTGATTAGGGTTAATAGAGCGCCTTCTCCGCTAGCCCAAATTTTGGTGGGCAAGGTAGGTTTTTTAGTGAAAGTTAGATACTCGTATATTGATATCTATTATCTGTTAATCAGTAATCAGACGAGACAGCGACTGCATAGGTCTTAGTTTTGGACTATGTCTTCGGAGTGGGGTCCAACAATCATTTTAATATTTGGTTAAGTTTTTGTCTCAATAAAAAGTTTGTTTTTTTGTTGTTTGTTTATTGGATAGTAAAAAGTACAACACAAAAATTAAAATAAAAAACACACATTCTTATCCCTAGTGAAAGAAATGGCGATCTAATCAATACGAGCAATCTCGTGCAGTCAGAGTATCTCTCTACTTAGTCTGTGGTGCAGTCGTCCAAAAGCACAGATTAAGTAGAGAGATACTCTTCCGAAAGATGGAGAGACTTATGAAAGTTTTATTATGTTTATATAGGACTAGCGGCCCGTTCCGGCTTCGCTCGGATATTATCACATAAAACCCATTAATCGAAATAAAAACTATCCTATCTTTTAAGTTGGATCAATACACACGGTGTCCAAATTTGATTAAAATCGGCTAAGTAGTTTAGGAGTCCATCGCGGACAAACATCGTGACAGGAGATTTATATCTTATATATTAAGATTTAAAGAAACCGATGGGTAATGGACGTAATGGTATAATGTGACTAATGTATGTTATATTAATCGCACATTTACGATACTTACTCGAAACACTTTTAATCTATCCACCTAATACCTTAAACGAGCAATTCTTGTACTTATATTACGGAGATGGCTTCAAAGATTTAAATAACACTTAAGTATTAGTATTTGTGTGCTAAGGGTTTCAGGGGCGATAAATCGATCTATTTAGGTTTCAATTTAAGACAATGTCGTTTTATTCGTGATTAAACCGACCAAAGGTACTCTACGATAATACAATTACTTAACAAAAAAATGATTTACCCCGACTACCTTGGATTTGAAATTTGTGCAATATTATATTTCCCTTTCATTTGATAGATACATATTACGAGAGTTGTGAACAAAAAATGTAATTCGCCATTTTGTGGTGGCAGCCATACAAATACAAATACAAATACAAAAATCTTTATTGCTGTTTGTAGGTAAGATAAGATGATACAAAACATTTTAAAAGTTGCCCCATACAAACTGGCCTCTGCGAGAGGCATGCAATATGTCTGGCAAGACAATTTGTTAGTAATTTATAAATAAAAGAATAATTAAATAATAGTCAGCTGATTAAAGTCTTCTTCTTCCTCATCTTCTATATCTTGAATAAATTTTAACCACAAACACAGCTAAGAACCACCGTACGGAAACATTAAATTTTGTAATACCTCCAGGATGCTCGGTACACTTCCGACTGGTAGTGGGTTTGATCACTTGGATTACCTCTAACCCATCATCAGTTTTTGGATAATTCAAATTTAATCATTGTACATAAGTAGTTAGTTGGGTGTGTTGTATAGTGTAGTTTAATTTCAATTTAGTTATAAGCTAAAGCAACCATTGGCAGACATAATCAAAGTAGACCAACTACAGAAATAATTGTTTTATGACACGACAACTTCTTTTAATATGTTACTTAAGTTTAAACGAAATGCCAGTCTCAAGATGCTAAATACCATTTCCTAGGAAATATTTTCGCCTGAATTTTTATTAATTATTATCACAAATAGGAAGTTTTAAAAATGAAAACTTCTTTAGCCGGGTTGATCACTTTTGAGAAAAACTATCGTGTTCGCATCACCGACATGGTAATGTAGCGACGTAGAGTCAAAGAAGCGGTGGAGTGAGAGCGGAAACGCTTTTTAGATCTGTAAAATGTAAATTGGCGCCAGCGACATGCGTCATAGCAGTTAGCAATAAATCATCATCAACAGCTCACAAAATTTTCCCACTGCTGGGACTCGGGTCTTCTCTCGCAAGGAGAGATTTAAGGTCATAATCCACCACGCTGACCACGGTCACCACCACCACGGTTGGTGGATTACACCTAACTTGGAAAGATTCTAGGTACATGTCGGTTTCCTCACGATGTTTTCCTTCACAGTTTTAAGTTAGCGGCACATGACTTCGAAAAGAGAGTGGTGCGTGTGATGTTTGAACCCGGGGTCTCCGGATTGGCAGACGCCGTTCTCCCGACTAGACCAGCCGTAACTTCGCAACTTAGGAGTACCTACATACATACATTTATATTGTATTTAGCTAAACAGGTGACCTATTGAACACATCGATATAATTAAAGAAACGAAGATGAGGTATGCTATAATCTAAAGACAACATAACGTGGCGAAAATTTGTTTGAAAAATTTGAAAATTGAATTGTCAGCGAACGTAAACAATTGTCAGCGAACGTACACAACTCCTTGTTGCGACTGAGACTAAATCAGGAGACGTCACCTGATTTTGCATCGCCATAGTAGAAGCGCGTTTGCCGCTTCTGCCGTTTTTAAGAGTTCGTTGATTGAACAACATTAGGGTTGAATACTAAAATAATTGTGTGTTAAAAGCTTACACTTCCATCAGCCCTATGACTGCCAATTTTTTTATACTGTAGGTTTTCACTTGATCACCTTCTTCTGCTGTTAAGCGTTAAGTGGAGCCAAATTTCTTTGACGTTGCAATCTTTGGAACATCAACTATGAAGCAAAGTGTCTTCTTCGAGTATCAACAATCTAAAAATATGTATTTTGTCGGTTACAGCAGCGGGAACGAATCAAACTGCCACGACGTTGTGAGCTTCGAAGAAGGATACAAAGGGAGATGCAGACAGAAGTACGTCTACAGAATGGTGGACATTATCATCAATGATAAACTGGAACGGAGACAACTCAGGTTACCAGGCTGCTGTTCCTGCGTCGTCACCAAGAACGTATTCTAATTTTATATATACACGACAAGTTGTTTTAAAACCACGGGGTTTTAAGAATAATTATTTTAAAACATCACACAATACTTAATCGCACTCTAAATAAGTGATTAACTAGCGAAGCCTTGCTGTTTCACCCGAGGATCTACCGCCTAACTAAAACTGTCTTAGCTTTGATGCTTTCTTTTTCTTATTGCTTGAATTGATAGAGACAGCAATAGAAAAGCTATAGCCGATTTAGTGAAGGGCCGATCCTGTACAAGCTTCGCTTAGTTTGCCGTTGTGTGTGAAGTGTCCACCAATATTTATGTAGGTACCTATTATTTCTCAAGATATAAATAGCTTATGTGTTACTATAGACTATTATCTATCTATGTTTCTAATTTCATCTAGATTCCTTTCGTTGTTTTTGCGTGAAAGGGTAACAAACATACATCCTTACAAACTTTTGCATTTATAATAGTAGGATTACCTCGACGTTTTACGCCGTAACGCTGTCGAAACGTCGAGGTAATTAAATATTCTATTTAAAATAATATTTACTTTATATATAAGATCGCGATTAAGTACTGTTTGTTTTTAAATGTGAGTTGCCAATGAGTTCAAATTGCAAAAAATAAATAAACTATAAGCAAGACGAATTATTCGAAGGTCAGACGACTTTATTATCGAAGATTTAGTGCTGTCTATATTTTTACATTGGAAGTGGAGTGGAGCGAAGTTAAATTTTAAAATGTGTCTATATAGATGCGTTGATATTAATTGTCGCGTCGAATTACAAAACTTGGCTTAGGCTAGATTTATTATTTTCAAATTTATTTAATGTTAAAAATATATCGACATTTAGATTCATTCAACGCCGATTTGACAAAAACTATTTATAGGTTTTCGACCCGCGCAAGGCTTGTTTGAAAACCGCGACTGGATACTAAATTACAACTAGAAATCTTCAAAACTAGGGACGTGATTCGAAGGCACGTTCTAAGATCAAATAATTCATCTCCCTTTTTACGTCAAAGTGTGACAATCATACTTTTTCGCTGTAGGTATTCTAATCATTTACTCATAAGCAATAAGCAGCTTATTAAATATTCCTACTGACGGAACTCGAGGACTTTCCTAGCAAGGAGTTGTCAGTTAGCGGATGACTTTAGAAAGATTCTTAGAACAAGCCGATTTCCTCACGATCTTTTCCATTACGCTTTTAAGCTAGCAGCATTACGCACATACTTCGAAAATACAGTGATGCACGTGGGATTCGAATCAGAGGTTTTGAATCGATAGTTGCCTCTTGTCATTCTCCTGACTTGACCAGCCGTAACTTATGCGACCTCAAAGCATACACGAGCTAAAAAATTTGTAGAACTTTTGAGTAAAGTCAAATCGTATGTACAGAAATTATCGACGTTTGTGTCGTCAAAACTAAATCAAAGACAGCTTATTCAATATTCTTATAGTCTTATTTCTATTATACAACTCTTTCTTTCCATAGTGGCCTTTACAGATCGCTATCTGCTATTTTATTTTCAAATTTTATCGTAAGTTTGTTTTTGTTTTGTTACGTGCAACAAATAGAATGTAGTACCTGTCTATCTATAAATGACAGGTTTTGCAATAATAGCGTTTCATTTTATATACCACTATATTAGGCGCTATAGTATAGTTAGTTACATATAAATTTATAGGTAAGTAAGTAATACTCGGACTTCAATTTCGTGATATTAATTATGTTTATAGTATTGTATTAGGATACCAATTGACACTTACACTTAAGTTTTTAAATTAACTGTTTAATCCCTAGCAATAAGTAGGTGAAGTATCAATAAAAAGGGCGTACGTTGTTATCGGTTAATGGTTTCAAGGTGTCAAAATGAACGAATGGATCTGCGTTTTGAATCCTGTCAAATTTCCCATAGATATATTTCGCACCGATAACGTATAAGTTACGTGTTCATACATCGCCTTCAGACTATAGGGTTTTCTATGGCTAGACAGTCTCTAAAGGGCTGGTTGCAATGAGAATTTCAGTGAGGCTTAGTAAAAGATATAGAAAAAAACAACTCTTTTAAAATTAAATTGTATAAATTTGTATGTAGCCGTAATTCCACAAAGGTGGTAAGAATATAAATATTCGTATTTCGAAATAAAGGCGGGATTTAATATCTTTTTTTACATGCGTTACGATTTTTTACTTTTGCCAACTTAGATCCAATGGGGCGCGCAATACCTACCATACCTACCCAAGGATCACCACATAAAGACCATCGAAATAAATATGTAAATAAAATAATTCTTATGTATATTAATAAGTGTTGTATGTATATTATACCTATACATAGATAGATTTATCTGACCGTTACAATACTTAAATTTGTCTAGGTACCTATACCTTGTGTATACTTGTAGATCTAAACAATTTAATATTTTTAATTAATTACAGGATATTACTCTGCGTGACATTACCTCGAAATATCGGGGTATTTTGGTACCATAATATAACTGTGGTACAATAATATAATCTCGTAATTAAAAATACGAATGTAAAATATTTGTTAGAGCTAATTTCTCTGTCAAAGTTTGTTATGCTGGCTCTTTACTTGGTTATTTGTACCTATTTGCCTATTTGGGATTGGTAAATAGCAGTATACGCGGGGATGGTGAATTTGACAAAATGTTCGATTATTAACCGACTTCAAAAAAGGAGGTTTCTCAATTCGACCGTATGTATGTTTTTTTTTTTGACAAATGAAAATTGAGAAATTTTCGCTACGTCGATATTCCGTTCTCCGTGACGATCGCACTGTCGAATATCGCTTATTGGATTAGTAGAGTAAGATCAGGGCCGCCAGACGTCACGTATTTTCTGATGGATGAAATGTGGATGATTGAGTAGAATTAGTACATACTAAGAACACATGCTTACCCGCTAACTTGCTTAGACGGTCAATTTTGAGATATGGGGTCCAAAAAGATACATTACTTACTTCACGTAGGTATTTTCTGATAACTGATTTTCACGTATGTTATAGGCAACATCTTTAAAAGTAAGGCCCGAATACTCCCAGATACTTTCTGGCGGCCGTTTTGCTTAATAGACGCTTTAAAACTCCCAAAATAATAGAGTTTTAAAGCGTCTGTTAAGCAAAACGGCTGACGGAAAGTGTCTGGGAATATTGGGACCTTATTTTTAAAGTTATCGCCTATAACATACGTGAAAATGAGTTATCAGAAAATACGTGAAGTAAGTAAATGTATCTTCTGGACCCCATATCTCAAAATTTGCCGTCTAAGCAAGTTAGCGGGTAAGCATGTGTTTTTAATACGTACTAACTCTACTTAATCGTCCACATTTCATCCATTTCATTCATTCATTTATTTTCCTTAATTTTAGCTGTAGTCCCACACTGTACCTACTCGGTAACATGTCCAGTAGAAGATATAGAATGAGGTACAAATATACGAGAACACAAATAACCACAACCATGTGAAATGCCAGCATTACTTACAGTTTACTGAAATAAAAGATAGTATTCTAGTCTCTCGCTATTTTAAGGGCACATTGGATTATTGTATAGTTTTCCAGGATAATAATAATATAATAATTAATCACGTATTTCAAACAGGCAAGAGTTGTTCATAAAATATAAATAGACTTAGTACACAAATGATTTATTATTAGCCAATTATATGACGTAGGTATTATCTGCCTTATTCCAACCCTACCGATTAAAACCCCCACAAGTTTCTCCGGCATGGCTTGGGGTCAGCGTAGCGGGGTCGCTTTCCACTCATCCAACGACCCTGACTCCCATATTTGGTTCCAGTGACTTTCCGGAAACCGGAGGCGGTTTACCACCTCGGGACAAGTAGCAACTCATAGTTAATATTATGTGATCATAATCATTTATGTACGAGTACTATGTAAAGCCGTTATTATGCAAATCTTGTAATAGATCTAAATTTTGATTTTTTTTTTTAATATTTTTATTTCTACGATTCTATAATTTTGTTGAACTTATAATTAGGGTTTACCAATCATTTTGTATCTACAAATTATTGTAGACAAGCATGGTCATATAAAAAAGTCAGACATAGTCTCGCTAAAAAACAAATTGTGTCTATAGAGTCGGCCAGTGACAGCATGTGACAGCGCACTGTTGTGTTTGCGTGTCACCCCTTTGAATAAGGAATAAAGTGTCAGCATATGACAGCAAGGAGACAGCGCAATGGCCGACTTCATAGACACAATTTGTTTTTAGCGAGACTACATAAATATATTATGTCCGACTTTTTTATATGTTCATGTAGACAAGATATCAATTATAAATTATTGTTTTATAATATGGCGGTCAATGTCTTCGTTCGATTAATATAAATTCTAGGTTAGTTCAATTGTAAAAGTTGTCTAAAATGATGAATAAACTCACTTTTTACTTTGTCACTTTTGACATACGACATCCCTTTCAAACATACGCATGATATGAGAAGTGCCTTACAGTTAATTTTATAGACTTGATCGTTAAAATAAAATCATCGATTTTAAATCTTGCATTTAAATACAAATAAAAACGTTAACATTTTTGTATTAAATGTCTATTAGCTATAGAATGTATTTGTTAGGTTATTATAACAAAAATAGTATGTAGGTGTATTATTCTGTAAATTCAAATCCGTGAAAATATTGACAATTATATTTTGTATAATATTTAATGCCTATATTAAAATGATGTGATTGAAAATATATGAGTATTTGTTTTTAGCCCATTGTGTTCCCAATATTGAGCAAATATCCCTGGGTAGGGGTTGATTACATTGACGTCTGTCTTGAATTGAAACAAACCGGTCTTCAGATGTCGAAGCAGTCTTGTTAGCAACAGACGTGACGGGACGAGCAGGACATGATATACCTATATGGATGGTAAATTTATAGTACGCCTGTTCATACTATACAATGACACGCAACTGGAACATGAGAAGTACTAATCACTACCTATGCACTGCGCTCGTCACCCATAGATATGAGATAAAGAAGTTTTCACTGCCATAAAATTGGAATGGTATCTAATCTAAAAAAATATTGAATTATAGTCACGTAGCCATTGGTGCCTATCAAACTAGAAAGTTGCACGCATATCCGGTACGTGGGGAAGCCAGCAGACTGTCGTCGCGTGTTCTAAATGAATCATCAGATACAGGCTGTTAATGCAAGAACAAAACGGACACAAAATGGATTCGACGATCGCACATATGTAATGTTTAACCGACTTCAAAAAAGGAGGAGTTTCTCAATTCGATTTTACGTTTTTTTTTTTGTATTTTGTCAGTTATTAATGGAAACAATAGAAAACAGATGTTGGGACATCTGATACGACACGACAACTTCATTAGAACAATAATGGAAGGTAAATTAGAAGGAAGGAGGAATAGAGGTAGACTTAGGAGAAGTTACAGGAACCAAGTGAAAAAGAAGATAAATGTAGTGTCGTATCAGGAAGTCAAGGAGAAGGCGGAGTGTAGAAGTACATGGAAAGAACTCCACCGACAAGAGCGTCGCTCTTAAATTATGAATGAATGAAGAAAAAATAATCTTAGAAACCTTAACATCATTTTTAAAGACCTGTCGATAGACACACCACATGTACGAGGTTGATGAAACTCGTATAGGTTTGATGAAAAAATTTTTTTTGATTTTCAGTTCCAAGTATGGGGCACCCCCAACATTTATTGTTTTACTAGCGGCCCGTTCCGGCTTTGCTCTGATATTGTCACATAAAGCCCATTAATCGAAATAAAAACTATCCTATCTTTTAAGTTGTATCAATCTACAAATGGTGTCCAAATTTGACTAAAATCGGCTAAGTAATTTAGGAGGCCATCGCGGACAAACATCGTGACAGGAGATTTATATATTAAGATTAATATTTTTGTGTAAAAATCTTAATGCGGTTCAAAGAATACATCTACTTACCAAGTTTCAATAGTGTAGTTCTTATAGTTTCGGAAAAAAGTGGCTGTGACATACGGACGGACAGACGAACATGACGAATCTATAATTATTATTATTATTAATCATTTTATTTCAGACCATAGTCCATAAAAAATACACTTAAAAATACGTATTAAAAATAATTATGTTACTTATATTAAAATCAATATTAAATTAAAATCAAACCAAATTAAAAGTACGAGCACAAAAATAAACAAAACTTATATAAACATAACTCATAACATTATCTTAATCTAAATTTCGGTTTAAATCCGAGTGCTCAATGTGCAGTCTGGTCCAATGTTGCATCATTATCCGCCAGGCGAATAGCTGCAGGTAGCTGTTAGGACTGCCCGCACCCGCCGCATCAGGGACGCAACCCGCTTGCGCATGATCGCTGCAAACCCATCCACATGTGCGTCTGCAAACATCCCCGATGCGCTACAGTAGCGCGGCAGCCACAACAGCGACCTGAAGGCATTGTTGTATTGGACACGTAGGGCGTTGTATGACTTTTTTGCATACTTGACCCATAGGCTGCACGAGTAGAAAGATTGACAGTAGGCTCTAAATAGAGTGACCTTTACTTGCGCTGTACACCGAGCAAACCTACGAGCCAGCATATTGCCCCTGATAGACAACGCCCTACGTTCCCTTTCCATGTCAACATCATCCGTTCATAAGGGTTCCGTTTTTACATTTTACGGAACCCTAAAAAGGCTATCTATAATTATGAATGACGTGACGTCGAGAAAAATGTTTTTAAGTGTTTATAAGCACATAAAAAACAATTGTTATTAACAGAATAAGATAAAAAAATAAGGTATTTTGTTCTTCCTTAATAATTACTTAAATAAATGACATTTAAGAAATTTTGTAGGTAGATCCTGAAAGAGGAGGAAATTTCTAAAAACAATTTTCTAGACGTCATTCCGAATCGAATACGCTATTGCACAAGTTTCTAGGAGCTTTATTTCTATTTAACACGTTTTTGAACTTTCATGTATAAAATTTATATTTTATTATGAGAAAAATGAAACACCACCAAATTATCTCTGAAGATTGTTCTTGGAAATTTCCTAAAGATTTTTTGTCCCTAAAAACGTGTTTCAAAACGCTTTCATTTGTTTCTTGAAAAATTTAAAATCATAAATCAGCATCAGAAAATATACGTACTTGACAACTGAAATGTTTCATGATTTTTGATCAGTAATAGTTGTTGTAAACTGCTTGTAATGGTCTGTTTTGTAAAATAATTTTCATCCCACCAGCTCGGAAAGAGTACTTTTGCTCCTCGATATCAGGGCGCAAAAGTAGTTTTTACCCTCTAGAGGTTAAAGTAAATTTGAATTTAGAACATCTTGTGTACTGAGGTTTTGAATTCAAAACATAATTCAACCTATTTATTTCTATCCTCCTTGGTGCCGAATGCATCATACATTTTTTTTTAATATGTTAAAAACTCAGACTCGGAACCTCCTTGGTGTACTGACTTTATTTTAATTTGCTTATCGCGAAAACATTTAAAAATTTGCATTTAGTCATTTCCTCGCTGAGGTGGAATGAAAAGTTACGTGTTGCACTCGAGTGCAAAGATTTTTCACCTTGTGCTCTTTTGATTCCCTTGCTACGCTCAGGATTCTAATTTTGAATCCTTCGCTTGCTCGGTCATCAAAATTGAGCACGCGGTTAAAAATCAACTTTGTACTCTTGTATAACAAATAACTATTGTTCAATACCAGTAAAAGTTACTCAAAATATTTATTTAAAAGTAGTAAATACAAAGGTAGTAAAAGTTGTACAAAATAATGAATTATGAGCGTATTGTACGGCAGGATACAGGATTTTTCTATGTGTCATCACAATCACAAAACATAAGCGAGAATGATAAAATTAGTAGTATAATAATATTATATTATAGTCGCAAAGTACACAGACTAAGTCAAGAGAGTTGGTCATCGAAATTTTACGATAAAGCACTTAAAAATATATAAAGCAATATTATGCTTTTTTTTTATTTGACCACAAACTTTGACAATAAACAAAAGAGTATTTTGTGTGTAAAACATGGTAGTGTAGTGTAATTGGTAAGTAATCTCTCAAAAAGGAATATTTTCCCCCGTTTTTGTTATATTCTTCATTGATGCTCAGCTTCTATTCATAGTAACATTATGTTTTATATATAGCCTATAATCCTTCGTAGAAAAATGGACTATCCAATAGAAAAATAATCTTTCAATGAGGACAAGTAGTTCCCAAGATCCTAGCGTTCAAACAAACAAACTCTTCAGCTATATAATATTAGTATAGATTAGTAGGTATCTATAACATAAGTTATCTATTGTGCGGTGGTCTCTTTGACCTAATTTGACACTTTATGTGGAAATTTGACATATTTTGGTTAACAATAATAAGTATGTGAGATTTCGACATTTCGTTTTTCGTCACATATTATTTTAAAGATAACGGATTTCCTATTAGGAAGACTAAAGATCGTATAATTTTCTACGTATAACGCAGGAGCAGCACCCGTTAAGTCTCATGTCCTTTTCTTCAAGTTTTTTATTTACTATGACATATACTTGTCTGTACACGTATATTTGTTTGCACACGGATTTGTAGGCAGGACTGACCAGCTGGAAATCGCTGGAGCAGCTACGAGGTGAAGTATCATTTCTGAAAATTACAAAAAAGTAAAGATTAGCAAATCTATTATGTTGTAGGCAAAGAGTTTACATATACTACGTATAGAGTAAGAATAGACGACACCGAAAGCACGGGGCTGATCGCTCTTGCGGAAGTGTCATACTTTTGTCACGGCACATCACTATGTTGCCATAGCTAACATACACCTCACCTGCTTACTATTGGCACAAAGGAAACGTGCGGAAAAATCTAATCTATTTACTTAATATTTATCTAAGGTAGGTACTTTTTGCAAAAGTCCTACGCAATAGACTCACGCGACAGTTAGATGAGTGCCAGCCGATCGAACAAGCCGGCTTTAGGAGTGGATAATCTACTATCGACCACATCCATACGGTAAAGCAGCTGATGGAGAAGAGCCAAGAGTTTAACCAGCTTTTGTGCATGGCATTCATAGACAACGAAATTATCTATTCTATGACAGGGAGACACTATTTCACCCAAGCTGTTTACGGCTGTCTTGGAAGATGTCTTGAAAATGGTTGAATGGGACACAAGTGGCATTAATATTAACAGCGTTTACCTGTCGCATCTAAGGTTTGCAAATGATCTTGTGCTGTTTGCGGAAAACCTAGCATATGCATAGCATAAGCAGCCCACTAAATGTTCCCAAAGCTGGGACTCGGGGCCTTCTCTCGCAAGGAGAGAGTTAAGGCCATAATCCACCACGCTGGCCAAGTGCGGGTTGGTGGATGACACATGACCTCGAAAGATTCTAGGTACATGTCGGTTTCTTCACGATGTTTTCCTTCACCGTTTCTAAGACGGCATTACGCACATGACTTCGAAAAGACAGTGGTGCGCGTGGTGGGATTCGAACCCGGGGACTCCGGATCGGCAGTCGCCGTTCTCCTGACTAGTCCAGCCGTAACTTCTAAAAACCTAGGCAATCTCCAAGTTATGATAAAACAACTTTCAGATGCTTCTTTGAGAGTAGGTCGTAAGATGAATATGGCTAAGACCAAAGTGTTGTCCAGTGTCTCTGGATCCTCAAGCCCAATAATGATTAGCAGTGAGAGGCTAAATACGGGTGCCAGCTACGTGTATCTTTGCCATACTCTATCTTTTGGCATAGGGGCTCGTTTTGACCACATTAGTCGAATAGGGAACAAACTAGCTTCGTACCCTGCGGGCAGCAAAGCGTTTGGTCTCTAGCTAAATCGGTCGAATCGAACTTCTGCCGCCCCTCACTGCCTCCAATGCTGAAACCTAATGGGACACTGGCTCACACCGCAATGGAGAAGGCAAACTTGTTTGCATCTCAGTTTGCGGAATCTTCGCGTCTACATGCTGGTAGCGCGACACCTCCTACTTCACCTGGCTGTCCGATTTCTATGTCAGAAATACATATTCGCCAAATGGAGGTTCGCAAAGTGCTGCGCAATCTGGACGTGAATAAGGCTAGTGGCCCAGATGGTATTCCTGCCGTAGTGTTGAAGGCTTGTGCGCCTGAGTTGTCTCCAATACTGACGCGCCTGTATAGACTCTCTCTCGAAACTGGGCAAGTACCGAAGTCTTGGAAGCTTGCCAACGTGCAACCAGTACCCAAGAAAGGTAGTCGTGCTGACCCTGCCAACTACAGGCCAATCTCGGTCACGTCCATACTCTGCAAAACTATGGAACGTGTCTTAAACCACAGGCTCCTGGCGTACCTAGAATCAAACGATTTCCTCAGTGACCGGCAATACGGGTTTCGCCGAAACCGGTCCACCGGGGATATTCTAGCGTACGTCACTCACATCTGGAGTGAAGCTATCGAGAAGCACGGGAAGCACTTGCAGTCTCCTGGATATCTCGAAGGCTTTCGACAGGGTTTGGCACGATGGCCTTTTAAGCAAGCTTTCAGCTTATGGTTTGTCTCCAGGTTTTATAACGTGGATATCGGACTTTTTGAGGGATCGATCCATACGAGTGGTCATTGATGGCTGCTCGTCGGATCAAATGGCTATTAATGCCGGAGTCCCTCAAGGGTCGGTGCTCTCTGCGACACTCTTTCTGCTACATATCAACGATCTGTTGAAGCCCGGTATCTTTGGGTACGCAGATGATAGCACCGTTGTAGAGAGCTACATATCGAGCGCGAGAGCCAATAGGCAACAAACTCAGGTACTGAGAGAGAGTTTGATCGAGCGTTTAAACTTGACCCTTGAGGCAGTCTCTAAATGGGGCGATGCCAATCTGGTCAGGTTTAACGAGGGAAAGACGCAGGCGTGTCTGTTCTCCGCAAAAAGGAGTCCTTTCCAACAGACTCCTACTTTTCGTGGTGTGTCCGTGCCGGTATCCGACCATCTCGAGCTGTTGGGCGTTACTTTGTCATCGACTCTCAACTTTGGCTCGTATATCGAATCTAAGGCTAAATTAGCTGCCAAAAAACTAGGTGTCCTCTCAAAGGTGCGAAGGTACTTCAAGTCTGAACAGTTGCTCACGTTATACCAAGCACAGATTCGCTCCTGTATGGAGTACTGCTCGCACCTTTGGGATGGATCGGCTAAGTATCAGCTGGAAGCTCTGGAATCGATCGAGACGTGCCAAAAGGCTCATAGGCAATGACATTCTCGTGCGAAAAAGACTGCAAAGTCTAGAACATCGCTGGAAAATTGCTAGCTTATCGGTTTTTTATCGGATACACTTCGGAGAGTGTGCGACTGATTTGTACGATCTAATACCACCTTGCCCTTTTTTCTATCGGAATGCTCGTAGCTCGAAAAAGCGACATCGTATCATGGTTGATGTTCCAAAGACACGAACGAAGAGATTTGACTCTACTTTTGTGATAAGAACGTCTAGGCTGTGGAATACGTTGCCTGAGAGGGTTTTTCCCGATAGTTACAATCTTTGTGTCTTCAAATCGAGAGTGAATCGGTTTCTTCTAGGTAAACACGCTTCATCGTAGGCCGCATCATCGTTTAACATCAGGCGAGATGGCGGTCAAGTGTAAACCTATAAAAGTTAAAAAAAAAAAAAAAAAAAATAGGGGATCAAAAGAAGGGGATTGCTATGCGAATCCAGCTTTCAAAATACTAGATGTTATTTTTTTTTTTTAAGAAAGAGTGACGAGAGGATCAGGACATGTGCCTGATGGTAAGCAACATGCCTGACACATAACAGCACAGTGACACGCAGCTATTGGAACATGAAGAGTCCAAATCATTACCTAGCACTGACTGCACTGCGCTCGTCACCCAGAGATCTAAGATGTTATATCTCTAAGCCCTGTAATTTCTCTTGAATTTGCCCTTCAAACCGGAACACCAATGATGATGCCAAGAGTCCTACCACTACACACCACTACATTTTTAAGTCACGCTCTATTCCACAATCTTTGAATAGGTACTCGACTATGTAACCAATGTGTTTTGCCCACTCTTACATACAGTGCTGAGACAGACGCTTACACAGGAGGCTATACACGACATCAGAGTAACACAGAGAGCGATGGAAAGGTCTATGCTTGGCATCAAGCTCCAAGACCATATCCGAAATACTGAGATCTGACGAATAACGAACGCTAGGGACGTTGCGTCGGAACTACGGTAATGCAGCGAAAGCGGAGTTGGGCTGGACATGTTGCTAGACGCGGTGATAACAGGAGGAGTAGAGTAGTGACCGAGTGGTGGCCGAGGCAAGGTAAGCGGAATGTAGGACGTCCAGCTGCAAGATGGGTCGACGATATTGTTTCTATCGGGGGTCGAACCTGGACTCGATTGGCCCAGGACCGAGGAAGATGGCATGGGAACAGAGAGGCCTATATCCAGCAGTGGGATAGAGAAGGCTGTGGATGATGATGATAGGTAGGTACTAGGTACTCATGTTATAAAATTTAAAGTTTTGATGTTTGTTGATCAATCACGTCGGAACGCCTGCTTATTTGTTGAAATTGTGATCAATTGTGTTGATGGTGGTCAAGTGCGAACCTATTATAGTTAAAAAATGTAACAGTTAGATAGTTGGACTTTAATCGGGAATAGCACATAGACTACTTTTTTCGCGGAAAAGTTAGAGAACGGAACCTCCTTCCTTTGTTGACTCCTTCCTTGCGAGGGTGATTATGGTCTTGAGGTCAAATCAATTCAACGCTGCCCAAGTGCGGCTTGGTGGATGACGCTTGATCTCGAAGAATTCTTGGAGTATGACCGGTTTCCTCTCAATTTTTAGTCGTAACCTTCAATTAGACCATCCGAAGCCTTCTGGTGATAATATCAAGCGCGGACCCAGCCTCTAATTTTGCAGGGGTCACCAGTACGCGGCTCAGATTTGAGGGGGAGTAAAAATACTTTACTAATAGCGCCTCACGATTTTACCATTTTTTTACTTTTAGTTGAACGTATACGATTTTGAAGGGGGTCATGCACCCTGTGACCCCCAACGGACCGCGCATGGTTAATATAAAAATACCTATTGCAGCTGAAATCCCGATTACTTTCGTGAAGAGCAGGTTAAGTTTAAATTGCATCGATGTAATTTGTAGGTGCCTATTATAGAATTCATAAACACAAGAACAAAATTAAAAAAAAAAAATTTACCCCCGACTACCTCAGATTTGTAATCAGTACAACATTCTACTAGTCAAGCTCTTTCATTTGATGCCCATATTGAGGGAGTCGTGAAAAAAGATATGTATTTCACCATTTTGTGCTGGCGGTCATCTTGGATTTGAAATTTGTCATAGTTTATAGTACTCTACTAGTCAAGCCCTTTCATTTGAAACCCATATTGAGGTAGTAGTGACAAAAAAATCTAATTCACCATGTTGAGGTGGCGGCCATTTTGGATTTGAAATTTGTTATAGTGTATAGTATTCTACTAGTCAACCCCTTTCATTTGATAACTATATTGAGGTAGGTTGTGCAGAAATATATATCATTTTGTGGAGGCGGCCATCTTGAATTGATATTAACCAATCATAGCTAAGAACCACCGCACGAAAAATAAACTTCAGATAAAAAAACCGCATCGAAATCGGTCCATCCGTTTGAGCTCTACGGTACCACAGAAAGACACACACAGAGACAGACAGACATGGACGTCAAACTTATAACACACCTTTATTTGTCGGGGATTAAAAATCACACCAAAACTTCAATAAAGAATTTAAAAAACCAAAATACTTATGTCACTTTGTTATGTCAGTTTGCAATAAAACGTGTGAGATTATAATCCAACGGTGAAGTTAGATTATAATCTAACATCGTTAAATTGTAAACTAACGATTTGTACAACTTATTGGTTATATAACTACATATCTATACTAATAATATAAAGCTGAAGAGTTTGTTTGTTTGAACACTAGGATCTCGGGAAGTACTGGTCCGAATTGAAAGATTATTTTTCTATTAGATAGTCCATTTATCGAGGAAAGCTATAGGCTATAGAACATAACGTTACTATCAATAGAAGCGGAGCATGAATCAAGAATGTAACAAATACGGGAAAAAAATATTCCTTTTTGAGAGTTTTCGTAGTAATCTTAGACACATGACAGCATGTGTCTAAGATTGCGTCAACTTCAACTACAACTTTTTCTTTTGGCTTCCATTCGGTAATGTCACCGTAATTTCGTCAATGTCCAAGATTGCGTCTTTGAATATAAACCTTTGCTAATCAAATTTGTTTCTAAATCTGAGTTGGTACGATCAATTTCCGACAGGTGGCGTAGCCGGTAGCTGAAGAGGTTTTTTGTTTGAAAGCGATATTATCAGGAATGACTGAACCGATTTCAGTCATTCTTTCACCGTTGGATATGTACGGGATCCCAATGAGTGCTATATAATGTAGGGTGAAGCCGGGGCGGACATCTAGTTTACATATATTCGGCTACTATCTACTATTTGAAGTTACGGCTGGTCTAGTCGGGAGAACAGCGGCTGCCGATCTGGAGACCCCGGGTTCAAAGTCTTTTCGGAGTCAGATAAAAACGGTGAAGGAAAACTTCGTGATGAAACCGACATGTACCCAAAATCTTTCATCAGTCATGTGTCATCCACCAATCCACACTTGGGCCAGCGTGGTGGATTATGGCCTAGACCCTCTCCTTGCTTCGCGTCCCAGCAGTGGGAACATTTAGTGGGTTGTTTATGCTATACATATTTATATTGAAAAGAGTGGTACTCACATAGAGAAATTGCACCTTTCGATGTGAAATATTTGCTCTACCACGCCCGGTACGTTCGCAACGATGAGAAATTTTCCCATCCTATCTGGCAAACTATGGCGCAATTTTCTGGAATTAAAACATTAGGTTTGTTTACTAGGAAATACTGGAATGAAACAAAACTTTTCACAAATACTTAACTTGTTTAATGGTTTTTAAGGGACAAGCTTTAAACTGCAAAAGTAACAACGAAAACTGCACGACTAAAAACACTGATTGCAATGACGGCAGTTACAAAATAGTTAAGTATAAATTTGTTATACAAGAGTGCAAACTTGCTTTTTAACCGCGTGCTCAATTTTGATGATCGAGCCAGCGAAGGAGTCTAAAATTAGAAGCCTGAGCGTTAGCGAGGGAATTAATAGAGCACAAGGTGGAAAATCTTTGCACTCGAGCGCAATACACAACTTGTTTTGAATTCGAAATGACCCAGCTGAGTTTTTAAAGAAAGTTGAATGATAAATTCGGCACCATAGAGGTAGAAGTAAATAGGTTTAATACACACAGTGCAGTGTACCTTAGTGCACACAATATTCTAAATTCAAATTTACCTTATTCTGTAGACTACTAGAAGTTGAAACGACATTTGCACTCAGATATCGAAGAGCAAAAATACTCTTTTCGAGGTGTTGGGATGAAAAAATATTTTACAGCTATTTTTTCTTTTGTTTCACAAACAAAATATGACGAATAATCAGTTCTTAGAAGTTTCGAGTGATATTTGGATCATTGATACTCTAGACTCTAGAGATATAATCTAAAACTTTACCTATAATATGCATAATATTATGTGGAGCATTCATTTCATTGCGATTTTGGATAGCTTATTTTTGATTCGGGATGGATACTCTCGTGAGAACTTTAAACCCCCGTTTAATGTTTACAAGAATGTTTTTCATTATGATTTGTTTAAAAGCAGGTATTTGCCTTGAGTAATTGAAAGGCTGTTGTAGCATGAGAAAGCATGAGAATGTCTATGTTTACAAACTTAAAGGTCTAAATACAGACATTCGAGAGGGTGAGCTTGCAGCTCTGAGTATTTGTAACCGGCTTGCTCCACGAAAAACATATTTCGAGGACATATTCATGCGCCATCACGCACTTGACGTTGTGATATTGTGAGTGGAAATTTTGTGAATACATACGCTCCATGCCGAATCGCAAAGTTCTACATATTTTTTTGGAGGGTTCGTTTCATCGCCATCCCTCTGTGCTATGTGGGGATCACCGTCTGTTTTATTTTTTATCCCGCCACTTATCTGTGAAAAAAAAACAATTTCACAAATTCAACTTGCCCAAGTTTCACCAATACACAGGATTTGATTGAGCTTTTTGTTTGGAAGAAATCTTTTGTTTGGAACCCTAATTTTATAGATATTGACACCCTTGTCGATTCAGGTCTGTCGATATTTTAAAAACACTGATTGGTTTTTTTTACAATTATTAACCAGTTTAAAAAATTGCATCCTCAACTATCTCAACTAGCAAACTAGCAGCGTCTGGCGGCTTTAATCGCATAGTTCCCTTTCCCGCCATTTCCGTTATATTTCCGGTATAAAAATAGTCTATGTGTTATTTCGGAATATAATTGTTGCAAATTTCACCCCAATCCGTTCTGATGGTACCTACAACGTGATCCAACAAACATTCAATCATTGAGATTTCTAATAGATAGGTACTTATTAACAGGATAGGATAGCATTTCATAAACCTTTTTAAAAGAACTTATTCGAATAGCCTTTAATGTCGACTGAAACCTAATACTTTTAAGTATTAGGGAAACCTGATCGAATTCAAAGAATTGTGTGTCAAATTAATAAAACTCTGTCACATGAAAAAATGTGTCACTTACAGCCAAGGACGTCACAAGTTCCACTGGATATTCATGTACCTCGCCAGGTAAGCAATAACCTCTTTTCCGACATTCCTCCGTTATTTTAGGCTCATCCAAACTCGATTCTGAAACTGAAAACGTAAGAGTATTGTTTTAAGATATCACTTTTAATCATTACTTTAGTGTCAGTATGGTGCACAATAGTTTTTGTTATTTTTGAATCACGAGTGCATTCAATAACAACAAATAACCGTGCGTTAAGTGTGTATAAGGTGTTAACTGTGTATAAAGTGGAAAAGCAGCCTAAAGCGCTTTTATACGACTCCACTCCCACCGGACAAATAAAATACACTCAAATATGGGCTTTATGCTATGCTGCTTAATAAATAGATTCCATTGGCAACATAAATTAGCAGAGGGATGTCACCGAGCGGTCTGATAATTTACGTTGCCAATGTAATCTATATAGTAAGTGGCATGTCATAAAGCCCATATTTGAGTGTATTTTATTTGTAGGGTGGGAGCGGAGTCAAGACTATCAAAAGTATCAAATTCTGAGTTATAAGTTTTCGCTTCTACCGGCAGTCCTTTTGGCTGCCAATTTTTTTATTCGAATATTTAATTGGCATACATACTACGTATAATACAACGCTTAATTATTTTGGTATTTTGCCTATACGTTGTACGAGTTAGTTCTTGTAGTGGTGCTGTCTTAAGGTGCGTACGGACTAGAGGCAGCCGAGGCACACATGGCACGCCCTGTTGCCAAAAGTGCGTACGCGCCTCAGCCCGACGCGTGCCTCGCGCGAGGCTGCCGCGGCGCGAGCCATTCGGTGTCAGTTCTTTGACTGTGCCCAAAGGTGTGCTTCGCAAGTGTGGACGTGATTTGAACACAGTTTTCGTTAGACGCCATGGTTAGTTGTTAGTTATGCGTGTGAATGGCGTATAAACGTAGAAAAAAATCAGCTACTACGGCTAATACGGCGCCATTTTGTCGCTTGTTCGTGGCTCGACCCGGGGCTGGTTGCCTCAGCCCGGTGCCTCTTGTCGTTTAGATTAACTACCGAGGCAGCCTCAAGACGAGCCGTGCGTGCCGAGGATGCTCCCCCTGAGGCTGCTTCTAGTCAATACGCACCTTTTTGTTCACTAGTTGGAAACCTTGAAGAGAGGCTTACGGCGATCGGTGGCTTGTAGTTAGCTTCCAGAGGCAATACTGAAGATATGATCTGAAATTGTAAACATAATATACATATAGATCACATTATTTTAAACCGACTTCAAAAAAATACTCAATTCCGTTGCATGTCTTTTTTTAGAGTTCCGTAGCCAAATGGCAAAATACGAAACCCTCATAGATTCGTCATGTCTGTCTGTCTGTCTGTCCGTCCGTATGTCACAGCCATTTTTCTCCGAAACTATTAGAACTATACAATTGAAACTTGGTATGTAGATGTAATCTGTGAACCGCATTAAGATTTTGATACAAATAATATAATTGTAACAAAAAAAAGAACCGACTTCAAACAGAAAACTAAAAAGTAAAAAATAAATTTATTTAGCACAAAGACATACGTATTTTGATTTATTTAAACAGAAACGATTGAATAAATATTTTACAATTCTGAGGTCGGTGCCAAGTAAAACGGTTAGAGCTGAAGCCAATATTAGTAGGTATTTTTGTTCTTTTTTGACATTTGTATATTGAGAACATTCGTTATATTTATGTAAATAGTTAGCTACTTATTACAAAGTATATATGCAAGAAATTTTCAGTGTTTTTTTTACAATTTTTGTTTATTGAGCTTGTAAGCCAATGCTTAATATCTTAATAGTTATAATGTCTTAATAGTTACTTTGATAGTAATTCGATAACTATTAATATATTTTTCTAAAACCGTAATTGCCGTAAACTGTTGCTGTAACATTTACTTGGCACCGACTTTAGAATTGTAAAATATTTATTCAATAATTTCTGTTTCAATAAATCAAAATACGTATCTTTGTGCTAAATAAATTTATTTTTACTTTTTAGTTTATATTTAGGGTATATTGAGGCAGTAGTGAAAAAAATATTGTAATTCGCCATTTTGTGGTGGCGGCCATCTTGGATTTGAAATTTGTTATAGTGTATAGTATTTTACTAGTCAAGCCCTTTTATTTTTTACCCATATTGAGGTAGGTTGTGAAGAAATATTTTGTCCGCCATTTTGTGGAGGTGGCCATCTTGAATCGATATTAACCAAACATAGCTAAGACACGGATATTAACTTTCAAATAAAAAAACCACATCGAAATCGGCCCATCCGTTTGAGTTCTACGGTGCCACAGACAGACACACACACAGACAGACAGACATCGACGTCAAACTTATAACACCCCTTTTTTGGTCGGGGGTTAATAAATACAAACGCTTTATTTACCAAAACAAAAGAAATATCTAGCTCACTACACTGTGTTAACCAGAAAAAGTACTTATTAAAAATCACGATGTGCACGAAAATATATCTATAAATGTACCTACACATAAAGACAAGTAAAGACGCTTTTTAAATGGATCAGAGAAATCTTTGAGTGGGTGTCACCGACATGCCTAATAGCAGTATACCTATATGTAGTGGTATCTATTTTGTAGTGGTAGGACTCTTGGCAGAGTCCGCCTGGGGAAGTACCACACCTTTGCCAGTTATTCTACCGCCAAGCAGTAATGTGCAAACATTACTGTGTTCCGGTTTGAAGGGCAATGTTTCCAGAGAAATTACAGGGCTTAGAGATATAAGATCTTAGATCTCTGGGTGACGAGCGCAGTGCAGTGCTAGGTAATGATTTGGACTCTTCATGTTCCAATAGCTGCGTGTCACTGTGCTGTTATGTGTCAGGCATGTTGCTTACCATCAGGCACATGTCCTGATCGTCTCGTCAATCTTTATTTAAAAAAAAAAAAAAAAAAAGTCACGCTGGTGACGCGTTGCGCAACATTAATAGTGTTTAATACTAAAATTCTAAGTAATTTTAATAAACACTAATACAAGTAAAAAACTAAGCATTCACTCAGGTTCGAAATGGGACGGTCCCGAAACCAGAAGACCGGAGTCGAGCCCGGATTATTATTTTTCCCTTTAAAATAAGTTTTCTAACAAAAACACCGAGTTATGCTCGGTCATCCAGGTACTTTAAAATTATAAGAGTAATTACAACAGCTATCTGGATTCTATAGTAACTTTACTTTGGAACCAAGCTTTCCTTAGATTGATGCTAGATGATTTTCTGTGAAATGACGTCAATGATATAATTTTTATTCGTCTTTTTCCTTATTGTTTCACTCGTTATAAATATCCACTTATTGGCACAAACATGTTACAGAAACTTACTGTGATCACGAAAACGATATCCAGAACACGATCCATATTAATCAGTTATTTATAAAAGTTATATCACCACATTAGTTTCAGCGAACACAATTATTTGAAAATCGATCACTTTATACACATATTGCCATTTACTCTTCCCTATTTATGTGAACTAAACGTAGGCATGAGAGCTAAACGTAGGCATGTGAAAAATCGATTTCGACATTTCTTCGATATCGATAGTACCTGTGTAAACTAGGTACCTACATTTGTACGGGTGGTCACTAACACACCAAACGTACAATATCAACGTACTTTGAGGCTTTGTTTGGGCAGCGAGACGCGAAAAGTGCCCTGAACTCTCACGCAAAGCGGTGAATTTCTTTTTCCCTTGTCACAAAATACTAATGTGAGAGTGCGAGTGGCTTTTTCACATCTGGTCATGATAATAAGTAAAAACAGAAATCCACTTATAGCGAGTTATCATTAAGTTTAAAATTGTCCAAAATTGACAGCATCTGCGACAAGAAACAAGCAGACAGCACAAAAAGCCTAGTAAATGTTCCCGCTGCTAGGTCTCGGGGCCTTCTAGCGAAAGGAAATAATCAAGGCCATAATCCACAACGCTGGCCAACTATAGGTTGGTAGATGACACACGACTTCAAAAGATTATTGGTATATGTCGGTTTCTTTACGATGTTTTCGCCACCGTTTTTAAGTTAGTGGCATCAGGCACATTATATCGAAAGGTTAGTGATACGCGTGAGATTGGAATATGGTACTCCGGATCGGCCGTCATCCCGACTAGACCAGCCGTAACTGGTTGACAGTTATATTATCTTGCGGGGTCGGGAGGATTTCATTAGTTTCTTAAGAAGTTCGCTACCACCTTGAAACTTAACTTTAATATGGGTTCTTGAAACCGGATATTTGAGAAAGAAACCTTGTTCCAGATGATCAAGCGGTAGGTGCTTACGTGTCTATTGAAGACTATATACCAAAATATGCTCCTTTTGGTTTTAGACCAAATGTCTTCGTTTCTACTGATATGATTTGTAGATTTTTCTACTGCATACTCGTATAATTTGTATAGTTTTGTGTAAGTACTTATACAATTATAGATTTTCAACTACAGTTGAGTACTAAATCGTTTGAAGTTGGAGATAGACGACCGAGGCGGGTAATCCGAGCGCGAGTCCATGTTCCCACCATCAGCAGCAGTTGAAACCTCATGGAGGTTTTAGTAGATAGAGGCACCATATCCATACATGGTGTAGAGTGCAACATACACCGGGCGGTAGGATATGCGTAAATGCATTTCCTCCACGTACGAAAATAGGTAGTCCAATACACCTACTAGATTGTTTTGAAAAACAACTCTGTTATTGTTATTGAAAATAATTTTATTTTTGACGTGACAACGTCTTATAAATTGGTTTGCCGGGTGACACTTCAAGAAACTGCGTTACGCTCCGCTCACGTTATGCGCTCACAACGAGAGCGAGTGAGAGGCACGCGTCCCTTCCTCTCGGGCATGGTTAGCCCACCTAAGAGCGAGAGAGACAGACATAAAAAGTGAAAGGCACGCGTCCCTTCCGTAAAATTATTTTACCACTCAAAGTCGTTGTCACGTAAAACTTTCGCCCGTATACCGACTTTACAGGCAACCAATTTTTTTTCCAGCATTTTTTGTAATGAGCCAGTAATCTTCATAAGTTTGTCTGTGTTATTTTGTTATAAGTCTGAGACCTAGTAGTCATTTTCAATTTTTAGTACTAAATAAGTCTTATTTTCTTAAAAACATTTAATAAACATAAATTCGAATATATTTCTCGTGTCTTTATTCAAGTCTTCAAGTTTGCGCAGTAAATAAAAAATACAGCATTTTAAGATTTGAAAAATTTTTTTTTTTTTTTTTTTTTAATCTTTGTTTTTTTTGGGACTTTGGTCGCTGGGCGATCATGTCAGTCCTGTTTTACATAATTTTGTATGATTACAAATGCCGTCTTAATGTATACATATCTATTTAAGTTCTCAATCATTCAAATTATTTCTTCCCTACGTTTCTCAAGTATAACAGACACTATGGTATACAAGATCCTCGCTGCATCACATTGGGGTGCAGCTAGGATTGTCTGAAACATGCCCACATCTCGTGGGTTAGTACCATACTCTCTGGCGAAAAATGTTCTCATTTGCTCGCTTCGTCCACAAGCGACCAGAAGATGGGATACATCCTCTGTGATTCCGCAGAGAGAACAGGCAGGGATTCAGCCCTACCCATCAGGTACTCGAAGTTATTAAGTGGCATGTGGCCAGAGCGAAGCCTATGAGCAATAACAATGAGGTTTCTTTTAATATTGCTATTTACAAACCAAGGTATTCGAAGGGGTTTAGCCTGCAAAGTCCCATACCAAATGCCTTTTCAGAACATATGTTGCCAAAACTCAGTTTCCATTTTTCATATATATTTTTTTATATTTATGTAAGATGTCTGTACTTTCCGGCATAAGAAACACTTCCATTCCATTTGATATGGCTGCCTTTGCAAGCTGATCAGCTTCTTCATTTCCTCTAATACCCGAGTGAGATGGAATCCATTGCAGCTTCAGATTTACGCCTTTATTTAAAAGAAGCAAGGTCTTCTTTATAATAGCATATGCTACGGTAGCGCTTCTGGCACCAGAAGTGCAACGAGCGATATGTTGTAAAGCGCTCATGCTATCGGTTAAAATTACAGCCTGTTTTATTTCGGGCCTAGATGTTACATAAGACAGTGCCTCTGAAACTGCAAATAATTCCACGTTCATAATACAATTAAAATCCGATACAATTTTGTACTTCTCTTTAACATTGCGGCTGGGTACGTAAAAGCAGCACCACACCCATCACTGGTCTTTGAACCGTCAGTGTATAGTTTATAAAAGTCTTGATAAGTAGTGTTCAACATAAGTAATGAAGTAGAAAGCAATAGTTCATTGTCGTATTGTCGTTTTGGTTCATGTATCCCGTCTATTTTTGTTTTAATAAAATTAGTATTAAGATTTGACATCCAAGTCTCCAAACTAAATAAATTCGATGCTTCACTAGACTTCATTTTTTTTCAGATTTTGTTTCTTTAAAGACAGACACAAGTAATGGTTTTTCTTTTTTGCCAATATCTATTGTCGCAGAGAAGTGTTAGCTTAGTAAGTGGTGAAATAGTTAATGTATCTGATAAGGATTGTACTTTAAGGATATATTTTGTGGCCAGATATAGACGTCTTAAACCAAGCGGCGGGATACATAACTCAGATTCCATAACGTGTATGGGCGTGGTTCGAATAAATCCTCCGATTATTCGCATTGCAGCATTTTGAATTTTATCTAATTTCGTCAAGTGTGATTTTGCTGATGAGTCATAACTAAAGCTACAGTAATCAATTCTGCTTCGTATCAAAGAAATATACATTCGCCTTAAATGTTTGGGATGTATACCCCATGAAGCGCCTGCTAATATTTTAAAGTATTCAACATCTTAAGCGTTTTAGCTCGGGTTTCATTGATATGTTTGCTCCATGTAAGTCGCTTATCCAACCAAACGCCTAAATATTTAATAGTTTGTACAGATTCGATTTGGTAGCTGTCAATGTCTAAACGAACTGGGAGTACTCCTTGTCCCCTTTGAAAGCTGCACCACTTAGTTTTTGTGTGAGAAACAGGTAGCCAAATAAATTTAACCTACGCACCACTGAGTCTAAGGTATTCTGAATAAACAAAGCGCTGCGGTCAATGTTCTTATTTTGATTAAAGAATACAAAATCATCTGCGTATTGTAAAGCAGATACATTCTCTAGCCCTTCACATATCCTGTGGGTGATAATGTTAAATAATATGGGAGATATTGGATCCCTTGTGCCAGCCCTCTTCCTGTCCATCTACTTAACATTTCTTCTTCTGGGCTGTCTTGTATTCTGAGACATCTTTGAGTCAGGAAGGACCATAAATAATTGCAAATCTGCGTGCCTATATTTAAACTATCTAATACTACTACCAATTTATCAATCAGCACTTCATTATAGGCATTTTTTGAACATCTAGAAAACTGCAAGAGTTGTTAGTTTACTAGAAAACCCTACCTGAATGTTAGACACCAAACGTACTACACAGTCCATTGAAGACTGGCGCTTCTGAAATCCACTTGTAAATGAAGGTAGAATTTTGTTTGACTCAATAAACCATTCAAGTCGTTTACATAACATTACATGGAAAATTTTACAAATGCAAGATATAAGCGAGATTGGTCTGAATTTAATTTCATTACTGTTATTATTAGATTTTGAAATTGGTACAACTTTTATATTGCGCCATTGCTGAGGCAGTATTGAGTGTTTAAAATAGCATTGAATATATGGAGTAAAAATAATTTCCTTCAGATGGTAGATAGTAAATCATAGAATACGTGATTTGATCTTCTCCTGGTGCGGTGTCTTTTTTTTTAAGCAATTCTGTAGTTCTTCTATAGAGAATTCACTTTCTAATTTATTATTTTTAGATTGAAAGGACGGCATTTGTGGTAGAACAAAATCAGGAGCTAAGCTGTATAATAGCTTTTCTTTATTATCTACAGAAACCGAAACACGGTCTCTTTTACACCTTTTACCCAACGCATGTGTCGCCACATCTCTGATAAATTAACCGTTTCGTTAATGCTACTGCAGAAACGTTGCCAACTACTTGAGCGTGCTTGTCTGTGTATTTTTTGAGCTTCAGAGATTCTGGTATTTAGTATGTCTAAGTTATTTGGAGTAGGATTACGCCGAAAGTTTTTAGCGCCAATCGCCGTTCAGCAATAGCTTTAGATAGAGCTGGCGACCAGTAAGGTTTTGGGTGAAATTTTTTAGTTGGATCTGTACATATTTTTATTAAAGGTATACTTTCATTAACGGCATAGTTTAAGTTGTTAATAAACAGATCATAACTAGACTGGATGTTATTTTCATCTACTAATGTCCTGTCAAAGCTGTTTTAATTAGATTGGCATATGTTTCCCAATTAGCTAACTTAAAATTCCGCCATTTTAAATAACTACGGGTGCAAGAATATTGCATAGAATATTTTATAATTAGGTGGTCACTGCCAAAATTTTCATGTGTAACTTGCCATTTAAAGTATACTGCAATATCTGAACTCACAAACGTAATATCAGGAGAAGTCTCTTGTAGTACACCATTCACTAATTTTACCCTGGTGGCTTCCCAGTATTTAATGAAATAAAACAATGTTCCAAAGAGGCATCAAGGACCATTTGACCTCTGCGATCATTTTACATGACCAGTTGGTATGGTGTGCATTAAAATCCCCAGCCACAATGGATTTCAAGTAAATTTCGAAAATACATTTTCCCAGTCACGATGTGTAGTTCTTACCGTGGAAGTACAATACAGTGATACAATATATTCAAGTTGTTTACAGTTTAAGACCTTGACACATAAAATCTCGATTCCTGAATTTGAAATATTAATGGAATAAGGCTGTATTTTAATCGATTTGTGTATTATTAGGGCCACTCCACCGTAAGCATCAAATCTATCGTGTCGTAAAATGTTGTAATTGCTTATCCTAATCTGTGTGTCTTGATCATCAAACCACGTCTCACTAATTATACAAATACCTATTTTTCCCGTATCAAGAACAGTTCCAGATCCAGCCTTTTGTTTTGCGTCAGGCTCTGCGCGTTCCACTGAGCAATGTTTATGCATTGGTCAGTCGAACCTACAGAGCTCTGTGCCCTGCAGTTGTTTAAGATTTGAGCGTGTCTATCCATTATTAAAAATCCTATAAAATTACTTAACGCTTCACCATTACTGTAAGTTTTCACAACAAAAGATAACACTTCATCCAATAGAAACTTTAACACTTGTTGTAGTTTATCTTCTAAATTCGCCTCCGATAAAATAATCTCTTTTGACTTGCGTAAAAATGTTGTAAATTTACTTTTGTTTCTATTTTCTTCATGAATAGCGTTATTTAAGGGAACTCCTTTTTTCACTTCTTCTCTATTGACTTGAATTTCAACTTTCTTATTATTATTATTCTTTTAATTTTCGTCTTTTGTCTGCCCTATTTTCAATATACTTTCAATAGAAGTGTCACTGCTTTCTTCAACAAGTTCGTCTGTTTGTATCTCTTTTGCTCCTACACTTTGACTATATAACAACGGTTTATATGTTTTGTTTTCGTTTATTTCTCGCTGTTGTAGTATGTATTCTTCGTAGTTTTCTTGTTTCGCTTCTACAAATTTCGACAATGCAATTTTGTAGGTGCAATTATGTTTTGACATTATCGATCGAATTCTTTTCTCTTTTTTAAACATTGGACAGGACTTGTCCATTGCCATGTGTGCACCCTTACAATTAACACACTTGTAGGAGGATAATGTAGCTTCACAGTTGGCATGTCCTTCACCACACTTTGGACATACTATTTTCTTCCTGAACGGACAGGTACGAGTTGTGTGTCCAAATTTCCAGCACGACCCACACTGGGTTACTGGGAATGTATAAGCATCGACTTTAAATCTACAGTCATACCCGTATACGTATTGTGGAAGCGTGGCTCCTTTAAACCCAAAGCGTACCGTTTCGCTGTCAACCCACTCGCCTGACCCATCCATACGTTTCAGTCTTCTCACAGAAACGATATCAAAATCACATCGGAATTCTTTTAACATCTCTTGTTCTACAAGCTCAAGCTCAATGTATTTAACTATTCCATATGATATTCCGACTTCACTGGTAAGATGACAGCGATATCCATATTTAATCAGGTTCTCATTTTCTAGTAATTTATTTGCATCTTCTCTTTTTTCAAATAATATTGCCACTCTATAGGGGCTCTTATATTTAATAAGTATTGCATCATTAATCTTCTCAGCTTTGAGCCATTTAGCTAATCCTATCTGCTTAGGCAATACATTGTAGGAAGATAGACTGACCTCAAAATTTTCAATAACTTGTTTTCGATTTCGCGTGATTTGTGTGAAACCTTCGTCTACCCTCTTTTCCACTCGCGGACGCTTGTATGTTTTCGCGCGACTGATAAGGCTTGCCGCGCTAGCGCTGCTCGCGCCGGCGCCTGTCGGTTCGGTTCCATTCAGCACATTTTTTTTGCTAGTTACACTGTCTTCTTCACTCATGTCGCTTAAATTGGTCCAAGGTCCTTGCTGGACCTCGGCCATTGTGTTTGTCGTATAAGTCAACTACAATATATAGATGTGTACCGTTAACAATAGAAAAAACAAGAATACGTGCACTCGCTATGCAGCGCTGCGCGCAACTGTGAAAAAACTTTAAAGTGTTCTACTAAAAAATTTACTCAATTTGAGTCATGACAGTATTCTTCCAAAGCAGCGATATGTGGATGTTTGTTGCATAATCACGTCGCGTCGTATGAATGGATTGGACTAAATTTTTAACACAGATTATATTCAGGAAGAACACATCAATTCTTTCAGACTACGAGTGTGTATAGTCTGTAACTATAACTGTCTAAAAAATCTATAACTGTGTTACAATTTTGTTCTCGATTTGTTCATGCGTTACGATGTGATTGAGCAACAAACACCCAAACATTGACATTTATAACATTAGGAAGTAGGATAGTGGGGTTTGTTCTTAAATTTACTAGAACATAAAAAAACATCAAAATTCTTAATTAGATAGATAAACTCTTTATTGCACTTAACAAAACAAACAACTTAAAAAACCATCTTAAAGTATAGTAGCAAATGGCGACCTTATCGCTAAAAGCGATCTCTTCCAGGCAACCATGGGATGGAAAAGAAGTTAAAGTATAGAAAGACGGGAGTAATCAAATAAAGAGTTATTTGATACCTTAATATATATATAAAAAAAAAAGTTAATTAAGATACTAATCATTGACTAAAATAAAATAGGCATACATTCTAATAAGAATACATGCTAATACATAAATAACCTTTATTACATATACTAATACATATATAAATACACTTGGAACAAATACTTAATCTAAGTTAATAGTCCATTAGCAGCCGTAGCCGTAGAACGTTAATACCGAATATGTTTACGGTTATGATTGTTAAATTATTATTATTTATCGATAAAGTAAAGCACATCCCTATAGTAGGAAAATTAGCGTTAAACATAAACTAATGGTAGTTTATTTCATAATCACGTTATTCGAAACTTTGTTTGAGTGTATATGTACGAGTATTATGTATGTATATTCGCTCGTACCACTGTAATGAATGTTCAGTATGCATTTGAATGAAATATATTAAGTATTAAGTAAATCACCTAGAATAATTTAAAAATAATAATGTATCTATACATACATAGTCAAATTATAAATGTACATAGATAAAATGTTAGTTGACCCAAATCTGAGACCAATGTTCGGGATTGAGACTGGCAGTTATATTTTTTATTTTCTATTGTTACTTCTGACTACAGAAGAAACAGCGACTGCATAGGTCTTAGTTTTTGACCGTGTCTTTGGAGTGGGGTCCAACAATAATTTTATACTAGAAATTGTTTTTTGTCTCAATAAATATTTTGTCATTTGTCATTTGTAAATTTTTAACCCGTAAAAATTCCTTTGGCTTACGGGGTACTCTTAAATACATTAAAGAGACACAAGTAGGCATTTTTGCTTGCGTAAGTGACTGAATATGATTATATAATAATATATACCTACGCGGCATATGACTACATACAATGTAGAACGTGATTCTTACGAGCACGAGCGCAATATCTGGGAAATGGTGTGTGTCTTAGAGAATAAAAAAAATTGCAGTCATAGAAACTGCCGATCGAAGTGAAAACTTGTGACTCATAATTTGATAGCTTACTTTGGAAACTACGCGGGTGATATCGGAAGGCGCGGCCATGGTCGGAAGTTTCCCCGAGCGTGACGCTAGAATTCAATTCATAGCTCACGAAAAATCTGTCTGTGGTGCGCCAAAAGAAGTTTTTTTTAAATATCAGGTACCTACATTTTTGTAGAAAATTTAGAGCTCTACAACTTTGTCGCCGAAAATATTTCGATAAAGCTTACCGTTTTCGAGAAAAGTCGAAAATTTGTATTTTAACCCCGAGTAGTCAAGAAGCACACATGCGATCGAAGGGGACTTTTGGCACTTAATTTGTAATGGTAACCATAAGGTAAGTACCTATCTGCAGGAATTTGGCTCTGTCGGAATTTTTGTTGTTTGACCACTATTTTTATGTCTTAACTAGCTGAACCCGCTACTTCGTTCGCGTAAGCAGATGTTACTGACTTATACATTAGCTGTAAGTATCGTACGTCAAAATATTTGGATAAGTAGTCATTGAAACACCGAGTGAATTTGTTGTCCCACACAAAAAATTATTCAATTTTATCATCTTTATTTTTCTTTTTGTAAACAAAATCAAACATACTTAGTAAGGTTTTGTAGTATCGAACATAGCCGCAAGTGTTAAGTTTGTAGGATTTTTATAGGATACATTATGAAAAGTTTGAAGCTGATGTGCATGATCTGATACCTACTTATCTCTTTTTACCCGCAAGCTGTTTTCTAGCTGTTACCCGCGACTTCGCCCGCGTAAAACAGAAAAAGAATCAACGAACGTAAGAATCCAAATTCGTTTTAGCAGCAAAAAACTACATTAGTAGAATTTAGAATACCAGGAACGCTACCTAGTGATGAAAGAAAAAATACATACCACAACAGCAAGACATCGATTTAAATGGTCTAAAGTGCTTTTAGATGTAAACTGGCATTAGCGACATCTAATGAGAATATAATGTTGCATGTTTTTTTATTAGGTTTTATTTTACGCGATAACTCCGCTTATTGCGAATTGATTTTGATAACTCCTTTTTTGTTTGGTAGAAAATACTTCAGAGGTGATCTCATATATCGAAAACATGGGAGGTAGTTTTTCGAATATCAACAAAAAACTAAAATCAGCTTAGATTTATCTGTACGACAAAGTCATAGATAGCTTCTTATAAAATGTAGTCGAATGACAGAATTAAATTACCTGTCATTGAAGTAGATTTTTGTTCTATAGGAGAAAACATGTTAGCATAATAAGTAGCAGCATAAACCACCCATTAAATGTTCCCTCTGCTGGGCGTCGTCGGAGCTTTCTCTCGCAAGGAGAGAGTCAAGGCTATAATCCACCACGCTGACCCAGTGTCGATTGGTGGATGACATATGACTTAGAACTTAGATTCTTGGTACATTTCGGTTTCCTCACGATGTTTTCCTTCACGGTGATGATCATCACGTCCATGACATCCTCCTTGTTTGAAGTCGGTTATAACCGAATGATGTTTGTTTTTCAACACAAAAATATATGTTTGATAATTATTTTTTTCATTCAAGACGACGCGACGCGATCACTTGGGCACGTTCTAGATATAGATATTCTGTGGATCGTCTGAGATACACAGAATACTTAGAAGTTAGTATGTATCGAACGCGCCGCGCGTGTCGTTATTATTTAATGTTTGTGTAATTTCCGAACCACCAGACCGATAATGTTCAAATTTTGACGGGACAATATAAAAAATGTGTTCTTTCTAACAAAAAAAGAATTAATGAAATTAAACAACGCAAACATGAGTTACGACCTAATACACATTCTCACTTTCACCCTCTATCGCAAGAAAACCGATCAGAATTTGGGGATCAAAATTAGCCTATAGCAATCTCCTTAGTATAAACTAAAATCATGCCAAGTTTCAACTGAATCAGAAGTTTCGGCGTGATGCGTGATCCCTATGCAGAAAGACAGACAGACATGAAAGAAAAAAAATGCAGTTTCGCGATCAGTATCGACTATGGAGTGCTCCAAAAAAAAGTTCTCAAAATATCTTCAATGTACACAATTCGAGCCGTTACAGTTCTGTTATAAGTATAAATTGACCGGACTATTTCGATACATGAAATCTTTAGTTCGCTTCATCGACATTCGTTGTAGAAGTATTTCTTTAATTCTATATACGACTAGGTATTGTTGAATAATACTAAAATTCTAAGTCACAAGTTTCATAAGTTCAATTCTTTTTTTAACTTTTGCAGGTTTACACTTGACCGCTATCTCGCCTGATATTATGTGACGATGCGGTCTACGATGATGTGTATTTACCTAGAAGTAACCGATTCTTTCATTCTCGATAACCCACTCAGGCAAAACATGCCACAGCCTAGAAGCTCTTATCACAAAAGTAGAGCCAAACCACTTCGTTCCTGTCTTTGAAACATCAACCCTGAAACATAGTTGCTTCTTCGAGCTATGACACAGATTAATAGCCTGTTGATCGGCGGTGAAACGAATCTTGATTAAATTCACAAGTCACCAGTGAGGGCGCAGGACGACGTAAAAAGCCGCGCTGTGATTAGTCGAATCACGTCGAATATCCATGTAATGTGGCACTACTTGCCACTAAAGATCGGACAAAACGAGATAGAGTTATGCAAACTTCTAAGGACAGAGCAGGATGCAAAGAAAGACATCAACGGGTTCCCATTTCGTTATTTTTTTTATGTTCGTTTCAGTTTTGTAGATTGATGATGTTATGTTTTTCTAATTATTGCATTCAATTACATACTTGTGAAATGATATACCGTCCTTTGTAAAGCTGGATGTCCTGCTATTCTTTCCGCACCATTTCACTGAGCAGAAACCCACATTTTAGGTTTTTTTTGCCAGCACTCTTTCTAAACCTGACTGACCGAACTCACAAAAGGTATAGCGCAATAGGCGTGACGACAGGTCCGACAATTATATTAAACTAGCTTTTACCCGCGACTTCGTCCGCGCCACTTATTTATTAAAGTAATTGAGGCAGTACCTACTCGTATGTCTACTACCATACAAATTCACGTTTCCTAATCAAAATCGGTCTAAGTCAAAGTTTTATATTTATTAATAAATGTACAATTTACACGACGAAATTACAAAAAAACTATGTTCTCAAAAATCAAAAACAGACTTTAATTTAAAATCATATTGGGACGGTCCACTAAATTTTATTATAGTATATTAGTAGATATTAGTAGATATATCGTCTGATTACATGAACGCAAATTTTAGTTTGTTGTTCATATTTCAAAAACCGCCGCACTGATTTCGATAAAATTTATATGACCACCTCTGAACTATAATCTACCAACCAAAAAAATATCCATCTAAATTGATTCACAATTGGAAATACAACTGGATTGAAAACCTCCTCTTTTTTTGAAGTTGGTTAAAAATAGCATACAAAGAGTGCAAAGATCCTTCCATGCACACTTTTACTCGTCATTTCCATTCTTTTCAACTCTTTTTCTGTGATAAAAAGTCGCCGTTGTCCTTTCCTAAGTCTAGTCTATCTGTGCACCAAATTGTAACAAACTCTTTAAGTGGCTTAGGCGTTAGGCGGTAACGGACAGAGAGAGTTACTTTCATATATATAATTTCATATTAGAACAAAAATAACGTACCTATTAAACAAAGAAATAATGATATAGTATAGACAATAGTAGATACACGAATTAAATTTATTACCTACCTCTTGATTAAAAAACATATAAAATTTAACAAACCTCCTTTAAAACTATTTGCACTTCATTTTATTTCAGCGAATAATGAAATGAAATGAAATGAAAAAATATTTATTTACATAAACATAAACATGAAATGGTTTTCCAGTAAATCAAGTTTTATTTATTTATAGCCTATGTTTATGGTTGGCACATCATAGAATACACTGCAGCTCCCGCACTAGGCAACGCCTGTGACGCGGGAACCAAGATACGAATTTCCAAAATGAAACACCTCTAATTGTATAATACACAAAATAAATTGAAAAACAAGTTCAGGAACAGCAAAAAATACATATCTATATATATTTATATATATATATATATATATATATATATATATCAATGCAGGCTTATTTCTCTGGTAAAACTACAAAATTCTCACACTATACCTCGCATTAATCCAAAAGGTAAAAAGGTAAATTATCATGAGATACGATTACACTAAATGTAAATAACACAATTTAATACCTATCTACGAGTACATACACAAATAGCCATAAAATAAACATATCCACATATTTGTTTTATTAATATTTTGCTTAATAAAGTTGTTATTTTAAACCTACCAAAAACATTTCCAATGGAAGAATAAATGCCATAGCGAAAGTAAAATCAGGATATAATTTTTAGCAAATCTTCAGTCTCCGAATAATCAAGTGCATTTAAAAAATTGTTCAGTGACCTTTTAGCTTCACGAATACAAAAAAGGGCTTCGTATTATGAATGTAAGAACTTAAATAATTCAATTATTTTTACCGACAATAATCAAACTTTTATACTAAGTACCTATAACTAACAATATGTATTTATAGTATTTAACTTAAGAAAGTAATCAAAGCTAATAGACTTATTTAATACAATTTTTTAAAGTAATATTTTTTAAGAACAATGAAAAACAACACTAAATAACTATGTGTATAACAACAATAAAGAACTATATCACGAAAATACACACACAAAATAACACTAAACTATAGAATCACGAAAATACACACGCAAACTAATTTTAAAATTAACAACGACAAACCAAAACCACCAAATTACAGCATCCAGATGTACGATAAAAAAATAATGACGAACAAAAAAAGCAATACAATGACACAACTAAAGAAAATAAGTACCTATTTAATTGTCTAACCCAAAAACTTAAAGATACTAATTTCAAGTTATTTTAATAATCACAAAACCCTGCAACTAAGTAACTAAATCGAATTGTGAAAATGTGATTAGAAAACAAAACAAAACACATTTACACAATTTCACAAAATTATTTACACTTAAGGGCGTGTGGGCCGTAATTTTGAATTTTTAAAACAACTTTAAGACCTTTAAAATAGTGTATTAAACTCTGAAAAAAATATATGTAATAGTTAAGGATCTAATCTAGTGTAATTCGCAGTCAATAACACGATTTAATGAATTTTACTTGACAGAAAAAAATCCCAAAGTTACCCCTTTTCAAAAAGGTTTTACAAGTTTATGAGTAAACTAATGAATTTTTACTAAATTTTGTACTCAACGAAAGCCACTAAAAGTTATAGATGCATTCGCAGAGTTTGACTTGATAAAAAATATCAGTTATTCACTATGTTTTAATATCTACCATATATATAGCGCGCCGTTCGGCAAGCCTGATCAGTCGCGTTTCGGCGCTCACGGACGACGGGTCTGTGCTTGATTTTGCAATTTTGACAACCGATAAATTTTAAATATTACGATCATAGTGCCACAGTATAACAATATCAGTAGGTATTACTAGTGAAGCACGCTATGATCTTGATTTTTGATACCGTTTTCATTGGAATTGCAAATAGACGCTGATACTAATTAGTAAGCTGTTTACTTTATGTTGTAGACCAAAAGGAGAGTCTCAAAAAACTGACGTCGATACCACATCAGTAAAAAATTCAATGCGGATGCAATGGAAAATAGACAAGTATCGGTAAAATATTCGTCCGTTAAATCAGAGATCGAGATAAGGAAATAATGAGAGGGGAGAAATCCCCTGCGTAAATCCCCTAATATAAATGCAAGTATATGCCATTTAGGTAAATTCTTTGGTAGTAAGGTACTTAGTACTTGGTAGAAAAGTCCTCACATACAGATTTTACCACTTTGGAAGAGACTTTCGCGCAAACTATTCAGTTTAGAAAAAAATGTTAGGAACTTCAATACAATTTTGAACACCTTTCCATAGATACACGTATGGTTTTGTTAGAATTTTTATTTTTATATTTCTTTTCCAAGTTTGTGACACCACCAAAACTTATTGATTTTTTTTTTTTTTTTTGTATGAAAATGTTAATATTGTTCATAGAAATTTAGACACTCGACCAAATTAGTTAAGAAGCCTTTTAGGCAGTAAAATTACTCGTAGAATTTAACTCTGCACTAAATTTCCGATTCGTATTTTTTATATAAGGTTTAAAATCATTTCCTGAGCATAAAATAACAAAATAATAACAAATCCAGGTGGAGCTTCAAGCACCAGCTCGAAAAAACGTTTTTGGCTGATATGAAAAAGTATTATTATTGTAGAAAATAAAATTTCCCATCTTTTGTTGCCAGTAAACTTTTTTTTCGAACTTACCGATTACGATTTATTATGTCAAATTTGATGATAACAATGTAAAAATAATAAGATGTGAATTCTGTTCCCAGTAGCATAAACATGTCCCTTTTTACCGGAATGGAAGAAGGGTTATGTTTTCGCGCGTATCTTTATGTTTGTAAATCTTTTATTTCCACATATCTTCCAAACGGCTGGATGGATTTTGGTAACAAAGATATTCTAAGACTAGTCTGACTCGCCAAAGTGTCCTTAGATAGTTAGATTAGTTAGATTAGTAGTCGGGTTTTTAAATTAAAGTTATTCTATCATATTGCTCGTTGCTCTAATAAACAGCAGCGTTCATCATCATGATTGAAGAGTTGAACGAAGAGTTTGGTCTCCACTTTTGTAATAAGAACAAATAAGCTGTGAAACGCATTGTCGAAGGTTCGAACCTTGGGGTTACGAGGTACACTGTGCTTGTTTCTATTAGAGAAACAAGTTCCATCGTAGACCACATCATTTACATCCACTATTATCAGCATCATCGCAATCGTATCATTAAATGGGTTATAAATCGTAAACGGTAAGTTTTACAAAAAAGTTTACTAGCAACAGAAGATGCAAAATTTTATTTTCTACAATTATTGTCAAAATGTATAGTTTCCAAAATATCGGCTAAAACAGTTTTTTTCAATTAGCGTTTGAAACTCTACCTGGATCTATGAGCATTTTATAATTTTATGCTCAGTAAGTGATGTTTACCTCATAGAAAGAAAAATTGGATTAGAAATTTAGTGCAAAGTTGACCAAAAACCTTCTATTTTTACTGGCCTTTCATTACGTTTCAGCACATTTTTTAAATTTTAACGAACTTGTGAATTATTTGGAAACATTTTAAAAAGATGCATGAAATTGGAAAAGCCGTTCTCAACTTATAGTGTGACCAAAAAGGAAAGGTTGGGTTTTGTATATCTACGAGTATAGATAAATTTAATATTTCTTCGTTTCCCTTCACAATTCACAAAATTGTTATCACTAGTATAAACAGTATAAACAAATCTTGAACAAAAAATGAGTTTAAATTACATAGTCCAATATTTTAATGTTATTTCTGCACTGTGGCACCGATTCCGCGGTCGGTGACGGTCGCGAGAACAAGACAGCGTTAAATGCCTAATTTGACAGAACTACCTGGCCTTAATTACCGTAAATCCACAGAAAAGCCTCTTATTACTTATTATGAATCTAACTTATTTACGTTTATAGAATTTTGAAACTCCTAAATTACCTATAATATTTAAGAACTCAGAAAATGGTTTAGAAAATGGTTTAAATTAGTAATTTTTTGACACTAATTAAATCTTCATTTTAACATGAAAAAGCAATCTTTCTTTGAATAGACTTCCTACCTATTTTATTAAAAGTATAACTTTTAAAGATTGATAAGACAAAACACCTAGTAAAAAATACGCACGAAAATTGCTCATACAATTAACAACGACATAACGACATTTAATAAAACCTATACGAACAAATAATAACGACGAATAAAATCAGCAAGCAGTAAAATCACCCAACTAAAGAAAAAAATTACTCAAGAATCTAACCCAAAAACCTAAATATACTATTTATTTCACGTTTTTTAATAATAATAAAATCGTGTAAATCGAATTGAAATCAATATTCAGTCAATATAAATGATTTTTTAACGAAAAACTACATTTATCGGACGCGTGTGTCACAGTCGTCTGCCCTCACGTGTCTACCCGTTCGGGTAAGCATTGCTTACCCGAACGGGCAGAACACATACGCTAATAATATGCTTACTAAGCATATTTAGCGATATTTCCTCTCCCACGCCGCGCGGCGCCACGCCCCGTCGCGCCGCGCGCGGCGCCGGTGGCGCGTCTTGCGATGTTCCGCGACGTTAATCAAAATCCCCTTATATAAGTATCCCCGTATAGTTAGAAATTTTAAATTGCTGGAACAAACGTTTATCGACTCCATTTCAAGTGTCTAGATACAAAGTTTCATGGTTTTATCTTCAATAATATTGAACTTCCAGACTTTCACCCCCAATTCCACCCCCGTAGGTACAGTTCGAAACTACAAAACTGCTAAAACATACATTTTATGGTTTCGTGTTAAAAATCGAGACGTAAAGTTTCATAGTTCTTCAACAATGACGAAGTTTTCCATATAAACTTTCATGCCTTATTTTAACCCTTTCAACCCTTTTTTCGGAACAAAAAGTAGCCTATGTACTTTCTCGGGATCTATTCTATCTATGTATCAAATTTCATCAAAATCTGTTGGTTGGTTTAGGCGGTAAAGACGGACAGACAGACAGACAGACAGAGTTACTTTCGCATTTATAATATTAGTATGGATTATTTGATACTAGCCTGCCACGCTTCGCTATAGTATATTGTGATGCAAAAATTAGATAAAAACAATCCTTGATGCAGATTATATATCATTTTAAAATTTCAATTCGATTGGAGCAGAACTTTTTGAGTTTTTGAAGCGTACACAAACCAACATAACTTTTTTATATATAGAGATAATGATAGTATTTAAATAGAATAAAATATGTACTTACCAATTTTAATTTTGTTATGTTTTAGTTTAACTTCCTTTATGATTATTCAAAGCTAGTCATTTTAAAAGTATAAGAGAGACGATCTTCTTAGCATTCCATGGATTCACCGTGCGGGTGCCGGGTCCATCGTGTGGCAGAGAGAGAAAAACACGAGTAGTTCCCGAGACTTGTGACTCGGGCGTAGGTTTAAGGGGCCCCTTTCTGACGTACATCAACACTCACCTTCACCACTCGTTTTTCTCTCCCTGCCCAGCCAAATCTGATATGAGCCTACTAGTGCAGCTTTAGATACACGTTCTAGTATAGAACTTACAGCACTTCTGGATAAGCCAAGGTCTTTCAGTAGGTTTAGAGAGATTTTGCTGGTATACCTCTCGCTCCCACTTCTACAGCGTATAAACTAACTACATAGCCGTTTTTGTTAATTCGTTTAGGAGGTCGTAATACTTATTTTGTTTCATCGCGTGGTCTTTAGGTATATTAGTTTCCCACGGTACGGTAAGTTCTACAAGGACTATGCGTTTCGTAGCTCTAGAAAAAGGAAAATGTCCGGTCTGGATGACGAAACACCCACATCCTCTGGGATTTTGTAGTGCTTTTCATACGTGTCCATTAAAATAGTCCAATCAGGTGCTGTACCCAGGATTGAGTAAGGCTTGTTCCTGGAGTTTGAAGTTGAGCCTTCTTTTACAAAGTTAATTTGTCTGTTGTTTGTCGTCAATCCTTTTGGGCTCTAGCTACCGAAAGGCTCATGGCTTCACGTATGATTTCAAGTACTCTGTCATGACGCCGTGAGTAATGACCCCCATTAGGAGCACCTTGCATCCCACCAATATGTGCCTTGCTGTACATATCGCCTCTCCACAAGTATAGCAACATTTTTCAGAGGCTTTTCCCCACCTTACCAAGTTACTCTGGTCAGGGAGGGTCATTTGGAATGCATTTAGATAAAATTTTAATAAGGCAGGGGACCAGTCATAGATCAAGGTGCGCCATTTTAGAGCTAATGGGATACAGAACTCACCTATGGTTAACCACTCACTTTGCATTTCTAAATTCATAGCGTGCACTTTGTAACCGTCATTTTCGTCTTGTTGTAGAAAGGTTTTTACCATGTCTCGGTCTTCCTTTTTTTCTCGCACCCAACCCAGCAGTATTTACTTGTGCACCTGCCATAAATTGTTTATGGAATTGAAGTCTAGATTCCAGGTCTGAAGCAGTTTTGTCTTTTGGGAGAGATGTAATTAATTCGTCTTGCGACTTTCCCAAAACATGCGTTTTGTAACTCTTAGGTGTTTGTAAAGTTCAGACGGTTTCTTTAGTTTCAGCCCAAAACTATTGTGATCCCTAAAAGAGTAGAGGATCAGCCGGATGTGCCAATCCGAACCATATGACTTCAATATCTTTATGACATTGGCATCTAGCTTTGCCAGGAGAGTTTTACCGATGTCATATACTAGGAAAGGCCAAGTGAGACGTGATGTGAGGTAGTTGTCATATATCCATGCTTTTTGATATTGCTGATAGGCTGCTGGTCTACCTTATTGAGGTTGTTCATGAAATTTTCAACAACCACCTCTAATGATGGTGTACGTCCTTTGTGATCTATCTTTCTACCAAGAAATTTGAAAGGCACTGCCTCTGCAATTGTGGCAACTCCTTGGCCACTTATGGAGAGTCCCGGATCGTAAGACGTATATTTGGTATTTCTTCTACCCAGACAAAGACAATGACATTTAGATGGTTTAGTCCTCATTCCCTCCGTCCATGTACAGAACTCATCGACTTCGTTCAACAATTCTTGACACTGTTTGGGATTACGTGTAAGTATTGCAAGGTCGTCCGCAAAGGCCAAGATTGACTCAGTGTACTTATTGTTGATTTTAAACCGATAGCCCATTTCTTTTCACGGGATATTAATTTGTCTACTAAAATATTTATAACTATATTAAATGCTATTGGTGATAAGCAGCACCCTTGGAATAGTCCTACATTGTATTCAAGTGGTTTTGTGTATTCCTTGTTTACTGCTATGACGAATTTTAAGTGGCAATAATAAGAATTAATTATGTCAATAATTTCAGCAGGAAAGTTATACCATTTTAGGGCAAATATCATAAGTTCATGCTGGACAGAACCAAACGCGTTCTCTAGGTCTATCCAGCAGACTGTAATTTGCCTCTCATGTGTTCTGGCATCTTTCAAACTTTCTGCTAGTAATGTATTGTGTTCCAGGCATCCAGAAATACCAGGCAAGAACCCTTTCTGGTGATTGGGCCTGAAATACCTATTGCTAGTCATAAATGTGGTCATTTTGTTTGCAAAATACTGAAAAGATTTTAGAAATTGTATTGGTTAGGGCTATCGGTCTGGTGTCTTTGGGATGAGTTACTTCCTGCTTTTTAGGGATGAGGACAAAATTGCTCTTCCAAATGCTACTGGGACTTGCTTTCTTGACCAGATCTTAATGAATATATTCAAGATATGTTTACGAACTGATGGACACTTTTTATACACTATGTAAGGAATGCCATCTGGGCCAGGAGCTGATTTAGTAGTTTTCTTTTAATTTGATAGTTTACTTCCTCTTCACTAGGTGGGGTGCCTTGAAAGCCTGTCAGAGGATCATTAGGTCTTTGGATGTTTGGTTCTACGTACGAGCTCCCGCGTTTAGGCACTTCGTATGTGCTTTTAAAGTGATCGTAAATTTGCGCGTTAGTCAAGATAAGCTTTCCATTTTGCTCCCTGAAAATATTTTGGAGTATTGAAAAGGGGTTTTTATCAAAGTCTACTTCGTGTTTAGCTCTGTTAAAATTATCACGATTTTTACTAATTTGAAGCGATATTCCTTGTATTAATTTAAGGATTGATCTTAGAGCCCTGGACAGTTGGTGACTTAGATGGTTATCGCCCATGGTTTTAGCTACACGAAGACGTTTTATTAACTCTCTTTTCTTCCTCCGCAATTTCATTTTGAACATATTTTCCTTGCTATTTTGAGCATAACAAGTTGATGGTGGGTAATGTTCCGAGAAGTATATATATATATGGTGTCCTGGAAAGTTTCTACTTGGCTGTTTAGGTCTTGTTTTGGCCCAAGATGTTCTAATAAGATCGCCAAGTTTTCGTCATGAACTTTCCAGGTAGAGTTTTTAAACTGGGAATGCCAAGACGTGTCCTGATGACAATGGACTCCTGGTAGTTTTCACTCGATGGTTCACCTTGGGATATATGAGGGTCAACTCTATCCATAGTGTTTGTCGAAGTACTGACCGACGGCTGTCGTGCTTCAACACCATCATGTGTCTTTAAATGCTTTTGGTACCAGGCTCGTCTCTTGTAAATTTTCCCGCACACAGGGCATCTCAAGTCCGTATTCGCGCCAGGGTCGTCATTACTATCACACGGTGGACAGATCTTCCGCCCCGCCTCTCGGACTGTCCCAGGGTATTATTCTTATTTGGACTTTTAGCGATTTAATTCCCGGGCTTGGCTTGCTAGGCCTTCACCCTCGGCTGTCTTTCCAACAGTCAGATGTCTTTCCATCCGTCAGATGTCTTTTCCACCAGCCATCTGTCTTTCCAGCGTCATCCGTCTCTCCGGGCTGTCATTTTTGTTTGAGACGATCTTCTTAGCATTCCATGGATTCACCGTGCGGGTGCCGGGTCCATCGTGTGGCAGAGAGAGAAAACACGAGTAGTTCCCGAGACTTGTGACTCGGGCGTAGGTTTAAGGGGCCCCTTTCTGACGTACATCAACACTCACCTTCACCACTCGTTTTCTCTCCTGCCCAGCCAAATCTGATATGAGCCTACTAGTGCAGCTTTAGATACACGTTCTAGTATAGAACTTACAGCACTTCTGGATAAGCCAAGGTCTTTCAGTAGGTTATAGAGAGATTTTGCTGGTATACCTCTCGCTCCCACTTCTACAGCGTATAAACTAACTACATAGCCGTTTTTGTTAATTCGTTTAGGAGGTCGTAATACTTATTTTGTTTCATCGCGTGGTCTTTAGGTATATTAGTTTCCCACGGTACGGTAAGTTCTACAAGGACTATGCGTTTCGTAGCTCTAGAAAAAGGAAAATGTCCGGTCTGGATGACGAAACACCCACATCCTCTGGGATTTTGTAGTGCTTTTCATACGTGTCCATTAAAATAGTCCAATCAGGTGCTGTACCCAGGATTGAGTAAGGCTTGTTCCTGGAGTTTGAAGTTGAGCCTTCTTTACAAAGTTAATTTGTCTGTTGTTTGTCGTCAATCCCTTTTGGGCTCTAGCTACCGAAAGGCTCATGGCTTCACGTATGATTTCAAGTACTCTGTCATGACGCCGTGAGTAATGACCCCCATTAAGGAGCACCTTGCATCCCACCAATATGTGCCTTGCTGTACATATCGCCTCTCCACAAGTATAGCAACATTTTTCAGAGGCTTTTCCCCACCTTACCAAGTTACTCTGGTCAGGGAGGGTCATTTGGAATGCATTTAGATAAAATTTTAATAAGGCAGGGGACCAGTCATAGATCAAGGTGCGCCATTTTAGAGCTAATGGGATACAGAACTCACCTATGGTTAACCACTCACTTTGCATTTCTAAATTCATAGCGTGCACTTTGTAACCGTCATTTTCGTCTTGTTGTAGAAAGGTTTTTACCATGTCTCGGTCTTTCCTTTTTTTTCTCGCACCCAACCCAGCAGTATTTACTTGTGCACCTGCCATAAATTGTTTATGGAATTGAAGTCTAGATTCCAGGTCTGAAGCAGTTTTGTCTTTTGGGAGAGATGTAATTAATTCGTCTTGCGACTTTCCCAAAACATGCGTTTTTGTAACTCTTAGGTGTTTGTAAAGTTCAGACGGTTTCTTTAGTTTCAGCCCAAAACTATTGTGATCCCTAAAAGAGTAGAGGATCAGCCGGATGTGCCAATCCGAACCATGACTTCAATATCTTTATGACATTGGCATCTAGCTTTGCCAGGAGAGTTTTACCGATGTCATATACTAGGAAAGGCCAAGTGAGACGTGATGTGAGGTAGTTGTCATATATCCATGCTTTTTGATATTGCTGATAGGCTGCTGGTCTACCTTATTGAGGTTGTTCATGAAATTTTCAACAACCACCTCTAATGATGGTGTACGTCCTTTGTGATCTATCTTTCTACCAAGAAATTTGAAAGGCACTGCCTCTGCAATTGTGGCAACTCCTTGGCCACTTATGGAGAGTCCCGGATCGTAAGACGTATATTTGGTATTTCTTCTACCCAGACAAAGACAATGACATTTAGATGGTTTAGTCCTCATTCCTCCGTCCATGTACAGAACTCATCGACTTCGTTCAACAATTCTTGACACTGTTTGGGATTACGTGTAAGTATTGCAAGGTCGTCCGCAAAGGCCAAGATTGACTCAGTGTACTTATTGTTGATTTTAAACCGATAGCCCCATTTCTTTTCACGGGATATTAATTTGTCTACTAAAATATTTATAACTATATTAAATGCTATTGGTGATAAGCAGCACCCTTGGAATAGTCCTACATTGTATTCAAGTGGTTTTGTGTATTCCTTGTTTACTGCTATGACGAATTTTAAGTGGCAATAATAAGAATTAATTATGTCAATAATTTCAGCAGGAAAGTTATACCATTTTAGGGCAAATATCATAAGTTCATGCTGGACAGAACCAAACGCGTTCTCTAGGTCTATCCAGCAGACTGTAATTTGCCTCTCATGTGTTCTGGCATCTTTCAAACTTTCTGCTAGTAATGTATTGTGTTCCAGGCATCCAGAAATACCAGGCAAGAACCCTTTCTGGTGATTGGGCCTGAAATACCTATTGCTAGTCATAAATGTGGTCATTTTTGTTTGCAAAATACTGAAAAGATTTTAGAAATTGTATTGGTTAGGGCTATCGGTCTGGTGTCTTTGGGATGAGTTACTTCCTGCTTTTTAGGGATGAGGACAAAATTGCTCTTCCAAATGCTACTGGGACTTGCTTTCTTGACCAGATCTTAATGAATATATTCAAGATATGTTTACGAACTGATGGACACTTTTTATACACTATGTAAGGAATGCCATCTGGGCCAGGAGCTGATTTAGTAGTTTTCTTTTTAATTTGATAGTTTACTTCCTCTTCACTAGGTGGGGTGCCTTGAAAGCCTGTCAGAGGATCATTAGGTCTTTGGATGTTTGGTTCTACGTACGAGCTCCCGCGTTTAGGCACTTCGTATGTGCTTTTAAAGTGATCGTAAATTTGCGCGTTAGTCAAGATAAGCTTTCCATTTTGCTCCTGAAAATATTTTTGGAGTATTGAAAAGGGTTTTATCAAAGTCTACTTCGTGTTTAGCTCTGTTAAAATTATCACGATTTTTACTAATTTGAAGCGATATTCCTTGTATTAATTTAAGGATTGATCTTAGAGCCCTGGACAGTTGGTGACTTAGATGGTTATCGCCCATGGTTTTAGCTACACGAAGACGTTTTATTAACTCTCTTTTCTTCCTCCGCAATTTCATTTTGAACATATTTTCCTTGCTATTTTGAGCATAACAAGTTGATGGTGGGTAATGTTCCGAGAAGTATATATATATGGTGTCCTGGAAAGTTTCTACTTGGCTGTTTAGGTCTTGTTTTGGCCCAAGATGTTCTAATAAGATCGCCAAGTTTTCGTCATGAACTTTCCAGGTAGAGTTTTTAAACTGGGAATGCCAAGACGTGTCCTGATGACAATGGACTCCTGGTAGTTTTCACTCGATGGTTCACCTTGGGATATATGAGGGTCAACTCTATCCATAGTGTTTGTCGAAGTACTGACCGACGGCTGTCGTGCTTCAACACCATCATGTGTCTTTAAATGCTTTTGGTACCAGGCTCGTCTCTTGTAAATTTTCCCGCACACAGGGCATCTCAAGTCCGTATTCGCGCCAGGGTCGTCATTACTATCACACGGTGGACAGATCTTCCGCGCCCCGCCTCTCGGACTGTCCCAGGGTATTATTCTTATTTGGACTTTTAGCGATTTAATTCCCGGGCTTGGCTTGCTAGGGCCTTCACCCTCGGCTGTCTTTCCAACAGTCAGATGTCTTTCCATCCGTCAGATGTCTTTTCCACCAGCCATCTGTCTTTCCAGCGTCATCCCGTCTCTCCGGGCTGTCATTTTTGTTTGAGACGATCTTCTTAGCATTCCATGGATTCACCGTGCGGGTGCCGGGTCCATCGTGTGCAGCAGAGAGAAAACACGAGTAGTTCCTGAGACTTGTGACTCGGGCGTAGGTTTAAGGGCCCCTTTCTGACGTACATCAACACTCACCTTCACCACTCGTTTTTTCTCTCCTGCCCAGCCAAATCTGATATGAGCCTACTAGTGCAGCTTTAGATACACGTTCTAGTATAGAACTTACAGCACTTCTGGATAAGCCAAGGTCTTTCAGTAGGTTATAGAGATTTTGCTGGTATACCTCGCGCCCCACTTCTACAGCGTATAAACTAACTACATAGCCGTTTTTGTTAATTCGTTTAGGAGGTCGTAATACTTATTTTGTTTCATCGCGTGGTCTTTAGGTATATTAGTTTCCCACGGTACGGTAAGTTCTACAAGGACTATGCGTTTCGTAGCTCTAGAAAAAGGAAAATGTCCGGTCTGGATGACGAAACACCCACATCCTCTGGGATTTTGTAGTGCTTTTCATACGTGTCCATTAAAATAGTCCAATCAGGTGCTGTACCCAGGATTGAGTAAGGCTTGTTCCTGGAGTTTGAAGTTGAGCCTTCTTTACAAAGTTAATTTGTCTGTTGTTTGTCGTCAATCCCTTTTGGGCTCTAGCTACCGAAAGGCTCATGGCTTCACGTATGATTTCAAGTACTCTGTCATGACGCCGTGAGTAATGACCCCATTAAGGAGCACCTTGCATCCCACCAATATGTGCCTTGCTGTACATATCGCCTCTCCACAAGTATAGCAACATTTTTCAGAGGCTTTTCCCCACCTTACCAAGTTACTCTGGTCAGGGAGGGTCATTTGGAATGCATTTAGATAAAATTTTAATAAGGCAGGGGACCAGTCATAGATCAAGGTGCGCCATTTTAGAGCTAATGGGATACAGAACTCACCTATGGTTAACCACTCACTTTGCATTTCTAAATTCATAGCGTGCACTTTGTAACCGTCATTTTCGTCTTGTTGTAGAAAGGTTTTTACCATGTCTCGGTCTTCCCTTTTTTTTCTCGCACCCAACCCAGCAGTATTTACTTGTGCACCTGCCATAAATTGTTTATGGAATTGAAGTCTAGATTCCAGGTCTGAAGCAGTTTTGTCTTTTGGGAGAGATGTAATTAATTCGTCTTGCGACTTTCCCAAAACATGCGTTTTTGTAACTCTTAGGTGTTTGTAAAGTTCAGACGGTTTCTTTAGTTTCAGCCCAAAACTATTGTGATCCCTAAAAAGAGTAGAGGGATCAGCCGGATGTGCCAATCCGAACCATGACTTCAATATCTTTATGACATTGGCATCTAGCTTTGCCAGGAGAGTTTTACCGATGTCATATACTAGGAAAGGCCAAGTGAGACGTGATGTGAGGTAGTTGTCATATATCCATGCTTTTTTGATATTGCTGATAGGCTGCTGGTCTACCTTATTGAGGTTGTTCATGAAATTTTCAACAACCACCTCTAATGATGGTGTACGTCCTTTGTGATCTATCTTTCTACCAAGAAATTTGAAAGGCACTGCCTCTGCAAGTCCATTTTAAAAGTACGTAATTATTAGAAAACTAGCTGAACCCGCTACTTCGTTCGCGTAAGCAGATGTTACTGACTTATACATTAATTGGAAGTATCGTACGTCAAATATTTGGATAAGTAGTCATTGAAAAACCTTTTGAGTTTGAGTGAATTTGTTTTTCCACACAAAAAAAGATTTAATTTTATCATCTTTATTTTTCTTTTTTTAAACAAAATCAAACATACTTAGTAAGGTTTCGCAGTATCGAACATAGCCGCAAGTGTTAAGTTTGTAGGATTTTTATAGGATACATTATGAAAAGTCTGAAGCTAATGTGCATGATCTGATACCTACTTACCTATTTCTTTTTATCCGCAAGCTGTTTTCTAGCTGTTGTTTAAATTTTTAACGAAGCCTGTGTAGAATCAAAATAATTACAATTTTGAGTTTTAATGATATTCAAGCAAGTTGAACCCGTAAATCTAAGTCAAGTCCTAGTGAAATGTTAATGTATGAATTTAATTGTGGGTAACACAGAAAAAAATCAAGAACGAAAGAATCCAAATTTGGCATCATAATCCTTTTAGCAGCAAAAACTTATTAGTACAATTTCGAATACCAGTAACGCCACCTAGTGATAAAAGAAAAAATACATACCACAATAGCAAAACATCGATTTAAATGGCCTTTGGTGCTTTTAGATTTAAACTGGCATTAGCCGTCTAATGAGAATATTATGTTGCTTGTTATTTTGATTGTGAACGCAAATCACCTATATTATCTACATAAAACGGGTGCATATATTTTTCATTTTTGGCTTTACCTTACCATCACATCAAGTTCCTGACAAAAATATATGCTTATATTAATATGGAGTTAAATGAAAATGTAGACTTATTAGCCCATGTGAAATTTTAGACTCTAAACTATATGTGTTTCGTATGTCAACCCATATCGTTGTGCCGTTTTGACGTGATAGTTAATATTTGTTTCCTTAGGGCCCATGCTTCTTTTCAGGTTGATAGGTAATAAATACATAAATGTGGTATTTCAGACAATGAGTTATTTCTGTTTCAATTTTCTACCAAATTTGCTTAGTCTTTCCTACGTCACAGTAACCTATAAGTAACCAATTTGCTATTTCTGAGTTCAAACTACGTATGTTTCGAATTCCATCCAAATATGTTCAGCCGTTCCAACGTTGTCCTGTAAATATTATGAATATCACTGTTTTGATGTTTGTTACGTAATACATAGAGTGCTTATACATAGGCAATGTTTAGCCTATGTGTTCTTCCAGACTGTAATCTAATTCTATTTCAAATTTCAACCCGATCACTTGATACGTTCCGCCATCATTAAAGCGGCAATAGAAATACATCATCGGCGAAAATTTCAACTGTCTAGCTATCACCGTTCTTGAGATACAGCCTGGTGACAGACGGACGGACGGACGGACAGATAGCGAAGTCTCAGTAATAGGGTCCCGTTTTTACCCTTTGTGTACGGAACCATAACAACGGTCTGCTTCGGTCACCGAAGCTTGTTGAACACTACCTTTAAATTTTAAACAGTATTTGGATTGAAATAATACGTTTTCTAATAAGTTACGGCTGGTCTAGTAAATTACAGCTGACCTAGTCGGGACAATGGCGACTGTCGATCCGGAGACCCAGGGTTCAAAACAACGCGCATCACTATCTTTTCAGAGTCATGTTCGTAATGCCGGTAATTAAAACGGTGAAGGAAAACACCGTGAAGAAACCGAAATCTACCTATAATCTAAGTTCTAAGTCATATGTCATCCACCAACCGACACTGGGCCAGCGTGGTGGATTATAGCCTTGTCTCTCTCCTTGCGAGAGAAGGCCCCGACGCCCAGCAGTGGGAACATTTAATAGGTTGTTTATGCTGCTACTTATTATGCTGATATGTTTTCTCCAAAATACAAAAATCTACTTCAATGACAGGTAATTTTATTCTGTTATTCGATAAAATTTTATAAGAAGGTATAACTATGTCGTACAGATAAATCTAAGCTGATTTTAGTTTTTTGTTGATATTTGAAAAACTACCTCTCTGTTTTCGATATCTAAGATCACCTCTGAAGTATTTTCTACCAAACAAAAAAGGAATTATCAAAATCAACTAACAATTAGCGGAGTTATCGCGTAAAATAAAACCAAATAAAAAACATGCAACCCGATTGAGAACATCCTCCTTGTTTGAAGTCGATTATAACCGAATGATGTTTGTTTTCCACACAAAAATATATTTTTGAAAATTATTTTGTCATCCAAGACGACGCGACGCGATCACGTGGGCACTTTCTAGAATCTAGAATCTAGATATTCTGTGGATCGTCTGTGATACACAGAATACTTAGAAGTTAGTATGTACCGAACGCGCCGCGCGTGTCGTTATTATTTAATGTTTGTGTAATTTCCGAACCAACAGACTGATATTGTTCAAATTTTGACGGGACAACATAAAAAATGTGTTCTTTCTAACAAAAAAGAATTAATGAAATTAAACAACGCAAACATGACTTACAACCAAATACACATTCTAACTTTCACCCTACAAAAGTAACCTAGGCTCTGCTGTAGGTCAAAAGTAACCTACAGCAATGTCCTTAGTATAAACTAAAATCATGCCAAGTTTCAGTTGAATTGAATCAGTAGTTTCGGCGTGATGCGTGATCCCTATACAGAAAGACAGACAGACAGACAGACATGAAAGAAAAAAAATGCAGTTTCACCATCAGTATCGACTATGGAGTGACCCAAAAAAAAAAATTTTCAAAATATCTTCAATGTACAGAATTCGACCCGTTACAGTTTTATTATAAGTATAGATAATAGATATAGATGTATTTACCATTGGATAACCCATTCAATTTCAAGTTACTTTTGTTATGAAACCAGTTTCCTAAACGCAATATTTAAAAAGCGTGATATCACGGGAAGTGTTTAAGATAACAAAGTAATTCTTTCACCTATGTTTCAGTTATTAAGTATTCTTTTGATGGCACATTAAATCAAAAATGAGTCGACATGCCTATTATGCTTATAAAACGCTAAGGAGGGTCAGTCGTACGATCAGTCAAATGGGTTTATTGTGTTTGAGCTACGACAAGTGGGATAAAAAAGAGCAAAGTGGTATTAGATTATGCAGAGCAGCTGCACACTCTTCAAAGTGTATCCGATAAAACCCGACAAACTGGCAGTTTTGCTGCGATGTTTAAGACTGAAGTCTTTTTCGCAATAGAGTATCGCTACCTATGAGCCTCTTGGCACGTCTCTCGATCCATTCCAGAGCCTCCAGCTGGTACTTAGCCGATCCGTCCCAAAGATGCGAACAGTACTTTCAAGAGCGAATCTGTGCTATAGCGTAAGAAACTTTTATAACATAATTCACATTGCAATGTGAGATATTATGAAAGTCTTATGATCTAAAACAGTAAAGAAACATCGTAGCGCACCTAGTTTTCACATACCTACATAAGTAGGAAAAGCTACCTACAGAAGGAAATTTATGATTTTAAACGTTATTTTTATATGAGAGAATCGTTATGTAATACGATTAAATTTGACTCTTTTTCCACAAATCCAAACATATCAGCAAACCTAAAACTTGATAGAGATATTTGCAATATTGTAATTAATCATTATTATGATTATTCTATAAGGAAAAATGAAAAAAAAACGTTTATTATGCCAATAAGAGCACATTAATTAGTTTAAGTATTATACCAACCTTTGATACCAACTATCTGGCCGCCATAGTACCTACGGGCTTTGCTTAGTTTGGGGTCAGATGGTGTTGTGTGTGATTTGTCCACCAATTAATATAATAAAATACAGAAAAAGTGTATGCGACAAGATCTTTTTTTACAGGCCGAAAACCTACACATTGTGTGAATGCACTGAAACAACGCCAGGGCAACCTGTGTCATGATTACTGTTCCTATTGACGTATTCAATGGAATCTCTAGACGTCGAGGACTGCAGTCTGACGTCAAGTATGTTTGAGTAATGTTTTGATTAAATAATCCAGCAAAATTATAATCAGTAACATTATGGTTTATTAGAGCCGACATGGGGCGGAATGATATTGTTAGATTGTTTCAGCTTGTCGGTTTCGTTCTGGACATGTTCCATTAAACAAGTTTGCTTTCTTGATGCGAAAGGTCGAGTCTCCTTTATGTGATAGAAGCGGCGCAAGTGAAGAAGTGTTTCATATTTTGATGGAATGTAGCTACTCGGAACGAAAGCGTGCGTCGACAACTCTTTGTTAGCGATCACATCGTCTGGCAAATAGAAGGATGCAATATTGTATTGAGCGAACCTGACTCTCAAGACGCTAGAATATTGTATGATACACATATATCACACAGCCCTCAAATCGAGAAATGAATTGTTTTAGACTTAAGTAGTATGATTGTAACAATACAAGGGTACATTTAATAAAAACCGTGATCAAATGCAATCAAGAGAACAAAAACATTATTTAATCCTACTAAAATAATTATAAACGCCTAAATCTATAGTAATATTATAAAGCTGAAGAGTTTATTTTTTGTTTGTTTGTTTAAACGCTAGGATCGCGGGAACTACTGGTCCGAACTCCGAACTGAAAGATTTTTTTTTGTTAGATTTAATGATTTAATGTATTTTTCGCTTTTGTGTGCCTATTTGTGGTTTTGAAGTTGGTTTAATTTTTTATACGAAAATAGTTTATTAATTGGTATAGCTACTGGTCGTATGACTTAATTATTTAATTCTATATAATGTCACTAATTGTTGGGAAAATCATTTACGCCGATATTGCGTATGGGGAAGGTGAAATTACAACACTGTGGGTAATACCTTTTTTCCCTTATCCTCATTACGTAAAACCCTATGAAACAATTTTATCGTTTCTGGAGCAAGTGAAGTATTGAATGAAGTGTTATTATTAACCAGAGCATGAGTCACCAGTCAGATCGAGAGTCGCCAATCTAGACATACTGAGATTTAACAGTCAACAGTCTAGGTAGAATAAGAGTTACCAATCTAGCTAGATGAAAAGTTGACATGTTGACTACGAGTTACTAGTCTAGCCAAATCTAGGATCAACATTCTAGCTTGAGTGAGAATTAGTAAACATCGTGAGAAAACCGACACGTTCCTAGAATCTTTCGAAGTCATGTGCCACAAACCCGTAGGTATTGGGCCAGATCGATTGTGACCTTTACTCTCTTTCCGACCGAAGGCTCCGAGTCCCATCAGTGTGAACAGTGGACTGTTTATGCATTATTGCCAATTTCAGTATTTACATATTATACTTCTTTCGTAACCAAGATATCGACGCATTTTTTTTATTTTTAAATTATGTTTTTAAAAAATACGTCGATCGATCGACGCGTCGACGAATTCTAGCAATAGTGCCTACGTAATTATTTTATTAAATAACTAGCGACCCGCCCCGTGTGCGTTCGCACAGCATAAAAGTACTTACCGTCTTTCAAGAATTGAATGATGCACATAATTAGTGCTGTATTTGGTGTAACTGTGCCCGAAATTTTGTATTTGTGTCTCCAACGGCTTCAGAGTTATTATTTTATTTCCTAGAAAATGGAAAATTCTGGCTCTCAAACGAACAAAATCAGGGATTTCGCATTAGTGCCGACTGGTACCTATTACCTATATGTTCACACGATCCTGTAAAGTTTCACCGGCATAATACATATTTATCATTAGCGAGTTATTAAAGATTCTGTTTTCTTTTTCAGGTTATCTAATGAGGTTAGGTAATAAGAGTTAGGTAATGAAATTACTTAGAATACGAAAACACTAGTTTTATGTTAGCTGGCTTAATACTGAAATAGATAATTTTGATCTATCTCATAGGGTTCGTTTTTTGCAATGTAAGTGCAAAAAAGTATTAAGGTAATTATGACATCACATTGGAAATCTTTAAAATTATTAGTGTTTCTCTACTATGTGTTCAAGTATAACAACATGTTATACACCTTTTTTTCTTGAATTACTTACTTTAACAATTAAAAAACCGCATCAAAAGCCGTTGGATAGTTTTAAAGGTCTAAGCATACCTACATAGGGACAGACAGAGTAAGAAGTGGTTTTGTTTTATACTATAGTGATGATTAATACTTATAGGTAATTTTTCATCAAGTTGATATTAATTTACCGAATATGTATTAATTAATGTTATAGTTACGAAGCATGATGTCATTCATAATTTGTGAATGAACAGTGGGTTGATTACATAGACTTGTAATTTCCCTTTGGATTTTACTGATACTATTTATAGATATATTTTACAGATATGCGTTTACCGTGTATAGTTTATTAATTAAGTTACCAAGACACGTGAACTCAATTTTAAAAAGTGGTCAAGTGCGAGTCGTACTCGCCCATGAAGGCTTCCGTAACAGCAAGTAACATAAGATACAGTTGACTGGCCTCGTAGCAACTCTGCCTGCGAAGCCGAGGGTCGTAGGTTCGATTCCCACCCAGTGAAAATATTTGTGTGATGAATTCAAATGTTTGCACTGTGCCTGGGTGTTTCTGTTTATAATAAGTATGTATTTAAAACTATATATGTATTATTTAAGCTATCTGGCCACCATAGTACAAGCTTTGCTTAGTTTGGGGTCAGATGGTGTTGTGTGTGAATTGTCCACCAATATTATATTATTATCATAATTTAAAAGTTCTGTGTAGTTCGTTGTTACTTTAGTCAGTGTTTTAACAATAGTGAATACAACTTCTTATTAGATCTCATTCAAACCAATTTTCGTTAATAGTTTACAAGGTACATCATATAATTTTTTTTTAGTTTTGTCATTCTCTTCATCCATTCTCGTCCATTTTAGAAGTTAGAGAGGGTGGGACACATTTCACCACTTTGGAAGAGTCTCTAGCGCAAACTATTCAGTTTAGAAAAAAAGTATGCTAGAAACATTAATATCATTTTTGAAAACCTATCCATAGATAACCAACACGTATGGTGTTGATGTAAAAAAAATGTTTGAGTTTCAGTTCTAAGTATGGGTCACCCCTAAAATTTATTGTTTTTTTTTTATTTTTGTATGAAAATCTTAATGCGGTTCACAGAATACATCTATTTACCAAGTTGCAATAATATTGTTCTCATAGTTTCGCAGAAAAGTGGCTGTGACATACGGACGGACAGACAGACATGACGAATCTATAAGGGTCCCGTATTTTGCCATTTGGCTACCGAACCCTAAAAAGCTGTGGTGCCATGGGTCACCAGGGCATGCGCAGTTCGAGGGGGGGGTCACAGGGGACATGACCCCCCCAAATCGTTTACGTTCAACTAAAAATCTAAAATATCAAGTCAAGTATTAAGTATTTAGTATTCGATTTATTGTATTCCTACTAGTGACCCCCCCCAAAACCTGAGACTGCGTACTGGTGACCCCCTCCAAAATAAAATTCGAGGCTGGGGCCGCGCCTGTCACCAGGTAGGAACGAAGTTCCTAAGGATAATAAAGAAACTACACAATTTGCAAAAAAAAGAAATTGCTTAATTTTATTATACATGGTTACATGGTACGATCATCTGATAAATGCAGTTGGCAACACTGGTCACAGGCAGTTTTTACGCGTCACTTCCGTCCGTTATATATTTTTCTTACGGTTTTAGTCTCACATTTTTTCAGTTTGTCGCTCAGCAAAATCCCTATCTTCTCCAAGCCTATTTGTAGGACTTTTGGCAGAGTCTGCCTGGACCTGGATGAGGTTATCAATTCGAACACGATGTTTTTTTTAACATACATAAATCTTGGACTATCAGCGCCCCGCAGTGTTACCCGGGTAGTTCCCGTTCCCGTTGTTTTGCCGGGAAAAAAAAATAGCCTATGTATTCTCCCAGACTATAATCTACCTGTACTCCAAATTTCAGCCAGACTCGTTCAAACTTTAAGACGTGTTTGAGCTACAAACATCCAAATATATTGTCATTTTTTGTATTAGAAAAATTAAAAGAAGAAAATGAAAATAGGGGAGTGTTGAACTTTTCAACCTAACTCTAGTGCTCTTGAGTCCGATTTTGCTATTAATCGCCGCCACCACAACCGCATTTTTGCCCTTGATGGACATCTGTAATTTGAACTCTCGGAATGTCTTTACTGATCCAGCCAAAACTTACCGTGCGAAACGACCGCTAGCGTCGTCGGTGTCGTCAGCGTAGTACGTGAAGTTGTTTGCCACGAAATGCGACGACCGCATGGGGCACGCTCTAAACTACCTATATCATGATCTAATGTACCTACAAGTGTCTGTACCTACAACTAACAAATATCCTGGACTCGTACAACACGTGAAGAGAGAGACATTCTTGGAATGTACGCAATGCTTACAAGCTGGTTGGTGTTATACATTCACTCACTAAGTCAGGGACCTGACTTACGTTGTGGGTTCGGAAGTATGTAACAGTATTCCTGAAACAGTTAAATCGGTCCAAGTTTCGATAGATTCAAACAAAGTAAAACGCTAGCTTATCGATCAAACTTTTTATAGTTCTTAGAAAGTCATGGTAAAGGAACAAACAAACAACAGCATTTTTAAAAGCGTGAAAATTAGGAAAATGTATTTAGTAAAAAAATATACAAATCCGTGCACAATGACAATGCCATCCAAGTCCCTCTTTCAGTGCCAGTTTTTCATAAATTCATAATGGCGTTCCATTTAAAAAGAAAGTTTGTGATTTAGTATTGCTGTCGTATTTAAGTACTAATCTTGCTACACATAGATTGATATAAAACTCTTTATTGCACAAAACCATAACATAGTACCTAAAAGTTAAGTAGCAAATTGTGACTTTATCGCGAAAAGCGACCTTTTAGTGTTAGCGTGCACAAATCATTCTTATACATGTTACGAACGTCACTTATGTGTTGTACGACAGCAATATACGTTTTTGCCAGCGCAGCGTACAGTTTTCGATAATGGGTTCATTTTAGAATCCCTGGATTTTAGAGATGAAAATTACAAAAGTACAGATTAAAATTTGAACAAAGCTCCATAACAGGAAAAAATTTGTCGTCGGCCATCACAATAGGTTGACGACATTCAAAAGGTTAGGTCATACAGATTAACACGGGATTGAGACAAGTGACGTACCTATACGAAGAGAGACGCTGATAACAGACCGATAATGGTGATTGTGAAGAACCTCCACATCGGCTGTTGGTAACTGTCATACAGAGAGGAACTATAAAACGCGGAAAAGATGAAATAATCACTTTGAATGACATAGTTGTATATATTGATTTAAATGTTTAAATGCAAACTAATAAATACCTTCTAGACACAAAAAATAGTAGCTGCATTTGTCGAGTACTATAAAATATATAGATAAATTTCGTAAAGTACGTTTGTACATGTGAGTTTATGCATTTATTTTAATCCGCAGAACATGAAACATGTAGGAACTTGTATATACTATATATTGTATGTGTACGTAATTTAATCATCCAATATTAGCAGTAGTTCCAAGGGAAAGTAAAATTTTCCATCGCTCTACCAGTAGTGCCAAGCGATAGTGTCAAAGAAAATAACCGCGTAATAATTGATCAAATGAAGGCTAAAATGGAGATGGACGGGCTCATGATTAAAGGTCGTGGAGTTTGGAATCTCTAGAGTGGCCCAAATGGAGTAAAAAAGTACACCCTTCAGTTTACCCTTTAAGTTTATCTTCCCCTTGGATACAAGATGGTATCCAAGGGAAGATAAAAAGACGAAAGGTAGGCCACGGAATAGGTAGGATGATGACATTAAAGAAGTCGCGGGAGCTGGCTCTAGAAAAACTAGAATGGTAAAAGTTGGAGGAAGTTGAAAAACAGATCTTCAAAACAAAAAATAAGTTTTATTTTTACATAATTATGTTTATACTAGAATCTAGTATTAATAAAAGTCTAGATGTTATTAGTAACTAGCTGAACCCGCTACTTCGTTCGCGTAAGCAGATGTTACTGACTTATACATTAATTGGAAGCATCGTACGTCAAATATTTGGATAAGTAGTCATTGAAAAACCTTTGAGTTTGAGTGAATTTGTTTTTCCACACAAAAATTTATTTAATTTTATCATCTTTATTTTTCTTTTTTTAAACAAAATCAAACATACTTAGTAAGGTTTCGTAGTATCGAACATAGCCGCAAGTGTTAAGTTTGTAGGATTTTTATAGGATACATTATGAAAAGTCTGAAGCTAATGTGCATGATCTGATACCTACTTACCTATTTCTTTTTATCCGCAAGCTGTTTTCTAGCTGTTACCCGCGACTTCGCCGCCGTAGCCGTGTATGAATTTAATTGTAGGTAACACAGAAAAAAATCAAGAACGAAAGAATCCAAATTTGGCATCATAATTTACAATACAATTAAGAATACCAGTAACGCCGCCTAGTGATGAAAGAAAAAAATACATACCACAATAGCAAAACATCGATTTAAATGGCCTTTAGTGCTTTTAGATTTAAACTGGCATTAGCGCCGTCTAATGAGAATATTATGTTGCTTGTTATTTTGATTGTGAACGCAAATCACCTATGTTATCTACGCCAAAACGGGTGCATATATTTTTCATTTTTGGCTTTTACCTTACCATCACATCAAGTTCCTTACGAAAATATATGCTTATATTAATATGGAGTTAAATGAAAATGTAGACTTATTAGCCCATGTGAAATTTTAGACTCTAAACTATATGTCTTTCGTATGTCAACCCATATCGTTGTGCCGTTTTGACGTGATAGTTAATATTTGTTTCCTTAGGGGCCATGCTTCTTTTCAGGTTGATAGGTAATAAATACATAAATGTGGTATTTCAGACTATGAGTTATTTCTGTTTCAATTTTCTACCAAATTTGCTTAGTCTTTCCTACGTCACAGTAACCTATAAGTAACCGATTTGTTATTTCTAAGTTCAAACTACGTATGTTTCGAATTCCATCCAAATATGTTCAGCAATTCTAACGTTGTCCTGTAAATATTATGAATGTCACTGTTTGGATGTTTGTTATGTAATACATAGAGTACTTATACACACTTATATACAATGTTTAGCCTATGTGTTCTTCCAGACTGTAATCTAATTCTATTTCAAATTTCAACCCGATCACTTGATACGTTCCGCCATGATTAAATCGGCAATAGAAATACATCATCTGCGAAAATGTCAACTGTCTAGCTATCACCGTTCTTGAGATACAGCCTGGTGACAGACGGACGGACGGACGGACGGACGGTTTTACCCTTTGTGTACGGAACCCTAACAACGGTCTGCTTCGGTCACCGAAGCTTGTTGAACACTACCTTTAAATTTTAAACAGTATTTGGATTGAAATAATACGTTTTCTAATAAGTTACGGCTGGTCTAGTAAGTTACAGCTGACCTAGTCGGGAGAACGGCGACTGTCGATCCGGAGACCCAGGGTTCAAAACCACGCGCACCACTATCTTTTCAAAGTCATGTTCGTAATGCCGGTAATTAAAACGGTGAAGGAAAACACCGTGAAGAAACCGAAATCTACCTATAATCTAAGTTCTAAGTCATATGTCATCTACCAACCGACACTGGGCCAGCGTGGTGGATTATAGCCTTGTCCCTCTCCTTGCGAGAGAGGGCCCCGACGCCCAGCAGTGGGAACATTTAATGGATTGTTTATGCTGCTACTTATTATGCTGATATGTTTTCTCCAAAATACAAAAATCTACTTCAATGACAGGTAATTTAATTCTGTCATTCGACTAAATTTTATAAGAAGGTATAACTATGTCGTACAGATAAATCTAAGCTGATTTTAGTTTTATGTTGATATTTGAAAAACTACCTCCCTGTTTTCGATATCTAAGATCACCTCTGAATTATTTTCTACCAAACAAAAAAGGAATTATCAAAATCAACTAACAATTAGCAGAGTTATCGCGTAAAATAAAACCAAATAAAAAACATGCAACCCGATTGAGAACATCCTCCTTGTTTGAAGTCGATTATAACCGAATGATGTTTGTTTTCCACAGAAAATATATTTTGACAATTATTTTGTCATCCAAGACGACGCGACGCGATCACGTGGGCACTTTCTAGAATCTAGAATCTAGATATTCTGTGGATCGTCTATGATACACAGAATACTTAGAAGTTAGTATGTACCGAATGCGCCGCGCGTGTCGTTATTCTTTAATGTTTGTGTAATTTCCGAACCAACAGACCGATAATGTTCAAATTTTGACGGGACAATATAAAAATATGTTCTTTCTAACAAAAAAGAATTAATGAAATCAAACAACGCAAACATGAGTTACAACCAAATACACATTCTGACTTTCACCCCCTCCCGCAAGAAAACCGATCAGAATTTGGGGATCAAAAGTAGCCTACAGCAATGTCCTTAGTATAAACTAAAATCATGCCAAGTTTCAGCTGAATTGAATCAGTAGTTTCGGCGTGATGCGTGATCCCTATACAGAAAGACAGACAGACAGACAGACAGACAGACAGACAGACAGACATGAAAGAAAAAAATGTAGTTTCGCCATCAGTATCGACTATGGAGTGCCCCAAAAAAAAAATTTTCAAAATATCTTCAATGTACAGAATTCGACCCGTTACAGTTTTATTATAAGTATAGATAATGATTTGTCGAATTTTCACTTCTGTCGGCGATCCCGTAGTCCCACCATTTTATCATTGTTATTTTGGATTAACGAAAACGAAGCAAATTTTCGATTGACGTGCACTCAACATTATAGTGGACACTAATAAGGCGGATTTATTGTTATGATCCTAAGTCCAACCATACAGTATCACAAAAACAATTAATTTAAAAAATTGGCGTTACAATAAGGGTCTTAAAAGTAAAAGTAAGTAAGTAAATTTAGCTTAATTAGCTTAGCTTAAAAAGCACATACAATTTAAATATTTCGTTAAGTATTAAAATGAATAGTCTAATCAATAAATGCGTTTGGGTTACGATTCTTTTCATATTCTCCAAAAAATGTATTTGAAGTTTCATTCGATTGGAGATTACTAATAGGTAAGTACCATATAAAAAAATTCAAGAGATGTTCGCAAACCTTGCAAAATTTATAATCAGGAATATTCCGAATAATAGTACACCTCACAGAATAATAGTACAGTGGTTGCCTGGAAGAGATTGCTCTTAGCATTAAGGCCGCCACTTGTGGCACTAGTTCATAAGTATTTATTTGTAATATTTTAATTTGTTTGTGTAGCAATAAAAAGTTTATATCTATCTATCTCATTCATAATTTTCGAAGCATACGAAAAAGGTTTGACCTTAAACGCACTTGTTGACTAATCTGAAAAGGAAAGGAAGGCATATTATGGGATGTATTTATAATGGCAAGAACAGCATGTCGGGAGATCTATTTTCTCTTTTGCAGTCTCGTTATTTCCTGTAACGACTAGGAACTCCCACGTGCTGTATTTCTGCTTGCAGAAGGTCTTGATGTTCAAGCCCGGAGACAGCACTTCAAAACAGGGCTTACCGGACCCTCTGTAACAAGGCAAAAACAAAACATTAAGCCGATACAAATTGTAGCTAAAAAAACATCTCAGTCACGTTAGCTTTTACAAGTAATAAGATGGACAGAGTCCATCTGGGGAAGGACCACAACTTTACCAGTTATTCTAGTTGGGCAGATACTGTGCAAATATTACTGTGTTCTAATTTAAAGAGTAATTAATGTTTCCAGTGAAATTACTGGGTAAATAGGTAAACATCTTATTTCTCCTTATTTCTCTGGGTGACAAGCGCAGCAGAATGGTATGAAGCTGTTTGAATATGAAGAATCAAATCACTGCCTAGCACTATACCGCGCTCAACCACGAAATGTTAAAATGATTTATCTCGTTGCCCTGTAAATATCCATTCTCGATTATTTATGAACGTACATCTCAGTTTTCAAAATAATTCCAAACCTCACAAACAAGTAATCTCAGAAAAATCAAGAAATTGAGTCTTACACAAAGGCCCGTCAGCATCGGGTAATTAGACAAAAAATATGGGCGGCTGACCATCCAGGTAAGCCGGCCATTCTGTTTCGAGCCACTTATGAAAATCAATAAATAAAAGACCAGGAAAAGTGTTACTCTGGACTTAAGAAGAGTTTCTGTCTGAAACACTTTATTTGCACACCAGTAAAGGTAAAAAAGTACAAAACAGAATAATACTTATTACTAGTGCCATAAATGGCGGCCTTATCGCTATTAGCGATAAGGACAGGAAAGGAAATTTCATTTTTCCATACTGTTTATAACACAAAACATATATTATGTTCTGTGTTTTATAAGTACATAATAGGTATTTAAGCAACTTACGCAACAACTAACTTTAGCTTAGTTCATGCGTGCGAGCGTCTGCTTGAAATAGGTAGAAGCAACTATGAGAATGAGGTCATGAGAAGAATTCAGTTGGATTGGGCAGCATTTGGAAAGTGTCGTCGAGTCTTTTCGTCGCCATCCCACAGAGACTCAAGAAAAAAGTATGCCCTATCCGATATACCCGACCCTACTTACTGTACTGAAACATTGACACTAAACACACGAGCCCTAAAATCAGAGGCACTCAATTGCGGATGCAATCTCTCAGAGAAACGCTGAGCAAAGCTCATTCCATTGTTCGCTGAGCGACTTTGAGCTTACTGACCGTTTTCACTTTTAAACCACACGAGTCCTAAAATCAGAGGAGCCTACATCGCACCATATGATTGGTGCGATGTAGGGTCCTCCCCACTAGTTTTACGTCATTTCCTCTGATTTTAGGACTCGTGTGTGGAGCGTCCCGCCCCCGCCCTGAGACTAAATTAATAGAGTGACTTTACGAAAGGCAGCTGGCGGCGGCTGACCGATGATCAGGCTGAGTGTAGTATTAAAGGAGAGGTCAATCTCCGGCATCGGACGAAGACAGGCTAATTAAGCAGTACTTACCTGCAAGTCTCAAGCCTGACCATCTGCACGTAATTTTCCTCAGGAGCCTGCACTACTGTCCGCCAGTCTCCGCGCTTATTCCGCACTTTGTACAAAGGTTTGAACTGCAATGGATAATTAGGTAAATTTATAGGTACTAGGAAAATATAAAACAAATTGATGTAAATGTTTTTTTTCATTGGGTTTAATTTTGATGGGATCTGGATAAAATTTGGTGAAAGAGACGAACAACAGAAAATAAGTACAATAATCTTAAATAACACATAAGCAGGTTTTTATCCCGGGAAAATAACGGGATCGGAAACGAGTTAATTTAACAAAAATATTATTTCGAATGAAATCACTTAAGGAAAACATGAGGTAACCTTGACAATGAGACAAGAGATTTCCGTGAGATAATTATGCACTAACGCTGCTGCTGACCACAGTTTTGAATTAATGATAACTGATAATTCTTTTATTATTATTTATTTGTAACAATTGACGATATTATATTAAGTATTTTCATCGATTGATAAATATATAAGTACCTACATTAAATTTTATTATTATTCAGTTTGTATTAGTTGTCTATGGTTTAACAGTAAATAATTGCATATACATTTTATTCTACACACAAGCCAAAATAGGCGAGATTCCAGAAGTTTTTGATAATTTAGTCGATTTTAATTCTGTGGGCATACGAGTATGTCTAAAAACAGACACTAGGTACTTAGTCATAGCTGTAAAATGCCCTAGGTATGTATTTATTTACTATATTATAGTCCCAGTAAATATGGAAGCTACTCTCTGACTTCTTTGTATTCACAAACACCATGTTTTAACGGAAATGTATGAAATCCAGAAAATGTTTATAATTCCTAGGAATAAGTACCATTCCGAGACTATTTAGCTGCTGTTTCGAGAATTGTTTCAATTTATTGTACTAAAATTTCCGATATTGTACTAGAAAATAATGTTAAACTAATGCTAACTAAATGTGGTTGTAGTAGGTACACTACCAATCACAGGTTTCTGTGAACAAAATAAATAAAGACTTAAGTAACCCTTTTTTGTCCCTGGATTAATTCCTAATAAAATTAATTTCTTTCTTGTTATATAAGTATTATAAAAAAATAGTATCTTAAAAGCTTGACGAAGTACCTAGGTACTCGACAGATGTACTATGTACAATGTAGGTACATCTCCATTTGTAAATATACTCAGAGGTGTAGGGAGGCTTCGAACCTACGACCCCGACGTGACAAGATTGTGAAATCTGACGTTCTAGCCACTGTGCCACTACGGCTACCAACTACTAGAAGATAAGTGTGGGGGAACTCTTAGAGGATGCTGTTTATAAAGTTTTGGTGTAACTTTTACCGAAATATCAGAGTCACAGTCAGCAATATCGTCAGGATCGCCCTGCCGGTCGGCTACGGTCTCAATAATAAGATTAGGCTGTTGCAATGGTTTCTGAAAATTACAAAAATATAATTAAAACCAAATCTCAACTTTAACGTTACAAGTTTTTGGTTTTTTATCATTACAAAACACAGAGACGAGAGATAGAAAGTAACACCTAGGTATGCTCAGAACAACATAATTTTCCTCTCAAAACAACATTCAAATCATTGGCTCGCCCTACGAGGGGCACGCGTAGAACTGCGTTGGAAAGGGACTGGGATGGCTTAGAACGTTACTCGGCTAATATACTGGAATAAATTGGAACGTTATTCAGCTAAAGCCATTCCAGCAGATCTTTTTAGTAGGTAGGGGTACAACTCTCTGCGTGTAGTGTCCGACACACTTGCCGTGTCCGGACACGGCAGACGATGCGTAAATGCATTTCCCCACTGTAGTGTTACGACTCTTTCCAGAGTCCGTCTGGAGAAGTACCACATTGCCAGTTATTGAATCCAAGCAGTAATGTGCAAATATTACTGTGTTCCGGATTGAAGGCAGTGTTTCCAGTGAAATTCCAGGGCGTAGTCATATATATCATATATATCACAACCAAATAGAAGCCAGAAATTAATCTAAGATGAAGAATCAGATGACATAAATAAAAACCAGAAATTAATAGAAGATGAGGAAGAAGAAGACTTTAATCAGCTGACTATTATTAAATTTTTTTTATTTATAAATTAAGACTAACAAATTGTCTTGCCAGACATATTGCATGCCTCTCGCAGAGGCCAGTTTGTATGGGGCAACTTTTAAAATGTTTTGTATCATCTTATCTTACCTACAAACAGCAATAAAGATTTTTGTATTTGTATTTGAATAGAGATAAAAGATCTTATATCTCTGGGTGACAAGCGCAGTTCAGTGCTAGGTGATTTGGACTCTTTATGTTTCAATAGCTGCATGTCACTGTACTGTTATGTGGGAGGCATGCTTACCATTAGGTGCATGTTCTGCTCGTCTCGTCACTCTAAACTATAAAAATAACCCCAAAAAACAAAAGTAATTTTTCAAATACGAGAATACTTACTGTCATATTTCAACATTAAGAAAATATGTAAAATATTGTAATGGTTATTACCGTGCCTTTGAACATGTTATTAAACCGTTCTTGAGGATAGTCTGGAGGCTTGATAATACAGTATGTGAGGTTTCTGCAGGGGACTGGAATCTCTTCCTCAGGGGTTCCATATCGCGTCTCTGACGCCTCTTGGATGGGCCCCGGATATTTAATCGGGATGTACTGCTTTTCTGCAAGTTAACATTGTTTTGTTTACATAAAACGTATACACTTTACCGTCATATCGCTTGATGTTAAGCGACGATGCAGTCTACGATAGAGCGTGCTAGCTCGCACCTAGAAGAAACCGACTCTCTATTTGAAGACACCAAGATTGTAGCCATCGAGAAAACCCCACTCAGGCAACGCATTTCACAGCCAAGACGGTCTTATCACAAAAGTAGAGTCTTCTTCATTCGAGTCTCTGGAACATCAACCATAAAACGATGTCGCTTTTTCGAGTTAGGAGAAGTCAGATAAAAAAAGGCAATGTGGCATCATGAAGATCCGATAACAACCCGATAATTTTGTGGTGATGTTGAACACTTTGAAGATTACAAGCAAGTTCACCCATCGACTTGCCGAATGAAAACATATTTTATTAGGGTATCAAACGTGTTGCTAAAACATACCAGTGGGGTTGCCTGAAAAAATATGGTCATGTGTATACTTAATTACTTAGGCATTTATAAATTTTTTCTTGCTTATCCGCTATAAACTTATAATATGCTTCCCAAAGGAAATTTTACCTTCAATGAAAACTAAGTAAAGTAACAAAATACTACATGAAAAAGGTAGCCTTACTTATTCCTGGCCACTACTTGGTACTTGGCAGCCGTGTACAAAAAAGGTAACGAGATTGTAGTCTTATCTTATCTTCGCTTATCAGCTTTCCGCTTTTAATTGCCATTATTTTTAAAAATGAAGGATATATCGTTGCAAACTCATTAATATCGGATTGCGTATAAAAATCTGTTCATAGTTTGTGTTTGAAATTAGAAAATTATATCCTGGACAATATTTTTTAGGCAACCCTGTAATTAGAGTTCAGCAACAAGCTACACAGGTAATTAGACTGATATTTATTTTAGTAGCACGCGGGAAATTCGCGCCAAAAACGAGGGCGAGGGGGGCGCCCCATAGGAGAACTGTCAAAGACGCGTCACGCGCGCAAGCGGCTATTTACACTAAGCAGATAAATTAGAATTCGCTAAAATACAGTTTTCATTCGATGAAAGCTCGAGGGTCTACCGCCTAAATAAAACTTAGTTAGATATGATATTGCTCTCTTTTTTTTGCTTCAAACGATAGAGACGACACTGGCAAAGCCTAAGTAGTTAGGCGGATGTTGCATATCCTTTTTCTTGGAACAAGTCGTTTTCCGCACGATGTTTTCCTTCACCGTTAAAGCATTGTTAATGACGAACTTGTATTAGGTGGAAGAACCGATTTTCCGTTCCTTAAGTTAAGGATAATTAATGAAAAGGACAGAAAACAGGTGAACAGGCTAGTGTGAAGTATCCTAAGCTTAAATAGTTTCAGACTGCCGCTTCGCTATACTTAATTGTGCAAATAGTTTGCTCTGTGTTCTTATTCTTATAAATAACCCAAACAAATGTTACGACCTCGATTGAACATCCCGTCCGAAATCTTTAAAAGATTGCAGACTTTGAATGTCATTCTAAACCCTTTTCCGTATAAAAATATAATATTTTACAAGAAAAACACTTCGTCTGAACTACATGTTGTTGGATTAGAATTAGAATTTATTACAAAAATTGTAAGTTACAGCTCGATTAGTTAAATGCTTTTTTCACTAAATGCATGTATTATATGAAGATAGCTGTCTGAATTTGTGCTTACAGACAGAAACTTCCACAATAGTTGTATGCGTAGATACAGATGTATGCATAATGTCTCAACCCAAGTAACCATGTTAACGTGAGAAAGTCTAGTTATTCTAATTCCCTATTAGAAAGTACCTAGCTTTTAGCTTTTCTAGTGCTTGGAAATGGCCTTTCACATGCCAAGTTTAACTGTCGCTGATTTATAGTGCAGTATCTTGTTACATTGATTTCTAGACTGGTCGACTGCATAGAAATTGGAATAATATTATAGGTACCTCTAGCTATTAATTCTACAGACTTTCTTAAGCAGAAATCGAGAACCTGTAACGGGACTCGATGGAGTATACAAATAAGTATTACTCGAAGAGAGTACGCTGTAAATGTTCGGTATATTTGATAGACATTTCCATTTTCTGCATGCGAAAACATGCTGGTGCGTCACACTTTCGCATATTCGGATTTCGTACCATCCTGCTATCAAGTATGTGCGCATCATGTATTTTAGGGATTTAAGGTCTTCTGCAAGTTATGTGAGATCAACTGACACAGGTCCTAAAAAAGTAATTGGTGATAAAAGTTAACAACCATGACGTCTACTCTCTTTTTACGAAAAACATAATTTCTAAAAAAACTCGCGACTTTCCTACTCCGTTTCTACTTCGATAGATAGATAGATTAACTCTTTATTGCACTTAATATAAAAAACAAACAAAATTTACTTATAACAAACAAAATAAAGTAGCAATTGGCGACCTTATCACTAAAAGCGATCTATCTCTTCCAGGCAACCATAGGATGGAAAGAGATATTTGAGAATAAGGAGGAGGGGAAGTACGAAAAGGAGTGATTAATACTTCTACAATTAAACAATAAAATAGATTAAATTACTTCGATCTGTCGTTTCGTCCGTTTAAATGTTCTAAGCCTATTGAGTAGATCGAAGTAGTATTCCGTAGTGAACAATACTACATATTTATGTGGAAGAATCTGGGCTGAGCAATAAATATTTCGAAACACAAAAATGAGCACAGAAAGAGATTTTAAAAGTAAAAAAAACTTACCTAAATTAGTAACACCGGCATTTGCTACTTGGAAACTGAGAGCTACCTGAAAAAATAAGATTTTTTAGTTCAGTACACTCCGCGAGGCATAAGCTGAGCTTTGCATTTGTGTGAGTGTACATGGATAGTGTAGGTGTGACAACCGGCCTTAGGCGCGGCGCCATTCTGTCTCGCCGCGCTCCTGCCTGATTGGTGATCACTCACACTAATGCAAAGCTCAGCCTATACCTCGCGGACAAAATTTCAAGCTCCTGCCTGATTGGTGATCACTCACACTAATGCAAAGCTCAGCTTATACCCTCGCGGAGTGTACCGCGTGCTAAAAATGGCCATACGGCCCCGTACCTACTAGATATTAATGGCTACCCCGTTTTAACTTGGACTGTGAACATGCGTCATCTCAAGTCACGTACAAGGATGATCTCAGTGAACATTTTAAACTACTTTAGGTAGATGAAATAAGTAATAAAGTCTTTGATAACACGTTAAGATTACGTTTTACGTCTTACTAGGTTTTACCGGGCTGATCTTGTTGCAGTACATTCGGCTAAGGTAAATTAGCGGTTGGACTCTTTACAGGGTGTGCAAGGGGAAGTGCCAGAGTACAGCATCTTTGTCATTTATTCTACCGCCAAATAGTAATGTGTAAAAAATACTGTGGTTCCAGTTTGAAGGAGACTAAGCACTGTGTTGATATTATGGGCACATGCCAATATATGGCGTGTACACACCCATGTGTGGCTTGCCTTTAGGCGCATGTACGAGTACCTATTGTTAAATATTAAAGGTGAAATATTAGAGTTGGAAACAAGCATAGAGAGTGATGGCAAAGTTCCCATAAAAATGTAAATAAATAAATTTGACATAGGTTAGTACAATTGCAATAAAGACATTATACTCGTATAATGCTTGACAGTTTTCTGTACAATAATTATTGTAATACAGTAAGTAGTTTCAAACTTTGAAAATGTATACAATCTGTATGCTTTTTCTTTTGTTTTTATTTTTTATTAATTGACGTGTAAATTGTACATTTATGAATAAAGTACTTTGACTTTGACTTTGCCCTTCAGCATGGTAATGCCGCCAGTATGCTGGCGGCTACTTCTTCTACTGGTAGTGGGCTTGATTATATTGATTATCTTTAAACGTTCATTGGTCTATTGATAAGTCAGATGTGCTTAGTGTGGGTAGTTGTATATGTAGTGGGCAATTTATGCTTTCGGTACCTATAGAAAAAAAACGTAAGTTAGTATTTGTAATTTCAATAAGTTTTTTATTAAGAAAGCTAATGTATTGCATTCAATTGTATGATGGAATTTCCAGCATTCACAATAAACTTTTCCGTAAATATGTTAGAACTTCCTCTTCTTGTAGGAGCATTGAGAATATGTGTTCTTATTATCCTTATTAATTAAAAACGCTTGAAATAACTCGTTGTATGTAGCATAAGCAGCCCACTAAATGTTCCCACTGCTGGGACTCGGGGCCTTCTCTCGCAAGGAGAGAGTCAAGGCCATAATCCACCACGCTGACCCTGCGCGGGTTGGTGGATGGATACACGATCTCGAAAGGTTCTTGGTATATGTCGGTTTCCTTAGGATGTTTTCCTTCGCCGTTTTAAGTTAGCGGCATTACCCACATAACTTCGAATGTAACAAAACTACAGTATTTTATACGGTTTCAAAATCGTTTCGAGTAATGTTACCTAGTCTATTAATAGTGAATAATGAGTAAGCTTTTCAGTTTACAATTATTTTTATAGTAAAAAGCGACGAGGTATGCAGTACATGCGCCTGATGGTAAGCAGCATGCCTGCCCATAATAGCATAGTGACACACAGCTATTGGCACATGAAGAGTTAAAATCATTACCCAACACTGCACTGCGCTCGTCACCCAGAGATACGATGTTTTAACTCTATGCCCTGTAATTTAACTGGAAACATTGCCATTCAAACCGGAACACATTGATGTTTGTAATGTGAAAACATGCAAACATGCTTGGCAATAGGATAACTGATTTCCACAGCCGCACACTGCAAAGAGTCATGCCACTACGAAATTACATTGTTACACAGAAAATAAGTGTCCAAAACAAAGATGCAACAAGATCTGGTCCAGCAGGTCTACTACGAAGTCCGATAAACGATATATCGGCCGAAGTTATAGACGTTTTATAACACGAAACATAATCGGTCGGTTGATCTGATCGGGCGTTTCGTTTATCCCGACCGACACTGATTTGACAATTTATGTGTCATCAACCGACCGATTGTGTTCCGTGGTATAAAACGTCCATAACTTCGGCCGATATATCGTTTATCGGACTTCGTAGTAGACCTACTGAACTTAACTAACTACTACTATAAACTTGACGAACCTGTTCCCTGGTTCAAAAGTAGTAGAACATAATTTCATTTTTTATTTGTTCTATCACCATCCGTTTTATTTTATGAGGTTACACAGAACGCCTGTACTTAGGCGAGAAGAACACATTTTTTATAGTATAAGAGTGACGAGACGAGCATGACACGTGCCTGATGGTAAGCAACATGCCTGCCCATAACAGCAGAGTGACAAGCAGCTATTATTGGAACACGAAGAGTCCAAAACATTAGCACTGCGCTGTGCGATATAAGATGTTTTATCTCACTTTCTAACCGGAACGCAGTGATATTTTCACATTACTGATTGACGTTAGAATAACTGGCAATGATGTGGTACTTCCCCAGGTAGATTATGTACAGAGTTCTACGAAAAATTCAAAAATCTTTAACGCTGAATGAAATCGTCATGAGGAAACCGGTGTTCTAAGAAAGAAATCTTTCGAGTAATCCGCCAAATCACACTTGACCAGCTTGGTGAATTATCGCCTTGGATATCTCCTGGCTACTCGATTTAGATGGATAATGTTTTTTTTATTGCATTTCAATTTGTTTCATTTGTTATATAAGTAGGTATAATATATAAAACAGACAGAAAGTAATTATTATCAAAAAAAAACACGACGACATGATTTTTTATCTCTTCAAGGGTGAATTTATTTTTATCTGTACCTAATAATTATAAGGGTTAAAAAATTACTTACAAACAGAGTAAAAATCCTTAGAATCATTGTATCAATGACACTGCCAAGGGTCCTTGTAGGTATACTGTATCGAGTATCGATTTCCTCGAAAAAACACGTGTTCTAAGCCTGCCTGAGACCTGGAGACTGAGAGCTAGAAATCCGAGGTACTGCTATATGGTAATTGAATATACCTTAGTATGCGTACAATGCTGCTGTCGACGCACACCTTTCCAATAAGGCTTGTAGGATGAAGGAAAATAAAAGCGCCGCAAGTGTAGTGCGTGGTTACAGATTTTTTTTGTCGAAGTGTAGTTGGCCTCAGATGGGCTATATATAATATATTGTCTGCTGAACTTTAGACTAACACAGAAGGCGCAACATCTAAACATAAGTACTCATTATACTACTAGTGGAACATACAAACTATTATATCATTAAATATTAAACCTTCCTATCTTTAATGAGATAAAAAGTAGCAGTTTATGTGTTAATCCAGACAAACATTTCATTTCATTCAAATCCGTTACGGAGATAAGTTGGAATAAACATACACACATGCCAACACACAAACCTTCACCTTTTTAATTCCAGCGCGAAATGCTATTGGTTGGTGTTTTAAATTTATTTATTTATTTCAGGCTGTACCCTGCGCACGTTGCTAGGTACGCCACCTGTCGAAAATTGGTCGTTTGATTGGACTTTGGTGAAGATCATCACATGATCAAATGTTCAGGATTCTAGAAAGGATATGCAGGCAAACATACATTTTTACGTATGTCTAAATACATATTTAGATGTTTTTTTTATCTTTTATAGGTTTACACTTGACCGCCATCTCGCGTGATGTTAAGCGACGATACGGTCTACGATGGAGCGTGCTTACGTAAAAAAAATCGATTCATCTGCACTAATAGAGGAAATGTGAATGTTTTAACGTCTGGTGCTCAAACACGTCGCATGAACTAAGCGGATTAGGTTTAAATTTGAAATTCAGATAAGTATATTATAGGTCATGAATGAATGAAGGTCTGAAATACAACATCCGCTAATTTCTATACTAAAAAAACTCTTTGTGAACTTTACGCTTTGACATCGTAGATAAATATGACATCTACATTTTACATTTTATGAATATCAATTTTTTTTTTAAAGCCAGAATCAGAAACAATTAATTTCATAGTGCATTAGGTACTTACGCCACAAACAGATGCTTGGATACATAAACTGTAAGGTCTTCCCGCCCAGGAGTGTGTGATTCGGGAACTTCCACCTGTTCCAAGTATTTTTTTGACTCGATTGTAATACCAGTTCAACCTTGTATTACATAGTAGTTTTACGGAACAGGCTACGTTTACATATCTTATACTATTGACTAGACGTCGAGGCTAAGTTTTTATATCATACATATTCGGAAATATATTACAGAGTCCTTTATTAACTACTTTTTTTATTGAACTAGAAAACAATGACCTGTCTCCGCCAACAGTTACATGTATTGAGATGTAACTGTTGCACTGTTGACGGAGAGCTGTTGGTGGCTCGATACGTCTACCCAGAGCATTGTCTATTTTTCGACCAGACCTTAGCAAAAACCAGATATCGCGCCGCATTCACCTAGGTTGTTGGGCCTCTTTCGATTCTGCTCGATGACGTGTTCAGAGATCGAAGAATGCCGCAATGCCTGAAGATCTCGTTATTTAATCAATGTGTCTTGCCTATAATGACTTAGGGTACCGAAACATGGACGAGAGAGCTATGGAGCGTTCCATGCTAAGCATCAGTTTGAGAGACCCAGAGCTTAATACGGAAATTCGGCGAAGGACGAAAGTCACTGACGTTGGTAACTGTATTAAGAGATTAAGACTATGAAACTCAAATGACACCGCGCAGGACACGTGGCCAGAGTGGCGGCCAAGAGGAATAGATCTCTGACAGAGTGGTTACCGCCGATAAACGGTCCGTTAGTAGACCACCACCCATACAGATCGATGACATCAGATCCATCGCAGGGACTACGTGGATGAGATCAGCTCAGGATACAGGTCAATGGCAAAAGGGGGAGGAGGGCTATAGGTACCCAGCATTGGGTCGATACAGGCTGAAAATGATGATGATTGATAATATTGAACAGGTTAAAGTCATGATAGAATCTGTTGTTACCGCGAAATTTATGTGTAAAATAATTAAAATAATTGAGGAAATAGGTTCATGATGGTGCTCTCGTACTTTAATAAAGTGCGTAGCAAAAAAAATCGAAATCCATGAAAGAACCTAACTACCGCCATATAATGCGTAGCTTGGAATTATATTTATTTTCTTCTGAAAAAGGTATTTTATAAAATGTCTTAATTTTAAGAAGAACGACAAACAAACGACGGGCCACCCAGGCGCGATCCGAAGACCATCATATTTGATGAAAAGGTACCTACATGTCGCCCTAAACCGTACATGTCAAATAGAAAACCTTTTTAAAACCTAGAAAATATCATCGTCGTCAACCATCGTGGACCGCATCGTCGCTTAACATCAGGCGAGATGGCGGTCAAGTGTGAGCCTATAAAAGGTTAAAAAAAATATTAAAAATTGACTGCCATAGGGACTGCCGATAGAAGTGAAAACTTGTATAAATAAGGATTTCTAGAATTTGATAGCTAACTATGGAAACTATGCGGGTGGAACCGGAGGGCACTGCTAATCTGAAATACATCTTTAAAGCATTTTCGTCTAAATAAGTCTATTTCGCTTGGTTATTATAGACGGACATGGTCCCGAGTTCACCCGAAGATTTATTTCATTTACAAGACAAACGTAAACCAAGGTTTGAGCTCAATTCCCATCCCACGAAAAATCAGTGAGTGGTGCGCCAAAATAAGTTTTCACTTCAAAAATATTGTTTTCCGCTTTGATTATACACTTGTCTAGATAGACCGTTCGAGCGTAGATACATTAACATAAATATCAGCCAACTGTTGGCTGATAAACTCGATCTGTCAGTTTAGTAAGTTTAGTTGTGACACTGACGTTGTGCGGTAAACACGTATTTTGCGACTTGTGAATATGACGATTTGCGCTATAAAAGTCTGCAAAAATTACAAAGGGCGATTTAAAATGACTAAAAACGTTAGCTATCAGCGGTTTTTTTTTAATCATTTGTTTATTCGGAAATGTATTACAGAGTTCCTTATAACAATTTTATTTTACATTAAAATAGAAAATAGTGAGCCTCTGGATCTGTGGGAGAAAGGAGCTATTTGATACAATCAATGCTACCACAGATCCGGACACAAGAGTTCTAAATCTGGCTTGTTACTTTTGTCGCAATTACAACGTAACGCTCCATCTAGACAAGTATCTAATCAAAGGTTTTCCGAAATATTTTCAAAACTCGGCTTAAAGGACTATTTTCCGGTTATGAAACGTTAAAAGCTCGGCTAAGTTTCGGTTATAACTCGTTCACCATTGCTAGTGCAATAGGGTTTTTCGCTCCCTCCACTTGGATCCACAGCTCCACGTATGGATCCAAGGACACTTATTTTTCCACCTGAAACCAAGTGGATTTATGAATATCACTGTCTGGAAATATTTTTTTTTGTACGCTTTATTGACTATCAAAGACAATCATCTAATTCATTATTTCGCAATGCCGTACAAACATCATGCGACAAGGCGAAATGATCGAGGGCAACCCACCCTCTTCAACTGCACTCAGTTGGGCAGCTTACAAGTGACGGCATAGTTCTGAATCTTATTACTTTACACCCTTCTATCATCCTACTTAAGTCTCCTGGTGGTTCATTTGACCCATACATTTTGTTCACGGGCCTGCAGTCTATAATGGTATGTTTTCCACGTAACATGTTATATGTTGCCTCTTGCTTTAACCTCTTGAATCCACCGGTGGATCCATGGATACTTCGGTTTCCTCTTCAATCCACCGGTTTATCCATGGACCATGGACGTATGAAAAACATATTATTTTCATACGTCCATGCCATGGACACTTATTTTTCCACCTGAATCCACAGGTGGATTCATGGATACATTGTTTTATTCTTCGATTCACCGGTTGGATCCGTGATTATTTTTAATTTTCTTAAAACCTAACAAAAAAGTTAGAGAGAAAATACAGCAGCTTCATTGATTTTATCTATGTGTTAATAACAAAGGTGTGTAATCAATGTAACAAAGACGTTGAATGCAAACAAATCGAAATCTATGATTAGTATTCAACTTCTATTATCTTTGGCTTCTGTATGCGGCATGACCACAGCTTCGCCAGTGTCTTGTTATTAGTAATCACTGGTCTGTTACGATCACGTTACGATGAAATGTCATTGGCAGCACTGTCAAAGTCGGCTGCAGTGCTTCCACAATGAGGAGAACTTCCCCTTTTGAGGGTAAATTAGAGTCCAGAGGGGAACAAAAAGGGGAAAGAGACGTAAAAGGGGAAATCATGCCTAATCAAACAAATACAAAAACTTCGTCATATTGAGGAAAAATTTCCTATAATTAGTTCATACAGATACCAGTTCCAATTTTTTTTCAAAATAAGGCGATGTTTCTTACAATATGGTTAAATACTTTTAAGCTTAACTATTATTGAGATTGGCTGCAATTTAAAAATTTGAATCTCTCCTGAGTTGGGGTGCCAAAACTATACCAGAATAATTTTGAGGGGGAAAAAGGGGAAATCTTAATTGAGGCGAGGGCAAAGGAAATGATTAAAATGGAAACACTGGTCGGCTGTGAAAAAAAAACTATTTGTTTTGTTTTTAAGGAACCAGTTTTCTCGTGCGTGTTTTTCTTGAAAGGTTATAAAGTATTTTTCTATTATTTATCTTTTTCCCGATTTTATGCACGACAAAAACTATCTCATCCTAACAATTCTTTAGTATTTTACAAGCATATTATTCGTCATCGATAGTGAAAGGCGAGATAACCGGCTGGTGTAAGAAAGTTGAATACTGAAGTACTTCTACTGAATATTAAAATTATGTTACTTATAGTAATTTTGGTGAAATATATGTGTTCCGAATACTTTACAGTCTAATAATATAATTTGAAGAACAAGTCCAACACGGCTGCAAAACTTATCGCACTTTTTGAGGATATAAACCGTTTAAATAATTATGTTTAATCTTTCATTATACACCTATCAAGTGTATAATCAAAGACTAATAAAGACTGTTGAAAGGTGATCTTTTGAAATAATCAGTATGTAGAACTCTGAATGAAGTGTGCTTTCAGATAGATCAAATTTGTAACTATTAAACTTTATGTTGATAGCAATGTACCTACATGTTTATTTTATTGTAAATTTCACTTACGTTCTTGGTATATAAGACTAGAGAACAAAGATGTAGTAAACCCTGCATAAAGGGCACAGCAAGAGCAGTATTTTGGTCACAAACTAAGCCTTAAAGTTACAACACTGCCTTACATAACTCTGTAGTCTATATTGACTGTGACGCTGTAGCGTTTATAAAAAGAGTAAAGCACAGCTCGTTCAGCTTTGTCATCCTTTTAATTGTAACTTTCAGCTCTAGACACACATTTTATTGTCTTTTTCTCTTTATAGGTAATAAAAAAATCTTGAATTTTTTTAACACACCAAATACAAAATGTGCACATATGACGTAAAATGTGTTATCAATATATTTGTTTCAGTAATTCAAATAATCTGTTATTTGTTTTAACAACTTGTTTTGTTGTTAAGTCCCGCAACAGATCTATAAATTTTCATCACAACACTTACACAAACAATGCTAGGGTTGACAGATTTGTGAAAAATTCTGGAGCAACTAAAAATTAATAACTTGAAAATATACATAAAAAAATTGTTTCATTTATTAATTCAAAAAAATTGGATCTATTGGTTCACCTATGCTCTAAATTTTAGAGCATAGGTTTTCCAAAGTGGTCCTGGTGGACCCCCAAGGGTCAGGGTCTAGGGACCCCAAAGGATACCACCAGCAGCAGAGGGGGTCCACTGAAAATAGTTAAATGTTGAAAGTGGTCCACAAGATAAATAAGTTTGGGAACTTCTAATTTAGTGTGATGAGACGAGCTGGACATGTGCCTGATGGTAAGCAACATGCCAGCCACATAACAACACAGTGACACGTATCTATTGGAACATGAGTCCAAATCATTACCTAGCACTGCGCTCATCACCCAGAGATCTTAGATATTATATCTCTAAGCCCTGTAATTTCTCTGGTAAAATTGCCCTTGAACCGGAACACAGTAATGTTTGCACATTACTGCTTGGCGGTAGAATAACTGGCAAAGGTGTGGTACTTCCCCAGGCGGACTCTGCTAAGAGTCCAACCAAAATCTTAAGCCTAAAATAATGAATTGAAATCAATTTTTTGTAATCAAAATCTGTTCCACTTACCAACATTGATTTCCCGTCAAACTATAAACTTATGAACTACTAATTCATAAAACTAATGTAAGCAACACCACGCACCCTGAGGAAGCCGCAGCCACAATGATTAAATATTTTTTCTGAATTGCTATTTGCTTCAAATAACGGTCTATAGACTAACAAACCAACCTAGTGCAGTGGGCGTCCAACTAATGTTATTTAATATTGCCAAGAATTTATTCTATTCGGAATGCATCATTTAGAATTAAAAAGGTAGTTAAACTGCTGCTGCCTTTCAACTATTAACATTGTTTATAGGACCAATGATGTTAGCTTAAAATAATCTATTACTTTTCTTGTCACATAAACATTATAACTTGTAGTCATTGGGCACATTTAGAGTGCACATGTGATTACAAGTTAAAAAGTTTGATTGTTCTGTTTCTTCAAAGAATCATGCAGCCGGCTTCAAGCTGGTCAATGAAAAATATTTTTATGTATGTTATGGGTTCAATTCACAATTCCCACTCAGTGAAAAAAATTGTGTGTTTAACGCAAATATTTGATCTTCATCTGGGTGTTGTCTATGTAAAGTATTGATATACAATTATATCAGCTATCTGGCTCCCATAGTACAAGCTTAGCTCAGGGGGCTATGTGATGAGAAATGTCTGCTAATATTATATTATTTTTATGTGTACAGTGACAACCCTATCCCAATTAAAGTATAATCAGTAAACAAGTTGAATCTATTATCAGGACCCCTGCGTAAGGTCAGCAGATACGGACTGTGAAGCAATTGTCTCAAGATCGTCAGTTCAATTACACTATTTGGAAGACACAGACATGGCTGCCAATGGAAAGTTAGGTAAGGATATAAATTTTATCTGTAAAATTGATTTGTAATAACTGTCACGCTAGGTTAAAACTACATTTCCACATTGGTACATTAAAGTTCAAAACAGCAAGATTAAATAAAAATCACTTTTAAAATGGTTTGTATCATCTTAACTTAGCTGCAAACAGGAATAAAGATTTTTGATTTGTATTTAATTCTTCATTTCTAAACATGTGAAGCGATTTTTATAAAATTTGATATTCATTAACACCCTGGATTAACACATAGGCTACTTTTTATCCGAACTAGGCGCCTGCGTAAAACTGCATTGCGCTGCTATAATATATATGTGGATGAGCGAGGTACATCATATATAATAATATTGTATTTGTATTCCAGCTCTCCTGAGCGTATCAGACAAGAGCGGGCTCCTGCCCCTGGCCAGGGCCCTCTCCGAGGCGGGGCTGCAGCTGATCGCGAGCGGGGGCACCGCCACCGCGCTCCGCGCCGCCGGCCTGGCCGTGCTGGACGTCGCGGACATCACGAAGGCCCCCGAGATGCTCGGCGGACGCGTCAAGACCTTGCACCCTGCTGTACACGCCGGCATCTTGTCCAGGTGATACCACTATCAATATTTCATTTTTACCTCTTTTAGAGTGTTAAGAAAAAAATAGGAGATTAATTTTTACAATGCCAATGCTCACCCTAAAGTTAGCCAGTTAACATTTTTTGAGTTTTTTGAAGTGTAATATACACATTATATTGTAATATAATAAAAAAAATCTTTTGGAACACCACATACAAACTTTCCGTGGGGTATGAATTAAGCTCAAGCGTCACGTTCGTAAATGTAAAAAATCTTCGGGTAAACTCAGATGGTCATGGTCATGCCCACGCCCTCTGGTTCACCCGCAAAGTCTCCAAAGTGAGCTATTAAATTCTGATTTAATAGTTTTCACTTCTATTCCTATGATTTCCATGATTTATCGCGTATAGGTCCGAGTTTCACTACCAAGTCGCCTGATGGTAAGTGACGTTGTGGTCAAAGATGACACAAGTTGACCTAGAAAGTACCTTTTCACTCTGACCTTGAAAAGTTCTAGATTGTAGTAAACATTGTAACTAGCTTCAAGTTAAAAGTTCTTGCATTATCTATTTCTATGGTTGAAGTTAATTAAACTTCTTAGCTTAGCACATAGCTTGGTGGTAGAATACCAAGGTGTCTTATTGATATTTATCTCTGTTGTTTTTCCTTCCACAGAATCACAGACTCGGACCAAGCGGACATGAGTCGCCAGAAGTTCGACATGATAAGCGTAGTAGTGTGCAACCTGTACCCGTTCGTACAGACGGTCTCCAAGCCCGATGTGACCATCGCTGACGCGGTCGAGAACGTGGACATCGGCGGGGTGACGCTGCTAAGGGCCGCTGCGAAGAACCACGACCGCGTGACGGTCATCTGTGACCCTTCAGACTATGAGACTGTCATGCAAGAGCTGAAGACCAGTAAGAGCACTTCTTTGGATACCAGGTTAGTAGCATAAGCAACCCACAAATTATTTTCTCTGCTGGGATTTGGGTCCGTCTCTCGCAAAAAGAGAATTAAATCCATATTTCACCACACTGGCTCTTGTGTTCGTTGGTGTTTGACGGTAGACCTCAAAAGATTGTAGGAACATGTCGGTTTCTTCACTATGTTTTTCTTCGCCGTTTTCGGCGTTTCGGGTTTTCGTTCGTCTACGCAGATGACAACGAAAAGACTGGTGCGCGTGGGATGCGAACCACGGACTTCGGAATCGGCAGTCACCGTTCTTGATTAGACTAGCCGTAACTTCTTATATACCATTGCGAAAACTAGTGATATACTTAGCCATTTACTAAAAATGTGCTGTTATGTTTCGATACTTATTCGGAAATTCAAGTAGAAATTTTAATTCCTAAAGCTTTTATCAATTGCTTAAAATAATATAGATATTATTTGTATAAAGGTCTTTCTATCTGGACGTATAATTGGGTAAGATTATATTAATGTTTTGAGCATACAGTTATACCACAGATTTGCTTAAAAATTCATTTTTTTTTTTGTAGAATTAATGATTGATCAATGTTATGTTCGCAGGCAAAAGCTGGCATTGAAAGCGTTCACACACACATCACAGTATGATCTGGCAATCACTGATTACTTCCGCAAACAGTACTCAGGTGGTCAGGCACAAATGACCTTGAGATATGGTAAGAAATCCACCAATAAACATAAAATTAATTGTAAAAAATTGGCATTCTTTTCTCACTTTGTCTTTTTGGAACACTGTGCTGTCTTGTCATATCAAATATTACTTAGTTACTACAACATCCCTAATGTGGGATGCAGATGTCTACCTCCAAAATGAAGTTAACTATGGTGGTCGTTATAATCGTTTTATCGTAACTAAGATAGTTAGTAACTTAATTTATGTTCCATGTATTTTGGAATAAATAAAGATTAAATCTACGAGTATCTACCCTGTCCCGCAGGTATGAATCCCCACCAGAAGCCAGCCCAAGTATTCACCATCCGCGACAAACTTCCCCTTACAACACTGAACGGTTCCCCTGGCTTCATCAACCTCTGCGATGCTCTGAACGCTTGGCAACTCGTCAAGGAGCTGAAGGAAGCCCTAGGGCTCCCGGCGGCCGCGAGCTTCAAACACGTCTCGCCCGCTGGTGCTGCTGTGGGCTTACCTTTAACTGAAGAAGAGGTTTGTGGCTCATTTAATTATACTCTTTTTTATTACTGTTTTATGGGTCATTATTGTGTACCTATGCTTGAAACGACGCGACGGGCAACTATTCAAAAGGTTAAATGGTGCTAACAGCTCTTTTCATAAATATATCACTCTCTGGTGCTATTCTATCACTATACTCATCTGTAAACATTGTGTTCACTGATCAGCTTGATATACTGAAAGTAAATAGATTATTATATCAGAAGCAGAATATAGTTGAAAGTTGAAGTTCGGCTATTAACCTTGCCAACTGATAGTGTCACATCTCTTCAGTTAACACAATGTCCATAAGTTTCGTGTTTGTAAATTCTTTGTATCGGACAACATATTTATAATGAGTTTGAAATTTATTTATTACTTTTTTTTAATATTCGAAGTAAACTATGATTTGTTATTTTATCGCATATCTAAACAATCAATAAATGTATTATATAGTATGGGGTCGAAATTTATAAATACCGAAACAATCTCCAGTGATCGGCGTTCTAGTCCCAAAAACTTATTAACTTATTTTTACTGTTAAATGAGAATCAATGGAAATGGTCGTTGGAGCAGAATGCACCCTAATCTGTGCCCAGGCCAGGGCTTCTACAGAGTGCATACCATCAGCTACTCTACCCCTGGGTCTTCCTCCAACGCGATGGCAAGACAAACTCGGAGCGCTTAAAAAGATTGGACGATGAACGCTCAGGGCCGGATTAAGTTTGCTGAGCAAAGGTCGCCCCCGATTGGGGGAAACCTTAGTATATAGTAAAGAATGTTTACCGTTATTCTAAATTGTATTTTTATTGTCTAGGCGTCAGTATGCACGGTGTCAGACCTGCTGCCGTCTCTGACTCCGCTCGCCAGCGCGTACGCTCGCGCGCGCGCGGCGCAGACAGAATGAGCTCCTTCGGAGACTTCGTGGCCATCTCTGACGAGTGTGACCTCATGACCGCTAAAATCATCTCTAGGTATGTCCAATGCCCATGTTATTTAGTAGTGGTAGGACTCCTTGTAGAGTCCAAGCACAAACAACACAGGCAATGTTTAGTTTAGTTTATTAATTATTAGTATTTTCTTTTGTCTTTAGTTATGACGTCCTGGTGTAATTAGATAGGAATGTAAGTTTACGATTAATAAACTAAACCAAATGTTCCCAATGGATTTATATTGCGTAGAGATAAAACATCTTATATCTCTGGATGACGAGGGCAATAATGTGCTATTTTTTTCCTTGTAACTTTTATATGTTTACATTTGACCGCCATCTCACCTAATGTTAAGTGATGATGCGATCTCGATTTGAAGACACATACAAATGTCAAACCTTGTGGTTGCCTTCTTTCTGCGGTGCTGCTGCGTTAAGAAAGTTTGTCGGACTTTTTATCGGACAAAATGACGATATGACGTAATTCATTTTCGGAGTAGTGGACACTCTTTACGCAGCATGATTTTTCGGACAATTTGACCACAATTTAAAAAATTGATTTTACTAAAAAAAAAATTGCGAAAAATCAATGAGTAAATTTGAATTTTCTAGATTCATATTCAATCCATACAATTTTGTAAAACACTACAATACACTACATATTTATAGACATAGTAAATTATCTCTTTGTTACTAATATCCTAGAAACACCTTTCCAACTAATACCTAAACAATAAATAATAAATAAATATTGGTGGACAATCCACACACAACACCATCTGACACCAAACTAAGCAAAGCTTGTAACATGGCGGCCAGATAGCTGATATAATACTTATATAGTTCTAAATACATATATAATAAATGTTTGCACATTACTTATAGGTAGTAGAATAATTGAAATTGTTGTAGAAGTTCCCTATCCATGTGGTATTTTACAGACTTGCGAAAATTCAGGAAAAGGAATTTAACATTTAAATTATATTGTGCACTGTATTCTTACACTTATTCAAGTTAGTCGGGAGAACGGCGACTTTGATATCAATTCCCACACGCACCACTTCTACTTTCTCACTATCTTTTCGAAGTCATGTGCGTAATGTCGCTAACTTAAAAACGATGAAGCAAAACATCGTGAGGAATCTGACATGTACCTAGAATCTTTCGAGGTCATGCGTCATCCGCCAACCCGCACTGGAACATAATGGTGGCTAGAGTTTCTCTAAAGAGTCTCTCTAAAGGCCCCAGTCCCAGCAGTGGGAACATTTGCTGGGCTGCTTATATGTGCTGTAGTTTGAAAGTTGTTTTGTTTTGTAGGGAGGTGTCCGATGGAATCATCGCGCCAGGGTACTCCGCCGAAGCTCTCGATGTGCTGAGGAAAAAGAAGGGAGGAAGCTACTGCGTGCTTCAGGTAAACAACTATTATCATTAAATAAACCAGGCATCAAAAAATCGGTAGTCATAGGAACTGTCGTTAGAAGCAGAAGCTTATAACTTTGAATTTTAGTATGAAATAACACGAATGATGCGCTATACATCACCTGTATAACAGATATGCTGTAGATATGCTGCTCCGCCCCAGCTACGACGCTACATAAGCATATTAGTGACACGAACCCATAAGATTTTACCCTGTCAAAATGTGTTCAACACTGTTAATAAAGTTTTCACTTCATTGGCGAAATAGAAATACGGCGTTGCTGCGCCATTTAAAAAATTCGATGAAATTGTACTTAAAAGAATCAACGAATGAGTGAAGATAAGAAAGTCAGAGAATCTAATGACGTCATACAGAGGTCAAATGAAAGGTGAATGTTGCGTGCATCGATTAGGAGACACTGGCAGCTATCTCCTACTATTTCGCAAGATATTTTTGATTTTTTATCACGGTTATTTGTAAAATCCGAGAGGTTTGCGTAGGACATTTGTGTTAGGCGAGAATGTAGTTGTTTCGTTGTCAATAAGAACGTATAGGCTGTGGAATACGTTGTCAGAGTGGGTTTTCCCCTATGGTTACGATCTTTGTGTTTTCAAAGCGAAAGTGAATCGGTTTCTTCTAGGTAAACACACTCCATTGTAGACCGCATCGTCGCTTAACATCAGGCGAGGTGGCGGTCGAGCGGTCGGTCAGCGATAGAAGTGTAAACCTATAAAAGTAAAAAAATCATCTATTAACCTCAAAAGTTGGTTAAATGTGGAAAGTATGTATGTACTAGATAGATCCGAATACAGAGCCCTGTGGTACCCCTAAAAAATTCGTAGTAGCCTCATCTGCCATTTTCTCTCACTTGAAATAAACAACCATGGCCATAAAATATAGTTTATACATGTGGCATATTTACTCAACTCTCGTTCAACTGAGCTATTTATGTCATAAGCTGATAAACGCGTGTCATTGACCTCACTGATAGGTGCAATGACGTGACTTTATAAGACAAACAAGGACCATGACTACTCTTATAAGTTATCTCTTTTATTGTTTTTAAACTTTCCCGATTGTTATATTGTACGGGTCTTAATCACGATAAAATCTGGTACGTAACGATTGTAGTAGCAGAGCTCTTGGCAGAGTCCGCCTGGGGAAGTACCACACCTTTGCCAGTTATTATACCGCCAAGCAGTAATATGCAAACATTACTGTGTTCCTGTTTGAAAGGCAATGTTTCCAGAGAAATTACAGGGCTTAAAAATCTTAGATCTCTGGGTGACGAGCACAGTGCAGTGCTAGGTAATGATTTGGACTCCTCATGTTCCAATATATGTGTGTCACTGTGCTGTTATGTGGCAGGCATGTTGCTTACCATCAGGTGCATGTCCTGTTCGTCTCGTCACTCTTTATTTAAAAAAAAAGCATTGTTTATCACCTCGACGTTTCGGCAGCGTTACAACCGCCGTGGTCACGAGAAGTTTTTCTCGACGAGAAGATCTCTTTTATCCAAAACTTTAATCTTTATTTATTTTAATCCACTGCTGGATATTATGTATGGGGGTTAATCCTGTACTATGTGGTATATTTTTTATTAATGTTGTAAAAAACTTAGAAATTAAGAAAAGATTAAATGAGTGGATTAATATCATGCGTTTCGATATTGTACTCGGTTAGCATGATCAGTTTATAATGTTTTAGGTATGCTCTAAGTATATATGTATAGTTAGCTCAACTGTAGAAGTTAAAAAAGGAAAATGTAAAAAGAGTAGAAAGTTTGGGACGGTAAGGTCGCCTTCTGCGCCAGCTCAATGTTCGGTAGGCAATAAGGGCCATATTAGACCAAATATACTAGATCCCTATAAATACCAAGTATACGTATTTATTACCTACTAGCAGCGCTCGCGGTTTTCCCCACGTAGTTCCCGTCCCTTAATTTTCCCGGGATCGAAATGACAATATTTTATGGGCTATTTCAGCATATATTCTGTTTTCTACATTTTATATCAACCCGATTTGTCCCGACGTTCCGATGTGATTGAGCAACAAACATTAAAACTTTTATAATATACGTATTAGTAGGATGTATAAAATAAAATAAAAAGACGTGTGGCACTCAGGGACTGCCGCGGTAAAGCTATTGCAACGTATCTATAAGAACGTATGTAACACAGCTTACTATACAAATATAGTATGTAAGTCGTAATAACAATAAGATTTACAGTCGAATGGCTTGGTGGGTGGTAGGTTGTTTCGTTACGGTTTTATGCCTTCCATCTCTCTCTTTCTTAGTGCTTTCTCACAAACATTTTTGATTTGGTCTCCGCGCTCAAGGTTCGCGATAAAAGCTATGCAATAGCTTAAAAACCAATGCAATTGTTTCAAATTTTAGGCGACACGTATGTTTGAAAGTGAAGCAAAGACACTTTAAGATTCCTACCGCAGCGGAGAAAAAAGCTGATAAGTTTGAAACGGCTGAACTGACTTTGATGAAACATAGCTAGAACACTCATGAGTAACTCGTCTTTCAAACTAAGTCTAATATAAATTAATTCTAATTTGTTGTCACCAGATGGACCCCTCTTTCGAACCTGACCTAATAGAGCAGAAGACTATCTTCGGGCTCACGTTGGAGCAGAGACGCAACGACGCCAAGATCACTCCAGAGCTGTTCAAAAACATTGTCACAGAGAAGAAAGACTTACCGCCCGCAGCCGTGAGGGATCTCATTGTAGCGACCATTGCACTGAAATATACTCAGAGCAACTCCGTCTGCTATGCCAGAGATGGACAGGTTAGTGCAATCCCTTTAAAACAAATGTGTGTGCTTAGCACGGCTAAAGTGAAAACTAAAATAAAAACTATCGATTTTAAAAATTGAAACTAGTACATATAAATTGAATATTATAGTAAACAAAGTGAGACGACAGCGACAGATGCGGCTGAAGGACTAGTATCCATGGTCAAAGTAAAAAAAGCACAGCAGCTGACTATCGCTCTGGTACACTCGGCGGTCACGAGTTCACTCGAACATTTCTTTCATTTCCGAGCGTGACGCTGCGCTTCATTCACATCGCACGAAAAATCTGTGTATGGTGAGCCGCAAGAAGTTTTCACTTCAAAAAAGAGACATACACCCGTAAACAAAACGCGCTTATTGTAGCATTAAAATGTTTAGGTACGTATACTACATATAGAGCTGGCACGAACGCTTTACACCGAAAGCACGGGTAGCATCTTTCATGCCTTGTCGCTCTTGTGGAAGTGTCATACTTTTGTCGCGGCACATCACCTGGTTACGATTGACACAAAGGAACTGTGCGGAAAATCTAACTCTATACGTAGTATGTTATGTAAACTCTTTGATTACAAGCAGGTAATGTCTGCAGGTGATCGGTATCGGCGCGGGCCAGCAGTCGCGCATCCACTGCACGCGGCTGGCAGGCGGGAAGGCGGCGCTGTGGTGGCTGCGCGCGCACCCGCGCGTGCTCGCCATGCGCTTCCGCGCGGGCGTGACGCGCGCCGTGCGGGCCAACGCCGTCGACAACTACGTCAACGGGACCGTCGGTCAGTCTCGTACAGCTGCGAGTTACAGCTGGTCTACTCAGTTACCGCTGATGTCTAGCCAATTACCACTGGTGTCTAGTCAGTTACCACTGGTGTCTAGTCAGTTACCACTGGTGTCTAGTCAGTTACCAATGGCGCCTAGTCAGTTACCAATGGCGTCTAGTCAGTTACCACTGGTGTCTAGCCAGTTACCACTGGTGTCTAGTCAGTTACCACTTGTGTCTAGCCAGTTACCACTGGTGTCTAGTCAGTTACCACTTGTGTCTAGCCAGTTACCACTGGTGTCTGCCATGCTATGCTGACTGCACTAACATCTAACTTGAAAATATGAGAGTGAATTTATTAACAATGACACAGACAGACGAAAACGATGTTGACGATGAACGCACGTGATCGCTGCCCCCATGGCACATTTCATTAACAACCATTTCCATAAAAATGTATACCCCTCTTCTCTCTTCACAATACTTTGATTATTCCGGAACATTCCATTTTGTGTCAGAATTTTTACCATATTTGTTGTACAGTAACATGGCATAGCACGCCCCATGCGGGTGCGTGCTCGTCATGCTCAATAACATGTTCATCTTTGAAACAAATGTTACTTTATACATTTTTGTGGAAATTATTTTAAATGAAATGTGCCAAACGGGCAGCGATCACGTTCGTTCGTCGTCGACGTCGTTTACGTCTGTGTGTGTCATTGTTAATAAATCACTCTCATATTTTCAAGGCGTGCCAAAACAAGTATAACTTTATCGTAAGAAAATAATTTTATCATTTCCATTCTCAGGATCTGACCTGCCACTGGATCAGTTTAACTCCCTGTTCGAGGGCGACGCGCCCGCGCAGCTGACGGAAGCAGAGCGAGAGGAGTGGCTGACGAAGCTCGACAAAGTCGCCCTGGCGTCCGATGCCTTCTTCCCGTTCAGAGATAACATCGACAGAGCTGTACAGGTATTGTAATTTTTATAATGTGTATTACAGCTAGTCAGAATGCTATAATATAGGTGTTTTAACTTCTAGAGCGGCGCGGTACCGCCATTGGTCCCGCCTCATTTTAAACCGAGAGTTTAATATAGATAATCTATATTTGTTTTACTTTTTTCCAGTTAGTTTAAGTTAATTAACAGGTTCATAGTTGAAATATTATTATGCGCATGCGCCAAATTCCGCCGTTTTTCGGTCACTTTACAAATAAATCGACAATCAATAATTATTAACTTGACAACGGCTCTCGCGCAGCGCGCTATATCTAGATAGCCACGCCAAGAAGCGTCACTCGGTCACGAAACGAAGATATTTTTTTTATCGACGTAGCTGATGTTCGTCTCCGATGAAGACTTATTCTGTAGCATCAAACAGTCTACAGCTAAACCGCGTAATATATTAGGCCTCGTCTGCAGCGTACAAGGTTGCGGAGTTAGGACGAAAACGGGGATCGGGTAAGGTGCGAGCGGCGGGAAATCTACGGGCGAACGCCGCCCGCACCCCTCGCGAGAATGCGTTCTACTTCCCTGCCCTTGTACCCTGCAGTATAAAAATCACAGGCAGGCTGGTACACGGGCACAATTAACCACTCATTATATGTTTCATAATTTCAATCTTTTCGACAGAATCGTTTTTGCGGGATTATAATTAAAAACCGTTTATGTTTTCAATATCTTGATTTGTTATTGCTTGATGATAACTTTCAACGTAGATACTACCATACAATTTACTTTAAAATTAACAAACTACAGAAATACAGGGTGATAGATAGATAAACTCTTTATTGCACTTAACAAAACAACATAGATTAAGCAACCTGTTGATCGCGCATGAAACGAATCTGCCTAAATTCATAAGTCACCAACGGGGGCGCAGGACGAGGTAAAATTCGCGTTGTGATAAGCCGAATATCCATGTCACGTGGCACTGCTTTCCACCAATTATTGGACGTAAAGAGATAGAGTTATGCAAACTTCTAAGGACAGAGCAGGATGCAAAGAAAGACATCAACGGGTTCAACGGTAGGTTAGATGCGCAACTATGCTTATAAAACGCTACGGAGGGGGATTCGTACGGTCAGTCAAATGGGTAATTGTCTTTGGTTAATAATAACGGGGGTTAATTGTGGCTGTGAGTATAGTAACTGCTCTGTGACATTGAATACCACCTGTACCTACTTTATATGCATGTGTTACATTTGCCATGTTAACATCAAATGTATTATTACTCTGGTCAACATTGGTTTTGCTGCCCTTGAACATTGATTTGTGGTCAGATTTCATGAATCGTTTTGGAAGATTCCCTCTGATTATTTTTTGTTAAAACTCTTATAAATTAAAAATATTCTACTAACATTATATTTGTGAAAGTTTGTATGAGTGGGGTTGATATACGGATATTTTATTGTTCTTTCATCCAAAAACTACTCAATGCATCAGGATGAAGTTTGCTACAAAGATAGATTATGATCTGGAAAAAAACATAGGCTACTTTTATCGTGTCAAAGTTACGGGAACGGCAACTATGTGAATGTAGTGAAAAGACAGGGGCGTTACTAGTCATACTTAAATATAAAAAATAAAAGCACACAATGCTATCATAAATACACATAATTATTATATTTGGAAACTTGAAAACGTAGAAAAACACTGACATTTATCCGTTTTTTTATCGCCTATACGCAGACCACTTTTGGCCGCCAACTTGCCTGATGGTGAAACCACGGTGTGGTCGAATATGACACATCTTGACGTACAAAATAACTATTCATTCTTGATTGTCTCTCTAACTAAAAACATATTTTTAGTTATTTTTTTGTAATATTTTTGTAAAGTTACGACTGGTCTAGTCGAAAGAACGGCGACTGCCGATCCAGACCCCTGGTCCGAATCCCACGTAAGTCGAAGGGACAGTGGTCCGTCTTATCGAAGTCATGTCCATAATGGTGCTAACTTAAAAACAGTGGAGGAAAACATCGTGACGAAACCGACATGTACCTAGTATCGTTAGAGGTCATGTGTCATACACCAACCCACACTGAGCCAGCATTAATGGATTATGGCCTTGGCTTTCTCCTTGCGAAAAAAGGCCTCGAGTCCCAGCACTGGAAACTTTTAGTGGGCTGCTTATGCATATTTTATTATAGAAGTTTACATATTATTGGTACCATTTCAGAGTGGTGTGGAGTACATCGGCAGCCCAGCCGGCTCCAACAACGACCAGGAAGTGATCCAAGCGTGCAACGAGCATAAGATCACTCTTGCCCACACCAACCTTCGGTTATTCCATCATTAAAAAACATTCCTACTCGTTCCTTAAATTTAGTTATTCCATATTGTTGCTGTAAGAAAGTAAAGTTTTAATATTTGTTTAGCATAATACATTCAAAGTAGTTCGACATACTGCCTTTCGGCAAAAGATATGTACAATTACAACTTACGTTATTCTCCACGTTTGTTATTCGCAAAGCGCGCAAAGGAGTACAACTCCCAGGACTGTTTCCCGAAGGTTCAATCAGAATGTCTTCAACTTTAAGAGGACATAAACCAGTTGCTTCCAGACCTCTTATTCGAGCCGTTGCTCAACAAAAACCTCACCAGTTTTGTGTAATACGTACGAAGAATGAAGAATGTATCTAATACTAATTTATATAAATAATTGGCTAGCCGTAAACGCAAACAAGAGGTCCATAGAAATGTAGCCCTAATTAAGCTAATTACTCGTAACTAAGTGGCTAAACAACTTGTAAGTTTGAATATTACTTTGAACTGGAACTGTTTCCTATTATATTTTTATGTCAATTTAGTATATTTTTAGGATCAATTTAGCTTGCGCATTGTTAAAGCGGAAGCTGTCGTCACTTTTTTTAATATCTCGCTCATTCTATTCGTAAAGAGAAATATTCGGAATCCTTTTAAAGGATGTTACACGCATGGAAGAGTTACGAGTTTTTTGTTATCTACCTTTACGAGGAATCTAAATAAAATTAAGGTTTTCAGTTAAGTAAAATGTTTTGTATGTGTAATGTGAGAATATGAAAATTTATGTTGATAATGTTAAACATTTAATTTTTTATCATATTTTTTATTATGGTAGAAAGTAAGGTAAAGTGCATTTAAGCCTTAAGAATTGTTACACTATACATTATTGTAGATGTTTTACTTCTAACAATCATCCTATTATCAGATTTATATCAAGAATCTCTCGGCGAAAGGTACAATTACGAACATACATATTTTATAGAGGTGTATAAGTATTTTAGAATAAAATTTTAAATATGTTGAAGGTGTGTTTTTTTTTGTTTTTCTTTTATATTATATAAGTAAAGAGGAACAGGACATGTGCCTGATGATAAGAAACATGCCTGCCCATAATAGCACAGTGACACGCAGCTATTGGAATATGAAGAGTCCAAATCATTACCTAGCACCGCACTGCGCTCGTCACTCGGAGATATAAGGTGATTTATCTCTTAATTAATCCCAGTAATTTCTCTGGAAACATTCCCCTTCAAACCGGAACACAATGTTTACACACTATTGCTTGGCGGCAGATTAACTGGCAAATAAATGATGAAAATATCATTTTTATAAATACTTATTGTCCAATGGCCGTCAATATTTTATTACTTATGAGCTGACCCCGCAAACCCGTTATAAGTTTATCGTGCTAAAAATATCATGTGTAGGCACTGAGATCACCGAGGGAGGTTGGCGCCCTTCAACAATGATACAAGTATGCGTACTTATATATGCTGGAGGTTAGTGAGCCAGTGCTGTTCATTGTTTATCAATTTTACGCCTCGAGCATTTTAATTCAATATCTTGTGTTTCGGGGATCTACCGCGTACCCAAAATGGTTTTGATTATATTTATTGGCTGTCTATATATTTTTTTACTATTATGGGTTTACACTTGACCGCCATATCGCCGATATTAAGCGATATGGTACTTATTAGATGGCAAAGCTGTTACGGTCAGGGTTTTGCTTTTTCCTCTCTTCAAACTATTTTAAATAAAATATTTTTAACATCGTCTCAAAATTGCTGGTCTATGATTTTTTTTCTCGTAAACATGTCGGAGTGTGTGCCACGGATTTGCATGATCTATAGTACCCCTACCAAAAAAAGGGGTGTTATAAGTTTGACGTCGATGTCTGTCTGTCTGTGGCACCGTAGAGCTCAAACGGATGGGCCGATTTCGATGCGGTTTTTAAGGTTAATTTCCGTGCGGATTTTCTTAGCTGTGATTGGTTAATTTCAATTCAAGATGGCCGCCACCACAAAATGGCGAATTACATTACATTACATATTGAAGTACTTAGTGTTTTTCACTACTAAGTACTTCAATATGGGTATCAAATGAAACGGCTTGACTAGTAGAATGTTGTACCTACAGATTACAAACCCGAGGTACTTAGTCGGGGGTCAATCAGAATTTTTAATTTTGTTCTTGTTTCTATCGGACTGCTCGTAGCTCCGTAGTATTTTACATTCTCTTTGGATTTTGGTACCTCGTAAAAGAGACTTCGTTTCATGGTTGACATTTCAAAGACTAACGAAAAAGTTTGACTCTACTTATGTTTTAAGAACGTCTCTTTCGAAAAGCTGTGGTTGCCTATCAATGATTAGAACTTAGTTATTTTTTTAACGAATGAGGTTGTGAATTTTGCCTTATATGTTTTTTACACAATGGCAACAATGACAGAATTATTTTTTGAAGTGAAAACTTCTTTTGACGCACCACAGACAGATTCTAGCGTCACGCTCGGGAATGATAAGATATCTTCAGGTAAATTCGGGGCCATGGTCATTGGCCAACTAGAAATACGTCAGAATTTTTAGATGGCCAATGACCACACCATGGTGGCCATGGTAATGGGCTAATGGGCACGCCCTCCGGTTTCACCCGCGTAGTTTCCAAAGTAAGCTATCAAATTCCGAGTTATAAGTTTCACTTCGATCGGCAGTTCCTAAGACTGGCATTATTTTTTTTTGTTTGGTAGATCATAATTCAGATGTGGCCCCATTTACATTTTTATCGAAATACGTTTTCCTCATACTTATTTCTACAATTGTTTAAAATTTTTGGCAATCGGGTTTGTGCAATGATTTCAAAAGGAATAGGTAAGTATAAGTGAGCCTTTGATACTCCGCTGGCACTCGGTGGCGCGGTCGATGTTCACAACTCCAGACATATCGCATCCATCTAAAAACGTCCATCAGATATCATAATCGTGTCCTAGGTTCTAATCCCACCTGCAGTTCTGAATATTTTTCAAGTGCATATGTTCGAGTTTGTCATCATTACTTAAAAGGTAAACATCGTGAGGAAACCAGCGTGCTCCAAAGACATCTTTAAGGACATGTGTTATCCGACTACGACACTTTGCCAGCGTGGTGGATTATAGACATCACTCTCTCAGTGTGAGAAAAGACCCCAATCCCAGCTGTGCGAACATGAAAGTGGACTGCCCATGTAATCAATCATAATTGCTTCTACCTTCTAAAATGTAACCGATCGATCGGCCCTACAAGTGTAGGCGGGTGCGAGCATGGCCGTCAACTCTCTTTCTACGAAAAACGTAATTTCGGAATAAACTAACATTCCTACTCTGGTTCTACTTGATCTGGTGATACTTGGTTTCATCCGATCGAACATTGTTTGACGCTCTGCCCTTCTACCGCCTAACTCTCTTTTTTCTTCTCTTCCTCTTCCCCCGGACCTCAGTACTGAGTAGACGTGTTTTTGGACCCCAAGTAAATTTTATTTAAAAAAAAATATTAAAAGTCTGACGAGAAATATTACTATCAATACCAGGAGATCAGTAACAAAGAAGAGGTCAAAAGTGAAATAGAATACAATATTCGGTGTGTTGGAGCAGGACAGGACTGATTGCTAAGCTATCACTATTACAAGGTACCAAAAAATTTACTATATACATTCATTGAAAATATTTGGCACAGTGACCCTCATTACAAATTGGCTACGTCAAAACCGGAATAAAAGTTTAGCGGTTTAAGCGCCTAGCAAAATTCCCAGAGATTCACATTTTACTGTACATTTCTCCACTTACGGTAGCAGGACTGGATTTAAGTTGCAATTATTAAAATGCCACTCAAACGCACACCGCCAACATCTGCAACCAACTTAAAAACTGTTGGAAATGCATCTGACTCTAACACCGAGCATCCAGACTATGAGTCTGGCTCTAGTGTTTCGGTGAGGAATGACACCCGCACACGTAGGAACTGTATTAAGCGGAAGCGCTCTGATACTTCAGATATCAGCAAAGGAGAAGTCCTGGAGATGTTTAAGACTTTAAAGGAAGCTCAGGAGCTAAAATTTTCTGCAATTCAGGAATCGAACAGTCAGATACTAGCTTCAATTGAATTTATGTCTACAAAATACGATGACATTGTCTCGAAGCTACAACTTGCTGAGGAAGTTAATAAAAACTTAACCAAGCGGATAGAGTACCTCGAAACACAGTTGGAGGTTCAGAATAAGTTTAATAGATCTACGGGCATAGAATTAAGAAATATCTCACAAAATCAAAAAGAAAGTAAAAATGACCTTAGAGAAATAGTAAAGAAAACGGCAGGCTTTTTGCAAATACCATTTGCATTGTCTGAAATAAAAGATGTTTATCGGATAAATACAAAAGCTACGCCCAAACCGATTATTGTTGAATTTACTACAGTATTTTTGAGAGACAATTTCATCGCCAAATATAAAAGCTTTAATAAAGAGAATCGTCTGATGAAACTTAATACAGAGAATATACAGATACCTGGACCTAAAAGGCCTTTCTACATCTCAGAAAACCTAACGATAAGAGACAGAGTATTGTTTTACCAGGCACGTGAATTTGCAAAAGACAATGGATTCCAATACTGCTGGGTTTCCTTTGGAAAGATATATTTGCGAAGGAAAGAAGGTGACAAACCAATTCGAATCTCTGCGAAGGAAGATGTTGACAGACTGCGGAATCAATGACTGTGCATTATTTATCTTACTCATAATAGTAACATAGCTTATTGTATAGATTTTCAAAATTTGTTATTTTCATGAAGTTTAAATTTTAAGTACTATTTCAACTATTTCAGACCACATAACTGAACTCACTGCCCATTCATGGAACAATACTTTTAATGTTATAAATTTTGTTGATTTTCTAACTGCAATGTCAAGCTTTAAAATGTCTAGCGATACTGAATACTTTGATGTCACTGTTACCAAACACTTACCATCTACTTACAAATTGTAGTGTACATGATATTGTGTAAAAATTTGCTCACTTAAAGTTGAACCTATACCTATATCTTCATTACAATTATGGGTTTAGTAAGTAACGATATTATAGACGATATAGACGACACTGGTACTATATTATGTAGACCGATAAGTGATCCTCTAAGTGTTTATCTTTACTCCAATTTGATAACAACTACATAAGTAAAAAATGACAATTTTGTCTCTCAATATACGTAGCATCCAACAAAATATGGATAGGTTTCTTGTCTTTCTTAGTAGCTTTGATATAGAAATTGACATAATAGTGATGACGGAGTGTTGGACCCAGAATTATGACCTCCGTCTATTCCAAATTACAATTTGTTTTATTCAAAATAAGTTTTAACAAGAACGATGGAGTTGTAGCTTATGTCAAAAATCAGTTTTTTGTAAGCTCATATGAACCACAAATAAACGAAGGTAACTGCTTAATTTTAGAGATTGACAATCTGTACTCTATCGTATGTTCGTACCGTCCACCATGCTTTAAAAATCCTACTAGCTACTTATACTCATTAGACTCTTTGTTATCAAGTCTTAAAATAAATTCTAACATAATATTAACAGGCGACATAAACATTAATATTTTACCTAACGCTAAAGCTACGGAACATTCTTCTAATTATCTTGATATGTTGGCTACACATGGTCTTTTACAAGGTGTCGACCTACCTACAAGGTACTCCACTTGTCTGGATCATTTCATGGTCAAGACAAATAAGAAGTGGGAGACTTTAGTATTCAACGAACTCACTGATCACTCACCAATATTATTAATAATGGATACAAAACAACTGATCAGGAAAAGAACTCCCTGTAACTATAAAACTGTTACCGATGTTGAAAATATAAGAAAAACTTTGAATGAACATGTGTGGTATGACTATTACAACATTGAGGATGTTAATATTGCTACAAACTATCTTATTAACTTATTGCAAAACACAATTGACAAAACACCAATCTAAAAAAAACTTCATGTAGATTTAAACCACTGAAGCCTTGGATAACCAAAGGATTAGTAAAGTGCATCAGAAAGAGAAACTTTTTGCAGAAACAAGCTAAGTTGGCATGTAATAATAGTTATTCTATATTGACATACAAAAGGTACAGAAATGTATGTAATCACATTATAAAAACTCAGAAACATAATTATTACAAACGCCAATTGATTTAGCAAAAGAGATAGTAAAGGTACCTGAGGGTAATAAAAGAACTCTAATCATACTTCAGAAAGAGTCTCATCGAATTCATTACTTAGGAATAAAAGTTCCCTGAAGCGTCGTTGACTGAAGTAAATAATTATTTTACGTCTATTGGTAGAAAATTGGCCAACGAAACTCTTTCTAAATTAAGTAAAGTGACATAGAGTTAGCATCTGTAATTCATTCTCGTAGTAGCCCTATCCACTCATTATCATTATTTTAACGGACGATATAGAAATTGTAACATAATTTCTAATTTAAAAATAGTAGAGCAGCGGGCCATGATAACATAACCACTAATATTATCAAATCATGTTCAGATTCACTGGTGGGCCCTATCGCATATTTATGTAACCTCAGTTTTTCTAAAGGTATTTTTCCTGAAGCTTTTAAACAAGCTATTGTGTCTCCCATTTATAAAGCAGGTAACAAACTTGAACCCTCGAATTATAGGCCAATCTCGCTCTTATCTGTCTTATCTAAAATATTGGAAAAAATCGCAAACAAACGACTCATGTCTTACTTGGAAAAAAATAATTTATTGGCTACCAATCAATTTGGCTTTCGGGGTAAAAAATCTACTGACGACGCAGTTCTGGAACTAACTGCATTAATTACTTCGTACTTAGATCGAAATAAGAAGTGTGTTGCGGTGTTTTAGACCTCCAAAAGCGTTTGATACCGTATCCATACCAATTCTTCTAGCACGTCTAAACAATATAGGTGTAAGAGGAATTACAAACGCGTGGTTTGCGGACTACCTCTAATCGTAGCCAAAAGTTAAAGTAGACGAGTATATGAGTACTAGTGCTATGTGTAACTACGGCGTACCACAAGGATCAGCATTAGGCCCCACATTATTTCTCATATATATTAACGAGTTATGTAAACTAAACTCTATCAAGGCGAAGATGTTGATGTTTGCAGATGATACAGTCTTGGTTTTCCATAGCGATACTTGGACGGATGTATTTAAGGAGGCCGAGATAGGGCTATCTAAGGTAATATCATGGCTTGAAAACAATTTGTTATCCTTAAATATATCTAAGACAAAATACATGTCATTTAGTAAAACCAATGCAAACAGACCGCCTGATAATTTATCCATTAAAGCACACGTGTACCCATGTAATACTTCAAATATTCACAATAACTGTAGCTGTAATATTTTGGATTGCACACAAACCATTAGATATTTAGGTGTTACTATTGATGAAAACTAAATTGGGTGTGCATATTAAGTCTGTTGCAAAACGTGTTAGAAAACTGATATATGTTTTCAAAACGCTAAGATTTGTAGCAGACGAGGTATTACTAATTCGTACATACAAGTCATTGGCTGAGTGTGTTGTAGGGTATTGCATAAGCTCCTGGGAGGTGCAGGACAAACACTAATGATTACAGCGGAGAGAGCTCAAAGAGCTTTATTAAAAGTAGCAATGAACTTGAGCTTTAGATATCCTACAACAGCATTATTTAAAAATGTAAAGTGTTATCAGTGAGGAAGCTATTCATTTACCATTGCATTCGTAGATATCATAGAGATACAGTTCCAAACACTCATTATACTGAAAAAGGATAACTAGGTTTCATGTACCGGTTTACAACAGTGAAGTTGCTTTGAGACATTATTTGCATATGGCTCCCATATTTTATAATAAAATTAATCGTTTGCAAGATATACGTAAATTGGTGTCACATAAATTGAAGAACGTTACTTACAATTGGTTATGGGGCTTTGACTATGCTGATACTGAAAAACTATTGAAAAGGTTTTGTAAGATTTATTAAGATATTGTTATTGTTTCTATTGGTAATTTTAATTTGTTTGAGATTTTCTTATTATTCACTTTTTGTTTTGCAGTCACTTGTAATTTTGCAATTAGATTAAGTTAGTCAATAAGTTTAATCTTGTTATTTAATTCTGGCTTCTACCAGTATTATTTATTAATGATTTACGAGTTTGCTTTTTTTTTCGAAATTTTCTAATTATTTGTAACGAAAAGTTAAGTTTTTTGAACATCATAGTTAAGTGAAATAATGGAAGACGCTGCCTTTTGCGCCACAGTTTTACACTAATGCAAAAGGCAGAGCCGCATATTTCTTTGTAACTCAATATCTGTTCAATAAATTATCTTTATCTTTATCTTTATCTTTAACTGAATCGGCTTTCGCTTTGCTATTGCGGTCTCTATCATTTCAAGCGGAAAGAAAAGAGAGAAAAATATCATATATCAGCGGGGGGTCATGACCCCCATGATCCCCCTGGATCCGCCCTTGTAATGAGCACATTGCTAATCCGAGTGATAGTGGCCCGTGGAGTACCCCCATCTGGAAGACTTAGGAATTTTACTTAGCCGATATATCAGCTGAGTAACCTTCTCAAGTCTTCTAGTCTAGTCCCTCTGGCCAACCTCTACACGCACTATACAAGCGGAGAGGAGGAGGAGGACGCCATCACACAACAAGATGGCGTCGAGGCAAGTTGTTGTGTAATCACTGTGATGCCCAGGGCACAGATCAGAAAATAGTTACTTCGTAACAGATGCATCACTGCCATACAAAAGCGCAAATACCTACACGATAATAACCTAAACTTTCGTAAACTACTTACCTACTGTTACTTGCAAGTAAAATACACCTTTGCACAAGCACGCAAAGTTGAGAATACCGTGCGCCCCGTGTGGCTTGTCGTCTGCTTACGTCATTGACCAAACGTGCTAGGGTTGTACAAAATATGATAAGATGATAAAAAAAACTAAACTGCAAATTGTCATTTTCTTTATTGTTTATTTAAATGGAATGAAAATGAAAAAAATGTTTATTATCTCAATAACGAAAACCAAATCACAAGAAAAGCTACAAAACCTAGCGTCTACCGCCTTAAAGTTATTAAAAACAGTTTCACGCGCTCCCGGATGTTAAATACAAAGCGACAATATATACAAAGAATACATATATGTGACAATAAATAGGTACAAAGAATGAATACTTAACATGTTTTGCTAGTGTGAACTAGATCCCACACTATGGTGACCTGTTTTGTGGGATCCAGGCTAATTTTATGCAAGTAAAATAAAAAGACAGAAACGACTAAAAAAATAGATATTTTTATTTTATTTTCAAACAATTAAATTTTCTCCAAAAAACAAACTTTCAGATACTTACTCGAATTTCTAGAATTTTATAATTTTGGCTAAGTTTATCATCACGTCATACAGATATAATAGATAAATTAAATGTATATATATACTTATACTTTACATACCATTGCAATTTTTCCAACATACTGTATTGCTATTGCAGCCATCCACAATACAATAACGTCGCGACATTATTTATGCGCGCACTCGGCGTTCGTACGCCTACGCACGTCAGCTCGGGCAAGCGGCCGGCGCCCCTGTGATTTTAGTACACCCGGGTGGACCCGAACGAGTAGGTTAATATCGCGCGCCGTAGAGCGAGTGGTGAGGGTGTGCCCAGGGTGTCACCGTGCTGTTATGGGCAGGCATGTTGCTTACCATCAGACACGTGTCCTACTCGTCTTATCACGTCCATGGTACCTACTAAAAAAAATGTTGCATTAGAAAACACCATACATTACACTGCCTCTTTGATAAACAGATAACGATTTAGACGGACTAAATTTTCATTTAATGTTTTTATATTTTTTGTTAGTTTCTGCATGTGTGATATGATACGGCAACGGTGAGTAAATGATGACAGAGTTGCTCATTATCGGTGCTCGGGGATTTTCCTGACTCATGGCGACTGGTTCTTCCCCGAGTTTATTGACGTCATGTACAAATAAACCGAGAAAACAAAACTGGGTGACCATTTTAGGTAATGTACCCAAAAATGTTGGTACTTCATTTAAAAAGTTTTACCCGGGAAATATGTTGTGGAAGCACTTATGTATTACACATAGCTATGGCAAACGATATTGGATCTGTGGTTTTTTACTTAAAGCTCTAATACAATGGTTTAAATTGCTGGTTTGTATTATAATATCATATTTTATTTTTTTGTTTTCGTATACTTTATGTGTTCTAGCTCACACTCCCAAATCTTGGAAACACTCTCTGGTTACCATATTACACAAGAAAGGAGATGTTACTAAGCTGAGTAATTATAGACCCATAAGCCTCCTTTCCCAAATTTACAAACTTTTTGCAAAAGTCCTATGCAATAGACTCACGCGACAGTTAGACGAGTGCCAGCCAATCGAACAAGCCGGCTTTAGGAGTGGATATTCTACTATCGACCACATCCATACGGTAAAGCAGCTGATGGAGAAGAGCCAAGAGTTTAACCAGCCTTTATGTATTGCATTCGTAGACTACGAAAAAGCCTTCGATTGTGTCGAGCATTGGGCTGTGTTTGACTCTTTGAATCGCTGCTCTATAGATGCTCGCTATGTTGATATACTCCGTGAGCGATATACTTCGGCAACTATGCAAGTGAAACTCCATGACTTGACCAACCCTATTTCCATCAAAAGGGGGGGGTGCGTCAGGGAGACACTATTTCACCCAAGCTGTTTACGGCTGTCTTAGAAGATGTCTTGAAAATGGTTGAATGGGACACAAGTGGCATTAATATTAACGGCGTTTACCTGTCGCATCTAAGGTTTGCAGATGATCTTGTGCTGTTTGCCGAAAACCTAGACAATCTCCAAATTATGATACAGCAACTTTCAGATGCTTCTTTGAGAGTAGGTCTTAAGATGAATATGGCTAAGACCAAAGTGTTGTCCAGCACCTCTGGATCCTCAATCCCAATAATTATTGGGAGTGAGAGGCTAGAGACGGTTGACAGCTACGTGTATCTTGGCCATACTCTCTTTGGCATAGAGCATCAAAAAGGAGATTGCTAGGCGAATCCAGCTTGGATGGGCAGCTTTCAAAAACTAGATGACATTCTTAAGTCACGCTCTATTCCACAATGTTTGAAAACTCGACTTTTTAACCAATGTGTTTTGCCCACTCTTACATACGGTGCTGAGACATGGACGCTTACACAGGAGGCTATACACGACATCAGAGTAGCACAGAGAGCGATGGAAAGGTCTATGCTTGGCATCAAGCTCCAGGACCGTATCCGAAATACCGAGATCCGACGAAGAACGAACGTTAGGGACGTCGGAACTACGGTAATGCAGCTAAAATGGAGCTGGGCTGGCCACGTTGCTAGACGCGGTGATAACAGGTGGAGTAGAGTAGTGACCGAGTGGTGGCCGAGGCAAGGTAAGCGGAGTGTAGGACGTCCAGCTGCAAGATGGGTCGACGATATCGTTTCTATCGCGGGTCGAACCTGGACTCGATTGGCACAGGACCGAGGAAGATGGCATGGGGAAAAGAGAGGCCTATACCCAGCAGTGGGATAGAGAAGGCTGTGGATGATGATGATGATGATGATACTTTATGTGTTATTTTAAGCTGTGAACAATAAAGAGTTTTCATTCATTAATTCATTCATTATCGATATATATTTTTTTAACTTTGATAGGTTTACAATTGACCGCCATCTCGGCTGATGTTAAGCGACATTGTGGTCTACGATGGAGCGTGTTTACCTAGAAGAAACCGATTCACTCTCGATTTGAAGACACAAAGATTGTAATCAACAGGGGAAAACCCACTCAGGCAACGTACAGCCGGACAGCCAGGTGGAGTAGGAGGTATCGTGCTACCAGCATCTAGACGTGAACATTCCGCAAATTATATTATATTATATACTAAATTATATACCAGTAACCCTGTATACGTTTGTTTATGTGTATCGCAATGTTCGCCACTCGCGTAACGCTACCGAATTCGTAAAAGAAGTAGATACTGATCGAGAAATTGTTATGTAAAGGAAAAAATGGTGTGTGCTCGCAGCTCTCTCACTTACTCCTACAGAAACATACGAAACGTAATCATCGTGCATTACTTACTTACTTACACTAGCTTACTTCCCAAGTCAAGTGTGCGTTATGAAGTTTTTCTTCAAAAACACTGTAACCAAACAATTTCCATGGCATTAACTTTTTAACTTAATGGGTTTAATTAAGGGTTTTTAACACCTCAATAAAAATTGAAAATTACTGATCACAGTTACACAGCCTAAATTATCATTAAAATGAAAAAAAACGCAACATACAAACGCATGCAAAACTTAGCTAGGGAAAAAACAGATTCAAACTTTGTGTCATAAAATGTATGAGACATTCACGGTTGGGAGTGATTTTTAACGGAATCGGGTAATTTTTTTTTTTTTTAATGAATGGCTCTTTGTGGATTAGCCTCACAATTCCGGGGTAAAATGTATGTTCTTAGGGAATTAGTAAATTTGACAATGGCAGCTATAAACTTGACTTGTTATTGCCAACCACATGCGTTAATTTTATTGTTGATAAAATTATTTCAGCCAATCACACGAATCCTTCTGTTTTGATAGGCAAAGAGCAAAGAGGATCTGGCTGTCAAAACAACTTACCAAGTTACTGTGTAGAAAACATCTTGAAAACTTCACATAGTGCTTGTATTGTTAGACTGGACAAAAAACAACAGAAGACGAAAATTATCTTTTGAACATTTATTAGCGATGTGGTTTGTTGAGAATAAATGATATCATAACAATAAAACCACAATCCTCCTAAGTTCCTTTTCAAAAAGTTTTTCAGTGCTGCGTTTTAGATGGTGTTGTGAATGGAACTCTTATGACTGAAAAGTTGAATGCTTAGAAGAATGTCGACGGCTAGTGAACATGAAATGAGCGACAGCTCGAAGTCGCCGCTCTCATACACTAACTTGGAGTCTCCTCGTAGCTCTCCATTGCAGCAAGTGCCTCAGCTGACCGCAACCCTCTCAGGACTCAGTTGCTCTGAAAAGAATCTGTTCAATTTTGTAGTTCTTAACAATGGTGAGTATCATGTATGAATACTTTTTTACTTAAGGAAAAGTAAGCAAGACATGTGCTTGAACAGAGCCATGCAGACATTTGCACATGAAGGAGTTCAAATCACTGATCTGCAGTCATCAGCTTATCATGCAGAGAAATAAGATCATTTATCATTGTCCAGAAATTTCTCTGCAAACATTGCCCTTCAAACTGGAACATAAGGTTTGTGCATTACTACTTGGCAGTAGAATAACTGGCACTGGTGTGGCATTTTGCCAGGTAGAAGCAAAGAATACTACCAGAGACGATCTTCTTAGCATTCCATGGATTCACCGTGCGGGTGCCGGACGGTGAATCCATGGAATGAAAGAATACTACCACTACTTAATACCTACGAAACAACGTAAATCATACTGCTAAGGTCATTGTTTTAACTCTTTTTGTATACTCTTACTAATTAGTGTGTCAGTAAAATGTATCTATCATGTAAATAAAGAAATCAGCCAGTTTGTAATAAAACCATGATAATACAAGTCCTCGGTAGGTTAGTTTATTGTAAATTAAGATTTGATAATATATTATGTAACAAAAAATGCTGTTACAATATTATGAAATGAATGATGAATGGAATTTATAGTTTATTGAAATACAACTTATGGCTTAGAAGTATAATGATTGTGTAACAGCTTTAAAAAATAAAATCAAAGTAAAATCAGTTTATTTGTTTCGTAGCTATATTTCCTCAGACATGACAACTTTAATACACCAACTTTTAACTTAATACAAAAACCATGCACAATGGCCGAATTGAGAGGCCAAGTGAAGAAAAGGCCCCGTCAAACTAACTAACCCCAACTTTTATATTTAAGTGATAAATAGTCCTACAATTTGATTTAATAGTTAGTAGCAATAAATAATGTGAACAACATGATAATGTCTCATTAATTATACTTAGTACAGGTAAAGTTTTTTTTTCACTGGTGAATAGACAAAAAATGTTGCTTGAGGTTGTTGTTAAGAGGCTGCTCTTATTCTGAGTGAAGTTGCAAAAAAACACTTAACAAAAACCTTATCTAGGTATTCAACTATTCTTAACTCAGTCTTTCTTTCAAGTGTGTGTAAAGTAAATTGGCTATCTGTTGAAATATGAAGACTTAAGACAGATAAGACAAATTGGTAGACATTCCTCAAACAATACTAAATACTGCCAAACTAAGCAAAGCTTTTAGTGTGAGAGTCATATAAATAGAGAGATAATACAATAGATAGAATAGAAACTCTTTATGTTCACCATATAAAAATAAATAGATAAAAAACACATTCTTAAAACTAGTGAAATAAATAGCAACCTTATCCCTAAGATCTCTTTCAGGCAACCAAAATTGGCTAATATTTAAATGCATAATTTTAAATAAATACTTGTGAAACATAGCAACACCCAAAGTACAAATATTAAATTTGTTTTTGTCACACAAATATTTGTGGGATTTGTACGCGCAACCTACAGTTCTGCAGACATGCTGACTGCCTTACCATCAACGAAACCACCAATCAAAGTTGTATCTGCATCAAGATTGGTTACTTCGCATAGAAGATATACTGTCACAGACCCCTGCCAGAAATTTGTACCAATATAATTTTTTTATTAACTTTATGACAAACTAGGTAACTGGCTTACTACTCTTTAACAATAATTAAAAAAAAAAATTGGAACAGTATTCTGACATTAATCTTTTCTTTCTTTCAAGGATTTCCTTCTGTAACAAACAGTTTTACAGTTAAATTTGTTAAATATGTCTCTGTGTGGGGAATGAACTGACTGCTTCCAATTGGGAATTATTCCTTAATTTTTATCTGGTTAGAGTAAACATTCTTCAAATAAAAAAATTATCAATGAAATCAAAAAAAATATTATAAAATATACACATACAAATAAAAAAAATGTATGGTTAATTTTGACGTGACAACGTCTTATAAATTGGTTTGCCGGGTGACACTTCAAGAAACTGCGTTACGCTCCGCTCACGTTATGCGCTCACAACGAGAGCGAGTGAGAGGCATGCGTCCCTTCCACTCGGGCATGGTTAGCCCGCCTAAGAGCGAGAGAGACAGACATAAAAAGTGAAAGGCACGCGTCCCTTCCGTAAAATTATTTTACCACTCAAAGTCGTTGTCACGTAAAACTTTCGCCCGTATACCGACTTTACAGGCAACCAATTTTTTTTTTATATTTTCCTCCTAAAATTATTATGATTGAATCTGCTCGATTCGATAAAATTATTTCAAAATTGACAGAAAAAAAACGTAGGTGAAAAAAAAATTCTCTTCCTTTTTTTAGTCTAGTTAAAATCAAATTCCTATCTAAGAATGTGACTGTCATGTTTAATACAATCCTTATCTTCGACTGCTATTTTTACGTCGTTCCTAGAAATGAAACTGGGCTATCATAAATAGATTAAAATATTACATTGCAAATTCAATGTACACTGCATTTACTGTTAAATTTACTAAGGTATTTCAGTACCCTTATTAATGAGCTGAAGGAGTATTTAACATTAAGTACAAATTATAACTTGTTTATAATGTAGTTCCTACTTAGTTATGTAATTATAAATTTAAAAAGAAACGTTATGAACTCCTATCCTATCTTAATCTTAATGACAGAAATTACAGGGCTTAGAGATACAACATCTTAGATCTCTGGGTGACGAACGCAGTGCAGTGCTAGGTAAATTTAGACTCTTTTATGTTCCAATAGCTGTGTGTCACTGTGCTGTTATGTGGCAGGTATGTTGCTTACCAACAGGCACATGTCCAGCTCATCTCGTCCCTATTAATTTAAAAAAAATCTAATTTGCACACCATGTGCAGTTTGATCCACTTGAAAGATAGGATAGTTTTTATTCTGATTCAGTCCTCCAGTAAACTGTTTATGTGTGCGAAATGGCATTTTCCCCCGTCCGTAACAAGGGCAACAATTGTTTTGCTTTACACATTAATATAAAGATTAATCACATGATGCATATTTCTAAATCTCAATTCCAAGGAATTTTAAACCCCTTGTTATATAAACCTTGACCGGTCAAAGAGGCTCGCTACGCGATGGAGCGGAAACATAGCTTCCTCTTTGCTTTTTCCTCTAAGCTAACCGTCTCGGTAAATACTTAAAAGGCATTGGTAGCCCGCTCAATGATTCCACTGTTGGGACTAGGGGGTCCTTCTCTCTCAAAAAGAATCAAGGCCATAATCCTCGACAGATGTCAACATGTCGGTTTCCACACGAAGTTTTCCTTTACCGCTTTTTAAATTAGCATTTAGACATTGCGCACGTGACTGCGAAGTGTACTCGTACGATATATTGTACGCGTGGGATTCAACCAGGGGCACCAGATCGGCAGTTGTCATTCTGCCAACTAGACCAGCCGTAACATTAATTTAATTAAATACTTAGTACTCGGTATTTTTTAACCGACTTCCAAAAAGGAGGAGGTTATCAATTCGACCCTATGTTTTTTTTATGTATGTTACTTGATTTCTCGAGAACCCCCGTTTCGATTTTAAAATTTATTTTTATGTTCGGATTGCTATTCTTCCCGAATGGTCCCATAGTTAGTTAGTAGTTAGTTTAGCGGGGCCTTTTCCGCACCTAGCCTCTTTATTGGGCCGTTGTGCGTGACTCATACTTCCCTTTTCTACTCCAACCAGCCTAGGCCGTCCCAGAAGGCGAGCATCCTATTAAGGTTGCGATAGGCATCCGGAACAGACGACGGAGATTGGAGGAATTCTGCCCGTTGATCCGCCACACTGCCGCATTCCATGAGTACATACTGTGGCGTTTCTTCTTCCTCCATGCATCCTCTGCATAGAGGACTGTCTGTTACACCTATGGTAAATAGGTGCTTATTTAAGGGACAGTGACCAGTTATTATACCTATAACTTTACGGATTTTGTCCCTGTTTAATCTAATGAGGTTGCGGGCAAATTTTTTCGATGCTTCCGGAACGGCATTTTTTGTTTGCCTGCATCCTTCATTGTTATTCCATTCTGTTAAATGGGCTTCTTCAGTATTTCTGCGCAGCCACGTTTTTATTTGAGCCTGGGGTATAGGCATTAGTGGTTCCGGTCCATGTACCTTTGTCTTTGCTCCCCTTTTGGCCAGTTCATCTGCTGCATCATTACCTAGTGAGTCGCTGTGTCCTTTAATCCATTGGAGGGTTACTTTGTTCGTACTCGCTATGGATTGGAGTGCATTGTGGCACTCTAGTATAAGGTATTGTTAAAGTATTATTTTTAAGGGCTTGAAGCACGGAGGCGCTGGAGGAGACAATTTTGATGTTTAGGTCTCCGACAACTCTGGTTGCGACGGCCTGTGCTGCCCTGGTGATGCCGATACATTCGGCTTGAAATATTGTGTTTAGGTTGCTCAAAGTGGTTGATATCTTTATGTTAAAGTCATTTGAGAAGACACCTGCCCCTGTTCCGCATGCGGTTTTGGAGCCGTCAGTATATATCCTAACTTCTCTGCTGCCAGAGCTATCTTTCGATTCTGCATTAAGTTGGATATTGTATCTACGATCAAAGACATGTTGACATGTGATTCTGTCCATGGGTGCCTCAAGAAGTGGTGTTTCTTTCAGAACCTGTTGCAGAACTTTTGAGTGTCGTGTTTTTATGTTTTTAACCCCCGACCAAAAAAAGGAATGTTATAAGTTTGACGTCGATGTCTGTCTGTCTGTCTGTCTGTCGGTCTGTCTGTCTGTCTGTCTGTCTGTCTGTCTGTGTGTGTGTCTGTCTGTGGCACCGTAGAGCTCAAACGGATGGACCGATTTCAATGCGGTTTTTTTTATTCGAAGGTTGATATCCGTGCGGATGTTCTTAGCTATGTTTGGTTAATATCGATTCAAGATGGCCGCCTCCACAAAATGGCGGACAAAATATTTCTTCACAACTTATCTCAATATGGGTATCAAATGAAAGGGCTTGACTAGTAGAATACAATACATAATAATAAATTTCAAATCCAAGATGGCCGCCACCACAAAATGGCGAATTACATTACTTTTTTCACTACTACCACAATATGGGTATCAAATGAAAGGGCTTGACTAGCAGAATGTTGTACAGATTACAAATCCGAGATCCGAGGTAGTCGGGGGTTAACCAAAATTTTTAATTTTGTTCTTGTGTTTCCACAGTCCGTTTGCTCTTAGTCTTAGGGCGGCTGCCATGGCCTCCTCCTGTATGACTAGATGTAGAGGTCTCAGGTTTAAGAGATACTCTAATGTGGCTGATGGTGTGGTTTTCATGCATCCAGTAGCTGTTACACTCGTTAGGCGTTGTAGACTCTGGAGTTTATCTTTCGCTGTGGTCAAAGAGGGCCTGATGACTGATGTGTATAACCAAAGTGTGATTTTTGGATTGAGACCCCATTTCTTCCAAACAAGTCTCCGGCATTGCCAAAAAGTCATGCAGGCCCTTTTTATTTTTGTATCGATATGGCTCGCCCAGTTCAATTTGTTGTCAAGAGTGACGCCCAGATATTTCACTTCAGGTGATAGGGAGAGTTTGGTGTTAAATAGTTTTGGTAGTTGTAGTTCAGGTAAGTTCCTTTTGTTGGTGAAAAGAATAAGTTCTGTTTTCTTTGGATTTACTAACAGTTGATGTTCGTCACACCATTTTTCTACAATCAGAAGTGCTGAACGCATGACTTTACATAGCATATTTTCCGCACTCCCGCTTATCAGTATTGTAAGGTCATCCGCATAACCGATAGTAGTGTACCCTTTTTCGTTAAGTGCCTTTATGAGGCTGTCCACTACTATGTTCCATAATAGTGATGATAGGACGCCGCCCTGGGGACATCCCTTGACTACTTTTGCTCTCGTAGTAGTATTCATCACTATCTGGACCGCCCTTTTGCTGACCAGTTCGGTAATCCAGTTCTAATGACTGGTTCCACCTTGAGTCTCCGGAGGGCGTGGTTTATGCTGTTATGCATGGTTTTATCAAAAGCCCTTCTATGTCTATAAAGGCAGCAAGTGTTGAAAGCTTGTTTGTGGTAGCCGATTCTATTTTGTGTACTACCATGTGTAGTGCCGACTCTGTTGATCTGCCTTTCCTATAAGCATGTTGCTGAGGATGCAGTTTATTGTGTTTTAGTGCTCCGTCTCTTAGGTATCGGTCCACTAATCTTTCTAGTGTTTTTAAAAGGAACGACGTTAGACTGATGGGCCTGAACGATTTAGTGTGTGTGTAGTCCTCCTTGCCAGGTTTCGGTAAGAACCTTCGCTTCCCTCCACTTTTTTGGTATATACTTGAAGGCTATACAGGCCCTATAGATTGGTAGTAGATGCTTTATAGCTAGCTTTGGTTGCCATTGTAGTAGTGCTGGGAATATGCCATCCAGCCCTGCAGATTTGAAGGGTTTGAAACTTTTCAGTGCCCATTCTATTCTGTCTGCAGTTACTATTTTGTTTGCTATTTCCCACTCATGGGCTGTAGGTGTGCTACAGTGCTCTTCTGGCCACTCCTTGTCTTCTGTGATTTGACATCCAGGGAAATGGGTTTCCAAAAGTACTGTATTGGTTTCATTGTCTGTGTTTGTGAAAGTGCCGTCTTCCTTTTTTAGGGATCCGAGAAAATTTGTTTCCCTTTAGATAGGATTTTCTTTATTCTTCCGGCTTGGTTTGTTGAGTTTATGCTACTACAGAAGTTGTGCCAGGATTCCGTTCTCCTGAATCTGATTCGCTTCTTGTAGTGTTTTTGTGCTTGTTTGTACTTTTCCCAGTCCTCATTAGTCCTGGTATTTTTTGCTCGGTTAAAAAGTGCTCGAAGTCCTTGACGTAGTCTTTCAAGTTCTGGCCCCCACCAAGATCTCTTTCCTACGTCATTTGGTTTAACAGCTGGACACGCTAATTCATAACTGTTTATGAGAGTTGCAGTGAGAAGCTGTACGTTTGATTCTATATTGTCTGTACTAAGTGTTGTGTGAGTTGGATGGTCCCATATAAATATTATCGAAATCGGTCAAGTGGTTTTTGTAATATGAACCAAAAACTAAAATTTGCATACAATTTTCTGGATGACGTAATTGTAGATTTCACAAAAGTTATGAAACTCGAACCTGTCACTACGAAATCGGGTAAATGCGTTAATAAAAACTTGTTTTGCACTAAAAATGGTAAAATAAACTATTTTCGTACAAAAAATTAAACCGACTTGAAAACCACAAATAGGCACTCAAAAGCGCAAAATAAATGAGATGAGAATTCATATCATTATTACAAGTGCTACTCACTCATTTATTTGAAGTCGGTGCCAGTCAGGCCAAAAATACTATGCAGGCACGTGGTAGGTAGGCATATCCATTACCTGTTAGACTTGGCTAGCACCGACTTCAAATAGATGAGTGAGTAGCACTTCTAATAATGATATGAATTCTCATTTAATTTATTTTTATTACTTTCAGACTGAAGCACTACCTTAGATCAGATAAAGATTACCATCAGAGACAGAGTCCATAGTGAATGTTTCGTTCCAGGCATTAAACCGTTCCTGCGCTTTGTGGAGCAGCCGCAAGATCACTTCCGCTTCCGTTACGTCAGCGAGATGGTGGGGACGCACGGCTGCATCCTCGGCAAGTCCTGTGCAAACAACAATAAGGCCAAAACCCATCCCACAGTCGAGGTAAACTCTAACGATCTTTTACATGAACATGTTAAACCATTTTTCGCAAAACGGCATTTTAAATTTTTTGGTGGGCAACTATGGTGGCCCGATTTTGAAATCGTACCACAACGGCACATAGTAGTTACCTTGTGTTTAGGCTCGATGAATTTGTATTCATGAGAACTTTTTGCATAGATGGGTTGTGTACATTAGGGATCCGATGATGAAGACAAAATACAGTCAAGGGAATTTCTTAACGGCTTACATGAACTAACCAGTGTTTGGGCTTAATTCATACATATTGATGAGAACTTTCAGCCGTGCGATAGGTCTATGTCTAGCAGTGGACTAAGATAGGCTGATGTCGATGATGCTGGATAGTGATAAAAACTTTGCACCCATATGGGTTTTGAGTGCCATTACAGGTCTGTATACACCATCCTGGATTTGAATGTTATTATAGTGAACATTATTCTACTCGCCAAGTTTTTTATTTTGGTACCATTCTTCAGGGAGTTTTGAAAAAAAACACTTAAATTTAGCAATTTGTGGTAGCACCTATCTTGGATTTAAAACGTATGTATGCCCTGTACCCGCAAAGAGACAGAGTGAAAACGAAGTCAGAGAGAAAAGAGACAAAGAGGCTGGGAGACCGAGAAACAGAGGGAAAGGGAGACGAAATAGACGGACAGAGAGACACACAGAAACACATAAAGACAAGAAGGCAGAGTATCTGAGGCTGGGACCCAGAGCAAGGCACGGCGATACACAGACATGTCAAGTTAGAAGTGTCTGTGCCTCTAATACGCCGTCGTTTTTGCATCAAAGTTAAAAAAATTATAATACCAAATTAACAATAAAATCTTACATAGGACAACCACTTTATGCCAATGCGTCAGTTTGAGACTGCGTTTAAGTGTCCTCATCGCATTGTTTCTTTCTTCCGTCGGCGTCGTGTAGCCTATTCACCCTATTCACCCTATTCAATATTTAGTTTCTCCTTATTCAAGAAGTGTTCGTCTTAGATCTACCTATCACTTTAAAGCGTAAAATAATATAATTTTAACAAAAAAAAGAACCGACTTCAAACAGAAAACTAAAAAGTAAAAAAATTATTTATTTAGCACAATGAAATATCTACGTATATTGTAAAATATTTGTTAAATAATTTCTGTTTAAATAAATCAAAATACGTAGATATTTCTTTGTGCTAAATAAATTTATTTTTACTTTTTAGTTTTCTGTTTGAAGTCGGTTCTGTTTTTTGTTAAAATTATATTATATTAAATCTATAGGTTGTCATGCTATTATATGCTATTAATACTTATTATTAATTATTACTTTACTTTACCGGAAATATAATATATATTTTATTTATTTTTCAAGTTTCACATTTTGAGTCCTATAACCCTGCTAATGTTATAAATATGAAAGTACGACTTATCCGTGTAGTTACCGTTTCTTTTAATTATTTAAATTATTTAGTTGATAGCTAACTTTTCTTTATACCAGTTGGTGAATTACAACGGTCGAGCGCTGATCAGATGCGAGCTGGCACAACACAACAATACCGAGGACCATCCACACAAGTTACTGGAGGATGAGCAGGACAGAGATGTCAGCTACATCGTGCCAGAGCAGGGCAGCTATAAAGTGGGGTAAGCTAACGTTTCATCTCTATCTAGGAATCACACGAGCGAGCAACACGGAAGGGAGTAGGCATACACAGCGTTTCGCCTCTGTCAAAGTACAGGTATGTTTTGTATGTAATAGTGCGGCTTTGCGCTAGTTTCCAACTTTCCCCTCCCGCAAGAAATGACAGAAAGATTTTAACAATATTTTTAGCTAAGGCTACTTCCTTCCGTGCTGTGCGGTAGATCGAGTTGCTCGATGATTCACACCATACGGGTAAATAGCTGCTATCTCATTCACGCATTTCAGAGAAGCCCTATATCCATACTTACGTGCGTAAAGCCGTATGGTGTTGTCTCATGTTTCTGTTCCGTGAAAAACGAGAGGGAAACAGTTTCGCGCGCGATTCTCTCGCGACTGTGCAGCCCCAGAGGCAGCCGGCGGCTATGGCGATACAAGTCAGCAGACTGGGACGAGATGCGCTCTTTCTTCGCATCTTACCCATGGCAGTCACTGTGCTTCTCTTCTGGTGATCCGTCAGCCTGCGCGGATGCTGTGACTCATGCAATACGTACGGCTATGGAATATTTCATTCCATACTCTGACGTTCCATTATCCAGCAAAGCTCGCCCATGGTTCGGTTCTCAATGTAAAAGTGCTGAAGCATTTAAACATGAGGCCTACCTAGCCTGGGTTGTTGCTCGACAGCGTAAGGCAAGGGACACACACCGGAAGAAGAAGGCGTTCAACAGGGCTGCCAAGGCTTGCAAAAGGGTTCTTCAGAGGGCTCGTTTTGACCACATTAGTCGAATAGGGAACAAACTAGCTTCGTACCCTGCGGGCAGCAAAGCGTTTTGGTCCCTAGCTAAATCGGTCGAATCAAACTTCTGCCGCTCCTCACTGCCTCCAATGCTGAAACCTGATGGGGCACTGGCTCACACCGCAATGGAGAAGGCAAACTTGTTTGCATCTCAGTTTGCGGAATCTTCTCGTCTAGATGCTGGTAGTGCGACACCTCCTACTCCACCTGGCAGTCCGACTTTGATGCCGGAAATACATATTCGCCAAATGGAGGTTCGTAAAGTGCTACGCAATCTGGATGTGAACAAAGCCAGTGGTCCGGACGGAATTCCTGCCCTAGTATTGAAGGCTTGTGCACCTGAGTTGTCTCCTGTACTGACGCGCCTGTTTAGGCTCTCTCTCCATTCTGGGCAAGTACCGAAATCATGGAAGCTTGCTAACGTGCAACCTGTGCCCAAGAAAGGTAGTCGTGCTGACCCTGCCATCTACAGGCCCATCTCGGTCACGTCCATACTCTGCAAGACTATGGAACGTGTCCTAAACCACAGGCTCCTGATGTACCTAGAATCTAATGACCTCCTCAGTGACCGGCAATACGGGTTTCGCCGAAACCGGTCCACTGGGGATATTCTAGCGTATGTCACCCACATCTGGAGTGAAGCTATCGAGAAACATGGGAAGCACTTGCAGTCTCCCTGGATATCTCGAAGGCTTTCGACAGGGTTTGGCATGATGGCCTTATTAGCAAGCTGTCCAGTTATGGTTTGTCTTCAGGGTTTATTGCGTGGATATCGGACTTCTTGAGGGATCGATCCATACGAGTTGTCATTGATGGCTGCTCGTCGGATCGAATGGCTATCAATGCCGGAGTCCCTCAAGGGTCGGTACTCTCTGCGACGCTTTTTCTGCTACATATCAACGATCTGTTGAAGCCCGGTATCTTTGGGTACGCAGATGATAGCACCGTTGTAGAGAGTTACATATCTAGCGCGAGAGCCAGTGGACAGCATACTAAGGTACTGAGAGAGAGTATGATCGATCGTTTGAACATGGCCCTTGAGGAAGTCTCTGAATGGGGCGAAACCAATCTGGGCAAGTTTAACGAGTGAAAGACGCAGGCGTGTCTGTTCTCCGCAAAAAGGAGTCAATTTGAACTGACTCCTACTTTTCGAGGTGTATCCGTGCCGGTTACTGATCATCTTGAGCTTTTGGGCGTTACCTTAACTTCTACGCTCAACTTTGGCTCGTATATCGAGTCCAAGGCTAAATTAGCTGCCAAAAAACTAGGTGTCCTCTCAAAGGTGCGAAAGTACTTCAAATCTGAACAATTACTTTTGTTATACAAAGCACAGATTCGCTCTTGTATGGAGTACTGTTCGCACCTTTGGGATGGATCGGCTAAGTATCAGCTTGAGGCTCTGGAATCGATCGAGAGGCGTGCCAAAAGGCTCATAGGCAAAGACATTCTAGCGCGAAAAAGACTTCAAAGTCTTGAACATCGCCGCAAGATTGCTAGCTTATCGGTTTTTTATCGGATACACTTCGGAGAGTGTGCAACTGATCTGCATGATCTAATACCTCCTTGCCCTTTTTCTATCGTACTTCTCGGAACTCAAAGAAGCGGCACCGTTTCATGGTGGATATTCCAAAGACACGGACGAAGAGGTTTGACTCTACGTTTGTGATAAGAACATCTAAGCTGTGGAATGAGTTGCCTGAGTGGGTTTTCCCCGATAGTTATAATCTTGGTGTCTTCAAATCGAGAGTGAATCGGTTTCTTCTAGGTAAACACGCTCCATCGTAGACCGCATCGTCGCTTAACATCAGGCGAGATGGCGGTCAAGTGTAAACCTATAAAAGTTAAAAAAAAAAAAAACAAATAGAAATAATTAAGAAATAGTAGTCTCTACATTTTATTTTGTGTTAATAAAAAGTGTTTGGTAGAATTGTAAAAATATATTGTTTTTTTTTACTTCATTACCAATAAACACTTTATCATTAGGTGAAATTATGCAGTTGTTATAAAGTTATGTTTTTCTGTTATTAAAAACCTGTAGACATCCGATTCTGATGGTCTCTGCTGCCAACCCATCATATTACTAGCGCACAAGGAGCAGAATCCTTGTAACATAAACGTACTAACTTGCTTGTCTAAGAGTTATGGTTACACACTTCTCAGTACCTTTACATTCTGTTCCTTATTATAGGTCAGCTACCGCACCAACTACGGATGTCTTCATTATAATGCTATAGAACAACCATAGTATGTATAGCACTCAAATTTCCGGGAAGTAATAAGGACGTGTTACCTTCACAAACGTTACTGCGAATTCATTCCAAATGTTCCATTGATACCAACTTACATATATATTATGTTATGGTCATATCAATTCGTTTAGTTTCTTGAGAAACCTCAACGACATCCCAACTTATATGGTTCAGCTATAATACCAATGCTACATTTTATTTCCTACAGCTATAATTTACTTCCTGTAATGGATTCTCGTGCCTATAGAACAAAGACTAATGCGCCTTGCAACGAAATGGCGTAAGATTTGTATTATTTCAACAGAGTTTCCTTAAACGATGACTAAATAAAATGGTGACGTAATGATATAGCGTGTGCTGTAAATAATCTGTTGAATCTTTGAAATGCAATTACGATAATAGAAAACGTCATTTCTCTCTTGCGCACATAATTTGCTTTCGCATGCTTTTCGAGACTTCACTATTCAATGTGATTGACAGATATCATAATATGAGGTAGGTAGCATCAACACAATAGGTACAATACAATCATTATTCATTAAAAAGCCACAAAGCAAAAAAAACATAAAAAATACAAAACAAAGAACAATACTATAGCAATTTAATTGGCGGCCTTATCGCTTAGAGCGATCTCTACCAGCATCCTACTAATATTATTTATAAATGTGCAAGTTTGTAAGTATGGATGGATGGATGTTTGTTAATCTTTCACGTAAAAACTACTGAAGGTATTTAGATTAAATTTGGTACATAGAGAGATAATGGTCTGGAATAACATATAGGCTACTTTTTATCCCTAGAAAATAACGGGATTCGGAACTACGCGGGTGAAACTGCGGGCGATGCTAGTGTAGTATAATTAATGCAACTAAAAAAACTCTAAATCTATGAATTAATGATAAGGTTTCACATGGTTACAATCTTTGTGTCTTCAAATCGAGAGTGAATCTAGGTAAATACGCTCTATCCTTGACCGCATCGCCGATTAACATCAGGCGAGATGGCGGTCAAGACTAAACCTATAATAATTAAAAAAAATACGTCCGGAAATTCCTAGATTTTTATGAGTAGATTTCATTGTTCAACCCGGTACGGGTCGCTAGTAAAATATAATCAACTTCAAAAAACCCTAAATATCGTTGATGTTTGTGAAAGTGTTGGCATCTTCAACAATTAACAAACAACAAAGCGAACATAAATATTCTACGTTTTTCCTGTGATAAAAAGTAGCCTATGTGCTATTCTAGACCATAACTCTGTGTTACAAGTTTCAACCCGATCCGTTCAAACGTTCCGACGTGATTGAGCAAGAAACATCAAATGTTTCGCGGTTATAATATTAGTCGGATTATTATTATTTTGTGTTTTTCGTGTTTCGTTCTAAGTAACATTCTAGGATCTTTATCCTAACTCCTGGAGAAATCTCTAGGATGTCAAAACAGGCTGTTTATATTTCGAGAACTATACATAAAATATTTTTCGAAACCAGTTGTCTAAAGGCGCAGTATCCTGACCTGGATATCTGCATAAGCAAACTCAGGTCTAGCTACGACAACTATGTAAACCGTCTTTGTATTTACTTGACCTTACAGCTTATTACGTGTCTTCGTATTCAGAGGTCAATTAATTTTGGACATAACGTTAACAAATATTTGTAGATCTTTAAATGACTACGTAGTACGGTGATCAAATTAACATGGTGAACGGTTCCGAATTTGTTTTTAACCTCGGTGTTTTTTTAGTAGTGAACTGTTTGCAGAGTCCGCATGGGCGTGCCAGTTATTCTACCGCCAAGCAGTAATGTGCAAACATCACTGCGTTACGGTCTGAACGGCAAATTACAAATGCGAGAGTTTGGAAATTTGAATGTTTGTAGCTTAATCACGGCTGAACGAATCGCGTTTAAATTTGGAACACATTTGGAAAATAGCCTGGAATAGCCTTTTATTCCGGGAATATATAGGGAACCGGAACTGCATGGACAATGCTGCTAGTAAAATGTAAAGATTAAATACTTACAATAAAAACTTAAAAGAGTAATTGAAATACTTGAGTGTCCCCGGCAGCGCCGTAGAGCCTGTTATTATCGATTAAAGCTGCAGAGGAACTTCCTGACGAAGCACACTGCGTCAAGGATAACTACTGCCTTCTGTCTCATTGATTTTTCATACTTTATAACAAACTAGCTGTACCCAGCCACGCTTCGCTGTAGCACATTGTGATGCAAAAATTAGATAACAAGAACAAAATAAAAAATTTTGATTAACCCCCGACTACCTCGGATTGGTTATTTGTACAACATTCTACTAGTCAAGCCCTTTCATTTGATACCCATATTAAAGGAGATGTGAAAAAGACATGTATTTCGCCATTTGTGGTAGCGGCCATCTTGGATTTGAAATTTGTCATAGTACAAAGTATTCTACTAGTCAAGCCATTTCGTTTGTTACCCATATTGTGATAGTAGTGAAAAAAATAATATAATTCGCCATTTTGTGGTGGCGGCCATCTTGGATTTGAAACTTGTTATAGTGTATAGTATTCTACTAGTCAAGCCCTTTCATTGGATACCCATATTGAGGTAGGTTTTGAAGAAATATTATGTCCGCCATTTTGTGGAGGCGGCCATCTTGAATCGATATCATGAAACCAAACATAGCTAAGAACATCCGAACGGATATTAACCTTTAAAAAAAAAAACTACATCGAAATCGGCCTCTCCGTTTGAGCTCTACGGTGCCACAGACAGACACACACACAGACAGACAGACAGGCAGACAGACAGACATCGACGTTAAACTTATAACTTTTTTGGTCGGGGGTTAAAAACAATCCTTGATGCGGATTACATTATATCAATGTAAAATTTAAGCTCGATTGGTGCAGAATGTTTGAGTTTTGAAGCGTACACAAACCAACATAGCATTTTATGTCTATATCTATAAATATCCTTGATGTGCCTGTAGATTCCCTGGCATGGGCATCATCCACACGGCGAAGAAGGATGTATCGAAACTGCTGTTCAAGAAGTTTTCGGAGAAACAGCCGCATGCGAACCCGAAAGAGGTAAGTGGGTGAGAATGATGGCTGCTGCGCGTCAAAAAAGCTGCTTGCTGGTCTATTTGCGGTACACATGCAACTTAACAAGAATAGTATTCGATTAGATTAGTAAAGCAAGTAGTTTACACTTGACCGCCATCTTGCCTGATGTTAAGCGACAATGCGATATGTTATGGAGCGTGCAAAAAAACCGATTCACTCTCGATTTGAAGACAACAAGGTTGTAACCATCTGGAAACCCACTCATGCAACGCCTGGGGAAAGCTTTGCATACGTCATCTCAAAAGTCTGTCAGTAACCGGCACGGATATACCTCGAAAAGTAGGAATCTGTTGGAATTTACTTCTTTTTGTGGAGATCAGACATGCCTGCATTTGCCAATCTGGCCAATTTTAAGGAAGGAAAGACTTCCCTAATTAAGTAATTAAACAGATTGGTATCGCCCAATTCAGGGACTGCCTCAAGATCCAAGTTCACTAAATTATACTCTCTCTCAGTGCCTAAGTATGCATACAGACTCTTGCGTTAGATATGTGACTCTTTACAACGATGCTATCATCTGCGTACCCAAAGATACCGGGCTTCAACAAATCGTTAACGTGTGGTAGAAAGAGCGTCGCAGTGAACATCGACGCGTTGATGTCCATTCGATCAGTCGAGGGGCCATCAAAGACAACTGGTATCGATCGATCCCTCAAGAACTTCGTTATCCACGCTATATACTTCATTCATTCATAATTTAAGAGTGACGCTCTTGTCGGTGGAGTTCCTTCCATGTACTTGTACACTCCGCCTTCTCCTTGACTTCCTGATACGACACTACATTTATCTTCTCCTTCACTTGGTTCATGTAACTTCTGCTAGGTCTACCTCTCTTCCTCGTCCCTTCTAATTTATCTTCCATTATTGTTCTAATGAAGTTGTCATGTCGTATCAGATGTCCCAACACCTTCCCTATATACTTATACTTAGGAGACAAAGTATAGAAATATAGAAAGGTTGTTTATAAGGATCTGTCGCAAGCCGTTCGTGGTTTTAAATAGTTCTACTCTACTACTGACCCGATTTCAAAATTTCTTTCACCCTTGCTTATTTAGGTACTTGATCCTTGAGTGTTATAGGCTATTATGAATGTACCCCGAGCGAAGCCGGGCGTACCGTTAGTAATTAAATAAATTGAAACTTCTACCTTTACTTTCGTAAATCTTGCTCAACAAAGAAAAAGGGCGTATTTTTTTTTTAACTTTAATAGTTTACACTTGACCGCCATCTCGCCTGATGTTAAGCGACGATGCGGTCTACGATGGAGCGTGTTTACCTAGAAGAAACCGATTCACTCTCGATTTGAAAACACCAAGATTATAACTATCGGGAAAAAACCCACTCAGGCAACTCATTCCACAGCCTAGACGTTCTTATCACGAACGTAGAGCCAAACCTCTTTGTGCGTGTCTTTGGAATATCCACCATGAAACGGAGCCGCTTCTACGAGTTACGAAAAGTACGATAGTAAAAAGGGCAAGGTGGTATAAGATCATGCAGATCAGTTGCACACTCTCCGAAGTGTATCCGATAAAAAACCGATAAGCTAGCAATTTTGGGGCGATGTTCAAGATTTTGAAGTCTTTTTCGCACTAGAATGTCTTTGCCTATGAGCCTTTTGGCACGCCTCTCGATAGATTCTCAGCTCAGATCAGTCTCAAGCTGATACTTAGCCGATCCATCCCAAAGGTGCGAACAGTACTCCATACAAGAGCGAATCTGTGCTTTGTATAACAAAAGCAATTGTTCAAAATAAACTTTGTTTGTAAAGTGAGACGGCCACTTACAGCTTCCGTTACGCACTAACGAACGGATCGTTCACATTACTTAACTAACTTATTGAGATTATAGGTTACTAGCAGTGCACCGCGGTTTGACTCGCACAATCACCTTCCCGTATTACCGCAATTAAAAATGCCTATGTGCTATTACATTTCTGCGTTCCAAATTTCCACCCGATGCGTTCAGCCGTTCCGACTTCATTGACCGGCATTTATACCTACATCACATATTATGTCAATAACACGAAGACCATCCGCGGTCCGAAGAGAAGAGGGGGTCACAGGGGACATATTTATTTTACATCAAAACATTAAAAAAACAAAATACCTATTAGTACATAGACTATTTTTTAACGCAGGAAATAACTGTAACGGGACCACGCGGGTAATACCGTGGGTCCGAAGGGAGGGGAGTCACCAGGGACATGGATCCTCCCCAAAATAGTAAACCCACGTTAAATTTAAAATCTAAAACAATCTAAATATCATAATATGGTAAGTACATAAGACTATTTTTAACACTGGGAAACAACTGGAACGCAACTTGCCCGCAACTACGCTGGTAAAATCGTGGGGGCTACTAGTAAAGTCTTTTTACTCGATTTATTGCAATTCTACTGGTGACCAAAATGGAACGTGTTATTTAGAAGAAATTGAGAAAAGAAATTATGGTAAGATACAAGCCTGTACATAACAGCACGGTGTCACACAGCTATTGGAAATGGAAGAGTCCGCATCATTACCAAGCACTGCACTGTGCATCCACAGATATTAAATTATTTATTTCTTTGCCTTGTAATTTTACTTATCGTATATATATCGGTTTCGTTTGCTAGGCGGTAGATTAACTGGTAACCGGATAATCTAAATGGGTGGTTATACTGGGATGTTTATGTTTTGGTGCACACATAGTTACAAACGCACGGTTACGATAAGCTCATGTTTCTCCTTAACGACGTTATAAATAGGGCAGCCACCGATGAGCATACTTATTCAGTAGATGCAAACTTAGAAACATGATGAGAGCATAATTGATTTAGGATTCGACGACGAAATAATTTTAGTTTGACTTTAGAATATTTGCTGCTCTTTGTGATGCCAACGTGTTTTGGACATGGGGGAGACCAATAATAGATCACTGTCGCTTACCATCGTTTGAGTTTGTGATTATACGCGCCAAAAATAGTCTGGGTTCTAAGGATTACAACGAATTCTGTGATCAAATTATTGTCAAAATGAGTTCGTTGAATGACCGTATTTAGAATGGTAAGCTCTATATAAATAAATAAATATTGGTGGACAGTTCACACACAAGACCATTTGACCCTAAACTAAGCAAAGCTTGAACTATGGCGGCCAAATAGCTGATACAATATACTTATATGGTTTTAAATATATACTTATTATTCATAGAAACACCCAGACACAGTACAAATATTTGAATTCATCATACAAATACTTGCGCTGGGTAAATTAATGCAAATACTGCATATAGAATGCCCTCATGTATGTTTTGGATATTGTCCGTTAGTATGCTACACACATGAGGACTACTACCCGGTACAGCTATATTTATACTAGTAAGCCCAGCCCATTCTGTTCAAGCTCAAAGCTCTGTAGGCAGCAAAGGCCAACTAACAGGAGTGTTTAAAAGAAAATAAAACGAGAAAGCTTCACAGTAGGTCGCATTTGTAGCGTAACATTTGACTTATATTTTTTTGTAAAACTGCATAGCTGCCCCGCTCTCCTTCTCTATCCCCCATTGATTTTGTTTCTCCTTTTTTCACACACTTCGCTAGCCGACATTGTGACGTAGTTCCAACCTCAACATTTAGTGGGCTGCTTGGGCTAATACTACTCCCACAAAAATATTAATAACCCCCAGGAGAGAAGAACACATTAAAAAGTAACATGACTAGAATTTTATGCGCCCGGGAGAAGCTTCTATGACTACGCTCTACAAAATCTTGTCAGTTCTCTTACCCAGTCACGTATGACCTAAGACTTGATACGGTTTTAGTCATTTCTGTTCCCTGTGAGAATAGAAGGTATCGCGTTATTTACGGCGCTAGTTCTTCGTAGCCATAGTCCTGCTTGCTTTTACAGAATACTGCGGCAATTTCATTTCATATTTTTTTCCAATGGCGTCAAAAGTAAAACTTCAAAATCCCTGTCACCTCCGAACAGGAAGGCAAAAATGGTGTGTAGAAATCACGAATGTATACCTCTATAGAATAAGACAACAGTAAATCCATGGTCACGGTTGCAGCGCAAAGCGGAGCGAATTGTTCTAATCACTAGAAATGAGGCGGATATCCGGTAACTATTCGGTATTACAATCGTAGTATCGTCAAATCGAGTGGGAATCGGTTACTTCGGGCTTTCATAGGATACACTTCGGAGCCCTCTTCGAGATTCTTGCCCTTTTTTTCTATCGAACTTATCGTAGCTCAATAAAGCGACATCGTATCATGGTTGATCTTCCAGAGCCTGGAAAGTAAAAAAAGGTAAGCACGCCCCATCGTCACTTAACATCAGGCGATATAGCGGTCAAGTGTCAACGTATCAATGTTATAAAACTTGTACAGCATAAACAGCCCACAAAAGCCCGTGTTGATTGATGAGACATGACCTCGAAACATTCTTGGAACATGTCGGTTTCCTCACGATGTTTTCCTTCGCTTCTCTTTGAAGTAAAAACCTCTTTTGGCGCACCACACACAGATTTTTCGTGGGCTGTGAATTGAGCTCAAGCGGCACGCTCGTAAATGGAAGAAATTTTCCGGAAAACTCGGATGATCTAGATGGCCATGGTCATGCCCACGCCTTCTGGTTTCACCCGCGTAGTTTCCAAAGTGAGCTATCGAATTCTGAGTTATTGGTTTTCACTTCTATCGGCGACCCCTATGACTGGCATTTTTTTTGTTTTTAAGTTATTTGCATTACGCACATGCCGTCAAAAATACAGTGGTGTGCGGTTAAAAAAAATATATTTTAGGGCTACATAAATACGATACGCCGATTAGAGTGTCGACATAAGAACAAAAACTAAGCACCATGTCCGCTACTCGCTACCACTGTGGCTCGCTCCTGCCTCGCTCAGCACGTTCCAAGAAATAATCGACTATAAGGGCCTCACATTTGACAGGAGTCGAACGACTACCAATTCGCAGTTGTAACTCGACACACGGAAGCGTGATACTACTGTCAGAATGTTTTACTGTCAAGCTTGTGGTATGTAAACACTAAATACAGTTGTATTTGTTTAGTTGAGGGCGCACTGCGACAATCTGGCGAAGTGTATAAACCTGAACATTGTTCGGCTGAAGTTCAGCGCTCACGATGTCGACACCGGCAAGCAAATCTGCGAACCTGTCTTCTCTGATCCTATCAATAACATGAGTAAGTTTTTTTTTTGGGTTTATATTAACTTACTTTAAGACCGTATCCTGAATATTTCTACTTAGACTTTGAGTATTTCTTACTTCATCGCACACCCCAAGAATGAGCAAGAGAGAAACAGTAGGACTTATCGCTGTTTTACGCTCAAATTTTAGAATAAACTACTTATAAAATCAGGTTTTTGGTCTTTTGAAAAAAAAAATCTACCAAAATGTTCGTAATGGAATTGCCTATCCGTTGGTGTAAGTACAAAATCCAAATAATGTCGGGTTTTCGAGTAGATGCATGATAATTACAATTGTTACTATTTTCTATGTTTTTTTGTGAGTAGATTATTCAAACAATAAATTCATTAAAGAACAAGAACAAAATTAAAAATTTTGATTAACTCCCGACTACCTCGGATCTCGGATTATCTGTATAACGTTCTACATATTAAGGGAGTTGTGAACAAAGAAATGTATTTCGCTATTTTGTGGTAGCGGCCATCTTGGATTTAAATTTGTCATAGTGCAAAGTACTCTATTAGTCAAGCCCTTTCATTTGATACCCATATTGAGGTAGTAGTAAAAAAAGTAATACAATTCGCCATTTTGTGGTGGCGGCCATCTTGGATTTGAAATTTGTTATAGTGTATAGTATTCTACTAGTTAAGCCCTTTCATTTGGTACCCATATAGAGGTAGGTTGTGAAGAAATATTTTGTCCGCTATTTAGTGGAGGCGGCCATTTTGAATCGATATTAACCAAACATAGCTAAGAACATCCGCACGGGTATTAACCTTCAAATAAAAAAAACCGCATCGAAATCGACCTATCCGTTTGAGCTCTACGGTGCCACAGACAGACACACACACAGACAGACAGACAGACATCGACGTCAAACTTATAACACCCGTTTTTTTGTTTTGGTCGGGGGTTAAAAAAAGAAACTACTATTTTGAAGCCAAACACTTGTAGAAATATGTGCTCGTAAATTTTACAAGTTGATATTTGTTTTGGCTAATGAGTAGATAGCTCTGAAAGCTGGACAAAAAACTCGTTTTGCTGGGGGACGCACCTTAAAATAATATAACCGGCCAAGTGCGAGTGGGACTCGCGCACGAAGGGTTCCATACCATTACCCTTGACTATTTATTTTATTTTAATTAATTATATGTATTTAAAGAGTAACATAAAACTAAATATTCTGTGAATAGTTATGCGTCGTCAAATAACGGTTGCAGGTGCAACCGTTATTAGTATCGAACAAGAAAAGGTAAAAAATCAAGTTTGTTGTATGGCCCCCCGTAAATTTTTATTTTATTTTTAGTATTTGTTGTTATAGCGGCATAGAAATACATCATCTGTGAAAATTTCAACTATCTAGCTATCGCAGTTCTTGAGATACAGCCTGGTGAAAGACGGACGGATGGGCAGCGAAGTGTCAGTAATAGGGTCCCGTTTTTACCCTTTGGGTATTTGGGAACCCTAAAACCACACAACCGAATTGAGAACATCCTCCTTTTTTGAAGTCGGTTAAAAAATAAACGCCGATTGCAGGATTTATTCTTATCGTTGGCGCGCCAATCTCAGGATTGGCGCGTTCATTGACCATAATATTGATTTCTATATCTTGATTGATATACTGTTTCTGGCTAATCTCTGTTTCCAATACACGTTCATTATTTAGGGTCCCGTTTTTACCCTTTGGGTATTTGGGAACCCTAAAACCACACAACCGAATTGAGAACATCCTCCTTTTTTGAAGTCGGTTAAAAATAAACGCCGATTGCAGGATTTATTCTTATCGTTGGCGCGCCAATCTCAGGATTGGCGCGTTCATTGACCATAATATTGATTTCTATATCTTGATTGATATACTGTTTCTGGCTAATCTCTGTTTCCAATACACGTTCATTATTTAGGCGTCGGTCGGTAAATATTTACAGGAAGTATCAGCAGGTTTATTGTTTATCTTATCAGTTCACATATCATTCTGAACAAATGTCCGAAGTTCCGAAATACCTAATAAAGACACTCGGACCAAATTTTAATCAGGCTTAATGGCTAGATGTATGATTGCATAATCCTGAGATCGTAAGCTCGATTATCGCCTTCTCCTCAAAGTATATATCTCAGTGCTGGTGTTCAAATTTGTCATCATTCGTGGGTTTAACAGGGAAGAAAAGTGTGTTTCGCTAAATCGCAATAGACAATTTGACGAGGCGTGGTGGATTATGGCCTTGATTCTTGCCTTGTGAGATAAGTCCTTGACTCCAAATCCGTGGGAACATACAAGTGTAAGTCGTAAAGTGGGCTGCGTAGTTCTTATGAGATTACTTAAGGTCGCATTTTTCTCTCATTGAGCTGTAATGTCCACTTCATAACGGGAATGTTCGTTAAATTCAAGGCTAAGAATCTATAATAATATTATAAAGCTAAAGAGTTTGTTTGTTTGTTTGAAGGCTAGGATCTCGGGAAGTGCTGGTCCGAATTGAAAGATTATTTTTCTGTTGGATAGTCCATTTATCGAGGAAGGCTATAGAAAATAACGCTACTATTAACAGAAGCGGAGCATGAATCAAAATGTAACAAAATCGGGAAAAATATTCCTTTTTGAGAGTTTTCGTACGTTTCGTGCTTTGACATGACACATGACAGCATGTGTCTAAGATTGCGTCATTGAATATCACAGATTACATATCTCTTGAATATGAAACCTTTGCTAATCTCTGAGTTGGTACGACCAGTTTCCGACAAGTGGCGTAGCAGGTAGCTGAAGAGGTGTTTTGTTTGAAAGCGATATTCTCAGGAATGGCTTAAGCGATTTCAGTCAGTTTTTCACCGTTGTATATGTACGGGATCCTGATGAGTGTATAAATGTAGCACGGGCGCGCCGGGGCGGGCATCTAGTATAGAATATAATAGGAGTATATCTGGCAGTGAAAGTCCCGTTAAAATCCACACAGCCATTTTAGATATTAGCCGGAATCAACAGACAGACCCGATAAGCAAAAAAGACCATATTATTATAGTATTATACGAGTACTTACGTATTATGCATTCAGTGAAAAGCTGTTAGTTTGGAATAAAAGCTGACTCTTAGATTTCATTTAGCATGAAATTACGTATAACCTCAGACATAAATGAACATCTTAAGTATCTGGAATCTTAATTTTAATTATCATACTTATCGCTACTTGGGTCTTCCAACTGGTCTCACAAAATAAAAATACATAATTCTGACAATGGACATGCGTGTATTCAGATAATCTGTATTAATAATTTCGTCAAGGGGTAAGTACGGTAGACTTGATCGAAACCTTATATGCATAACAAAACATAAAAAAATATTCATTTTGGGTCGACAACATATTTTATGTCCACAAAATTCGGCTTATGGAGAATTTCGTTAAATTCTGATGGCACTGAAAAACAAACCGCTGTCGCCATCTTTGGTGTGAAACACGTTTTGTTCCATCAATTAACACATTGCGTGCGTCCGTCGCGCCAAAAAGGTATCCATCACAAAAAACTGTGACTTATGTGACTACATAAAACGAAACGTCTTGCCGCCGGACCGGAATTTTATTAGTAGGTACTTATATTTAGTATCAGCATTGCACCCGTGCGAAGCCGGGGCGGGTCGCTAATTAATAATAATTTATTCTTTCAGAAAGTGCAGCAACGAACGACTTGAAAATATGCCGGATCAGTATGTACAGCGGTCGGCCCAGGGGTGGCGAAGATGTCTTCATCTTTGTCGAAAAAGTTAATAAAAGTAAGTTTATACTTAATATTTATTTTTAGGAATCAGAAGTGTAAAACATTTAAAAAGAAACAGTTAAACACATACTTAATCTAGTTTAATTTACAAGGTCTTTTTACTACTAGTATTTTTACACAATCAGTAATTCATCAAATCAACTTCAAAACATAAAAACCGTCGTTAATTTCCACACAACAATAATAATCACAATATTACAATAAATAAATAAAGCAGATGATCACAGATAACACAAACAAACAACCACCTTACAGTCTGACGACTGAGCAGCAAAAAGGGCTGATTTGGGTTGAGCGCCTGCTTTTATAGGCGGTGGTGGGGATCGGAGTTGTCCAAAAAAGTTTGGCTAATATTATATCATATTGTGAAGACAGTCCCTATGTCTACTATCTACCGAAGTTTGGGCAAGCGCAAACTTTGGTCGGACGTCCTTTTTTTTAAAATAATGAGTGATGAGACAAGCAGGACATGTGTCTGATGGTAAGCAACATGCCTGCCGCATAACACCATAGTGGCACGCAGCTATTGGAACATGAATAGTCCAAACCTACTCATCCAGAGATCTGACATGTTATATATCTCTAAGCCCTGTAATTTCTCTGGAAACATTACCCTTCAAACCGGAACACAGTAATGTTTGCATATTACTGCTCGGCGGTATAAAAACTGGCAAAAGTGTAGTACTTCCCGAGACGGACTCTGCCAAGAGTCCTAGCTCTACTAATTTCACCTAACAACCTTTCACCGTTGCTTCCATCAGATGGGCTATTGGCCGCAAACTCAGGCCTATGGAAGCTAAAAGAATCTATCCCCCAAGTACTGGCATCTTATTTAATATTAAAGTGGACTATTTATGCTGGTCAATCTATATGTAATTCAATGTGTATCCGCAATGTTCGCCAGACTCAATGAAGTGATCTTTTTCGCCGGTGATTTCAGAGAATGTTCAGATTAATTTTTACGAGTTGGACGAAAACGGGGAGCGAGTGTGGTTCGACACGGGAACCTTCCTTCAGAGCGACGTGCATCACCAGTACGGAATCGTTTTCAGGTAACTTTTTTTGAAGTGATAACTTCTTACAGGAGTGTTAATCGCATCGTTGAATAACGCGTTATGATGTTACGATTAGTTAGTGGTACAGTTAGTGGTTGGCAGTTACGGCTGGTCTAGTCGGGAGAAAGGCGACTGCCGATCCGGAGACCCCGGGTTCAAAACCACGCGCACCACTGTCTTTTCGAAGTCATGTGCGTAATGCCGCAAACTTGAAGCGAAGAAGGAAAACATCGTGAGCAAACCGACAAGTACTTAGAATGTTTCGAAGTCATGTGTCATTCACCAACCGCACTGGGCAAGCTTGGTGGATTATGGTCCCTCCTTGCGAGAGAAGGCCCCGAGTCCCAGCAGTGGGAACATTTAGTGGACTGTTTATGTAGGCTCCTCTCACTCTAACCCACAACACTAGCCGTATTTCGGACTGACGATTCCCACTCACTCGTATAGGTTTTTTTTTATGTCATAGTTACTTAACATACTCACAGTCAAGCCAATACGTATGTCAAGCCATTAATTAAATAAAAACATGAATATGGTTGTTATATAACAGTTCAACTTTTATGTTTATGTATGTACCTATTTACATTTATTTATATTAAATTTACTTATATGTACTGCGTGTGTTTTTGGGTGCATGCGTCCAAACTCAAGCTCCAGAAGCTAACACAAACATACACTACACCGTAAAATTGATATAAAATATAGTCAGTTTATAATCGAACCAAAATAAGGTTAAAAACTAACCTATGTCACTGATGGCAGCTTAGGTTTATAATCTCACAAGTTTCATTACAAACCAGTATTCTATCGGAATGCTCGCAGCTCGAAAAAGCGACATCGTTTCATGGTTGATGTTCCAAAGACACGAAGGAAGAGATTTTACTCTACTTTTGTGATAAGAACGTCTAGGCTGTGGAATACGTTGCCTGAGTGTGTTTTCCCCGATGATTACAATGTTTGTGTCTTCAAATCGAGAGTGGATCGGTTGTTTCTAGGTAAACACGCTCCATCGTAGACCGCATTGTCGCTTAACATCAGGCGAAATGGCGGTCAAGTGTAAACCTATAAAAGTAAAAAAAAAAATCCAAAAATAATAAATCTGGATGGACAACTGATGTGTTTCGCCTATTTTTCAGAACTCCAGCGTACAGGGATCCCCAAACGCCAGTCGACGTCAAAGTCTACATAGAATTAGTGAGACCTTCCGATGGTCGAACCAGCGAGCCCAAAGAATTCGTATACAAAGCCGAAGATATATACAAGGAAAGAAGCGGAAACAAGAAACGGAAGAATTTATCGTATTCGTCGATTGAAAGCTCCTCAGGTATGTATATAATAAATAAAAAGTCTTCATTATTAAATTTAGTTTGAATTACATATTTACCTCTCTTATTTACTGTTATACTATTTTACTATCAACTATTTATACTATTAACCATTATACTATACATCTAATAATAACTATCTTTATACATCGGCAAACGGTATTTACTCTTCAACTTGTCTTTCGACAAAGGCCTCCTCTAAAGATCTCCATTCTGTCCTATTCCTTGCTGTTCGGGTCCGTGTTGGACCCGCTATTTTTCTAATGTCATCCTCCCATCTCTTAGTCTGTCTACCTCTACTTCTTCTGCTGTCTAGTGGATACCATTCTGTTACTAGTCTAGTCCATTTTTCTTTATTTTCTCTTGCCATATTCTCTTGCTTCTTTATGTCCACTTCCATTTCATATGGTATGTATATTATCACGATTTAAATAATGAACTTTAAAGTGAGAGTTTTTTTAACTATAATAGGTTCGCACTTGACCACCATCTCGCCTGATGTTAAGCGATGATGCGATCTACGATGGAGCGTGTTTACCTAGAAGAAACCGATTCACTCGATTCGATTCGATTTAAAGTTATGCCTAGTCAAGCTGGGAGAATCCTCTGTTTCGAATCCGATGTGCAGGTGTCTCATGTGTATTTTTTTCGTGTCGTTAAACGGTGGAGGAAAACATTGTGAGAAAACCAACACGTTCCTAGAATTTTTCGGGATCATATCGTCCACCAATCCGCACTGGGCCAGCGTGGTGGATTATGACCGTGTCTCTCTCCATGAGAAACAAGGTCCCGAAGAACATTCAGCTTTTCAGCATTCTGCTTATGCTTAGAGGGAGAGTAATACTTACTCCCCTGCGTGGCTATTTCAGACAGAATAATGTATATATGTATATATTACAGTCACCCAAAAACTTAAAGCTAGTGTCAAAACGTTTTAGAGTATTTTGTAGAAGAAAAAAAAAAACCAAAAAATATAATTAAATTTACAATCCTGTGCCAAAGAACGATATACTTACAGTTTATGACAAGTTTATTTAGGTTGGATTAGAAAATCTAATATGTCCACTAAAGTTATAAATGATAATAAGGAACTATTGACAATGTGAAAGTTAAATGGCATGGTAAAATGTATAAAAGATAATTAAATATTGGCGGACATTTCACACACAACACCATCTGACCCCAAACTAAGCAAAGCACTACTAACACAGAATATATTAAAAACAATTACATTTCAGGTGGATCTATAACCAATGAACTACCTGTCACAGTCCTCTTCAGTCCTACGAACGATGTCAAAGATGAGGCTGAAATTCCCAAGTTTAATATTCAGGTCAGTGACAATTCTGAGACTATTTCCAACTTCATTTTATTCTTTTACTAGCCTGTACCCTGCGCACGTTGCTACGCCATCTGCCAAAAATTGCCCTCAAATTTAAATAAATTAAAGTTGTACTATGGCATCTTTAGGGAGGAAAAAGAGGGAAACCTTTTATAAATATTTTGTAACTGAAGCTGACAGATTAAAAAAAAATGAAGATGAAAATGTAAGTTGTTATTTTAAGAAGGTTCAAGCGCGAGTTGCAAATGCCACTGGAATTTCAAGAAGAACTTTGAACAATATATTAAACGAAGTCAGTACTTAAACACATTCTACTGAAATTAAGTTTAGCACTCCAAAAAAAGGGAGACCAAAAAAGCAATTTCGGTTGGATATTGACGATTTTGATTACAATGTTGTTCGAAGAATGATGTATGATTTTCACTTACAATTTAATGAACTGCCAACAATAAAATCATTAAAAGATAAATTATCTGAAAAATTGGTGTATTTTATACAAAGAATAAAAAGAATCATTAAAAGAAGCAAATTAAAATTGTTTTAACAGCTCCTAATAAATACCGGACTGTTTGTATTTCGTGCGACAGAGATGACGCTCTACGAAGCCGAGGTTGGCCGATTGTCTTTCCAGGTGTCGATGTGCAATATTTATCGCCGGGTACTGTAGTTAATATTAACTATAATTAACTGCATTAATATTAGTTGATAACATAAAAATGTGCCTACCTATTACTAGATGATTAGTTTGTTTTATAGTGTAATTTTTAATTTATGTGTAGAATATGGTTTTAAGATTATTTCTTTATTAGATAGATATTATTTTTTTATTCATATTTTGCCCTTTTACAACAGAAAACCAAATTTTTGAAATTTTTAAATTGTAAAAAGTACGAAAGATTGTATTAAGTTTTTGTTTGTTAATGCATTTTGCAGCTAAGTTTGATGTATGTGTTAGTATGTTAATAAATGTTTATCTTATCTTAACTTTTGGTCGTACAAAACCAAATCAAGAAACCTTTGGCTCACGCACAACAACTTTGCTAGGGATCATCACATGATATGATGTATGTTAAGTAGCTTTGACATAAATAAATAAACAAATGATCATATGCATAGTTCAGGATTCTATAAAGGACATACAGACAATTATTATTAAGTGTCTATTTAGTGTATTTAAATATTTATAAAAAAATATTGTAAAAGGAAACCTACCGAAATAGCTAATATAATTTGAAATTTGTATGTACCTTTGTACAAGTATGTTAAGTATTTTGTGTCTTAACGATAGGCTCGACATGACAAAAAAAACGAATTAATATATTGTACACACTCTTTTGTTTCACAAACAAAAAATTACGAAGGTATAGTGTTACAAGTTTCGGTGACGTCACGTCTGTATGGAGTTTTTACGTAGACGTGACGTCACAGCCCGACTTGGGAAGTTTGATGATCTATACCTATGTGGATTTTTAATAATTTGATAAAATAAAAAAATATATGTCCCATAAATAATCTACCTGACGGACTAATTAGAACGGTATATTTTTGACCCAGTCATCATCCTAATTCGCAATTGATACAATTTTAAGTTGAGTGCTTTGTAAGGTATAACTATGTACGGGTTCCGAATTATATGTTTTTTTATTGGATAGTTGCCAATGGCGGGGTCACCAAGCGGCGAATGCGGGCTTGGGAGCGCGTTAGGAAACGTGCTCTCACCGGCAGCGCCCAGCCCCATGTGGGCGAGCGGAGTGGGTCTGCCGCACGCCCCCCCCCGCCCGCGCCCTCGCTCCCTCAACTTCAACTCGATTCCGCCGAGCTGAATACGCTGACCCACGCGCGCGACGTATCCATGGAAGATAACACGCAACAAGCGTACTTGGCACGTAAGTAGAACGCCATCTAACTTTCTTACTATTACCTTGCCCTTATTGAAGTGACAACTACTATTGGAACACCCCACACATAATTTTTTGTAGGCTGTGAATGATCATCGTCACGTTCGGAAGTAAAAGATTCGTTCGGATGAAATCGGGACCTTTTTATTCTTAATTATAAAAAAAGATGATAGCCTATCCTTTTTTCTATCGAACTGCTCGTAGCTCAAAAAAGTGACATCCTTTCATGGTTAATGTACCAAAGACTGAACGAAGACGTTTGGCATGTGATTCAAAATAGAAAACGGCACGTGTAACAAGTGTTCTCGTACTTGGCGTGCCACCAATCACAACCCACAAAAATAGTACCTACACAAATTTCGAATGTGTTATTGGCTCGTATCGCAGTGACCAATCAAAACTTGGTTGGTCAACAGCGCTGAACCTGATATGGCCGATCATTCACTATTGTAGTGGTAGGGCTCTATTTAAGAGTCCTCCTGGGGACGTACCACACCTTTGACAATAGGCTTGCAGTAATGTACAAACATTACTGTCTTCCCGTTGAAAATAATGTTTCCAGAGAATTACAGGACGTAGAGACATGGCATCTTAAATCTCTGGTTGACGTGGACAGTGCAGTGCTAGGTAATTATTTGGACTCTTGTTCTTCATCAGGCCATATTCTGTACATCTCGTCACTTTATACTAAAAAAACATTTCATATCAAAACAATAATTTATAAATGTGCTGTAACACTCAGTCACCATAGATTAAATTTAATGTTAATCTAATACTATACAATAAAGTTGCAGAAAGACTGCTTGACAAGCCATTTTTTTAGTTTGATTTTAAATCGGTAAAGGCTCTCCGTAGCCGTGACGTCACGGGTCTATTGATTATGTGTAGCTTAAGTGTTGTAAATTGAAAATTTTACTTTCTTTTCAGAATATTTCAACTCCTTCAGTTTGAGCCTTAGCGACTTACCCGAGGTAATTTTCAGATTTGCTCTAAAAATACATTATGGTACAAGTATGTGATATATATATATAGTTATCACCGCTGCGCTGAGGCGCCATTGAGAGCCGAGAACGGTTATCATCAATACACACGTGTATCATATGACATTTTTCTACAAACTTATGTATAAACAGTTATATTAAATGATTTTATTTAATATTACTATTTATATTATAACTAAATATGGCATAATTATTTCTAGGTGAACAGCATGGAGTTTATACGGTCTTCGTTAGTGGCGGACTCGGGTCGCGTCAAGGTACAGTTATACTCTTAGCTATTATTATTATCAAAGACTTCAGTCTGGAAGAACGCCGTAAAAGTGCTGGCCAGAGCCCTTATTCCACTTGGATAAATTTCGTTACTGAATTCAGAAGTAACGTTAGTCGACTGAATTCAGGACTAAGTTTAGAAGCAAGTTACAAGCAAGCAATCCTCCCTTCTGTATTTAGTCTGCTAGCTCACCTACTGAATGCTATTACACTTCACTGAATTTAGTAGCAAATTTTAGCCAAATGAATGTAAAATGAGGCCTTTATCGGTTTTTTATTGGATACGTTATGGTTGATGTGTAACTGACCTGCATGTTCTAATAGAACGGTGATTTTAACGGCAGGCTGTTATGGGCAGGCGTGTTGCTTACACTCAGGCACATGTCCTGCTCGTCTCGTCTCTCTATATAATATATATAAAAAAGTACGTTCCAATGTTGGAAATAAGATAAAACTGTTTAATTATATTTAAATTGTAAATTTGACAATACATGAATGTATTTCAAATTTTTACTAAATTTTTAATTTTTGGAGTTGCATTTATGCTAATAAAATTTATCTTATATTTATCTTATCATTGTAGACCGCATCGTCGCATAACATGGCGAAATGGCGGTCTAGTGTAAATCGATAATAGTAAAAACTAACATTTTAGGGGTCTAAAATGTTTATTTTATTTTGTGATCTAAGGCGCTGCTTTGTTTGAATGTTTTATTATATGATGGCTTTATACAAACTAATACGGGATCTACGACCGCGATGGCATTGTAAGAAATACCTCGTACGCAGTCTTTTCAGTCTTATGACCACGGACGTTGAACGCGACCGAAACGTCGATTGATAAATCTATACATCTATAGGTACAAATAAATAAAATTGAAGGGTCTGTTTGTAATATAAAATTAACCGCTTTTAACTATATGCATATTTATGAATGTATAGACGGCATATTTACTACCAAAATAATTTTTTCGGAGATTAGTCGGAATTAGTAGACAGCCAAAAAAATAAAAAAAAATTTTAGTTCACGATCCTGTTATTTTCCGGGGATCAAAATTACCCTATAAGTTATTCCAAATTGTTATCTATCAACGTACCTACCAAATTTCATCCTTCAGTAATTGTTGCATGTAAGAGTAACAAACATCTATACCTACATACTCAAAAGGTTTCGCGTTTGTAATACTAGCAGCGCCCCGCGGTTTTACCCGCGTAGTTCCCGTTCCTGTCATTTTGCCGGTAAAAGAGTAACCTATGTGTTCTTCTAGACTATAATCTAACTGTGTTCCAAATTTCAGCCTGATCCGTTCATACGTTAATGTGATTGAGCAACAAACATCCAAACATAAACATTTATAATATTAGTAACATTAGTCGGGATATCTATCTGTACGGTATGCAGTAGCAACCATTTAAGGCCAACGGCCACATGTCATTTTTTAAAAATATCATTCGATCTATCTGTGTATGATTTTAGGCTGAGCCATCATCATCACCTCAGCCTTCAAGCAGCTTAAACGAAACACCAGAGACGAATCCAGAAATAACCAAAGAAATGAGAGTAAACTCAATAGGGATGGACACAGGGTCGGATGCAGAGGGAAGCATTGGGATTGAAAGACGAATGGAAGATGTGAAGGTTGAAACTGTTGACGATAGCAACTACACTGCTTACTATACTCCAGAAGACGCCGCAGAGGTCAAACAGGTATGTTTCAAGCAACATAATGCGTTTTTTTTTTTTTTAACTTTTATAGGTTTACACTTGACCGCCATCTCGCCTGATGTTAAGCGACGATGCGGTCTACAATGGAGCGCGTTTACCTAGAAGAAACCGATTCACTCTCGATTTGAGTTTTTGATTTGAGTGTATAAACAGCCCACCAAATGTTACCATTGCTAGGACAATACGCTGGCGAAATTGTGCTTACAAGCGTACTTAAACAAGCATTTATCTCACACATATATATATCACAACCAAATAGAAGCCAGAAAGGAATCGAAGATGAAGAATCAGATGACATAAATAAAAACCAGAAATTAGCAGAAGATGAGGAAGAAGAAGACTTAAATCAACTGACTATTATTTTAATTTTTTTTCATTGTATAAATTAAGACTACAAAAAATTGTCTTGCCAGACATATTGCATGCCTCTCGCAGAGGCCAGTTTGTATGGGGCAACTTTTAAAATGTTTTGTATCATCTTATCTTACCTACGAACAGCAATAAAGATTTTTGTATTTGTATTTGGACTTCGGGCCTCCTCTCGCAAGGAGAGATTCAAGTCCATAATCCGCGACCCTGGCTTAGGGCGGGTTGAAAGATTCTCTAAACATGATGGTTTCATCACGACTACAAACATGACACGCATGCGTGCATAAACTCACATATCTACACTCTCACAAACACTCACGCTCCCGCACACGCTCATTGAACTGTGTGTCCAAACTCAATTCCTATTCCGTTTTTCTGTATTGATTGAATCGTTTTTTAAATCTTATTAAAAATAAATTTCAAATTAAAGTTACAGAAAATATGTAATTAACGTCAAAAAAAATGGCAACTATAAGGATTGCCGATAAAAGTGAGAACTTTTCTTTTACAGTATACACGTACTGTATGCGTGTAGCTCATAGGAGACGTGCGTTCACCCCTACTGAGTGCTCAACGCGATTATATCAGTTTTAACACTATCTCGTTCCTTTGGATTATTTTTTCTTGAAACTTAATAATAATAATTATTCACATATTCCTTTATTTTATTATTTTTAAAGTTTTTTTACAATAGATATTAAAAATAAACAAAGATTATAAAAAACTTAAAAAACTAGAATGCCGCCTTTAGCGGGGCAGAGCCCAAGCTACCGGTGGTTAAGGCTGCAAAGACAGAAACCTCCTCACTATGCGTGCCGTGCCCAAAACTACTGCCCTTTGTATCTGAGCCTTGACCCAATCGTCTAACGAAAGGCTCTTAAGATGTTGGTCGAGGCTTTTCGCTATAAGACCGTTTACTGGTACGACTATCGGGACTATTATCGTCGAATCGACATTCCACATGGCAGTAACCTCTTGAGCCAAGTCAAGGTACTTATAATTGTTATTATTATCTTCCCCAGCTGGTACGTGAGATATGCGAGGCGATCCGCGACAAGAGGAGTTCCAAAAGCGACGTGGTGCGAGCCATGCTCGAGCGTCTCTTTGAAATCCGATTGAACAACGGTGACACGTGAGTTTATTATTATGATTATTGTATAATAATGTATAATTAAATGTTATAATTAATTATTATGTATACATTTATTATTATTTGAAAATATTAGTTATCAATTAGAACCGTTACTTACTCTAATGAGGCTTAGGCGTAACGTAAATTGAACTGAAGCAAAAATACAACAATTGACAACATTTCAAATATTTTACGTATTTGTTTTTATTTTTTTTCTGCAAGAATATGGAAAATTAAGAGACACATATTTTTTATTTTTTCGATATGACTCATATTTTCCGCAAAATTAATTTTTGAAAATGAGCTTATATCAAAAGGTCGTAAGTGCATAATTCTGGATTCATAAAGAGTAATGCTGTAGCCACTTTCTAAAAAAAAAGGCGCATGCTTTGCTGTCACTGTCAGTAGTGTCAGTGTTTCCACTTTAATCATTTCCTTTCCCCTCGCCTCAATTAAGATTTCCCCTTTTTTCCCCTCAAAACTTATTCTGGTATAGTTTTGGCACCCCCCCAAGGAGAGATTCAAATTTTAAAATTGCAACCAATATTAATAATATTTAGGCTTTTATGCTAAACCATGTTACAAGAAACATCGCCTTTTGAAAAAAAAAAAATTGAACTGTATGGATTAATTATAGGAAAATTTTCCTCAATATGACGAAGTTTTTGTATTTGTTTGATTATGCATGATTTCCCTTTACATCTCTTTTCCCCTTTATTCCCCTCTGACCCTAATTTCCCAAAAGGGGAAGTTCCCTCATTGTGGGAAACACTGGACACAATAACAAAACAAAACGTAACCGAAGGGCAGTGTCAACTGTCATTTTATATTGCTAGTGTTTTTTTTTTATCAAAGGCAACAGAACATGAATTATGAATCCGTAAACGGCTTGGCGGATGGTTTTTATTTAATAACTTTGTAGTAACTGCACCAATAATTTTGGAAAAATAAGCATAATCATCAGCATCGCAATATCTCGAAATGGTTTTGGAATTTCATAGCCTTGTGAAATATGAAAACTTGTCAATTTTATTTATTGAGTCAAAATAAAAATAAAAGTGCGAGTCGGACTCGCCCATGAAGGCTTCCGTATCAGCAAGTAACATAATATAAAAGTTCTTGTAGTTCGTTGTTACTTTAATCAGTGTTTTAACAATAGTGAATTTATGACGTATTTAAAATAAAACTACTTACTAGATCGCATTCAAACCAATTTTCGTTGATAGTTTACATGGTAATGTACATCATATTTTTTTTTTTAGTTTTGTAATTCTCTTATTTTAGAAGTTAGAGGGCACACATTTTACCATTTTGGAAGAGTTTCTCGCGCAAACTATTCAGTTTAGAAAAAAAATATGTTAGAAACCACAATATCATTTTTGAAGACCTATCCATAGATGACAAACACGTATGGTTTGGATGGAAAAAAATATTTGAGTATCAGTTCTAAGTATGGGACACCCCTAAATGTTTTTGTTTTTTTTCTATATTTTGTAGGAAAATCTTAATGCGGTTCACAAAATACTTACATCTACTTACCAAGTTTCAATAGTATAGTATAGTTCTTATAGTTTCGCAGAAAAGTGGCTGCGACATACGGACGGAAAGGCGGACATGACGAATCTATTAGGGTCCCGTATTTTGCCATTTGGCTACAGAACCCTAATAGTGAAAATTTTATGAGACTAAATCAATCGTCAAACACAAACACAACAGTTCCATTATAACGGCAATTTTATATTATGCAATCATAATAAGTACATCTATGTAAATTATCAAATGAAATAATAATATCATAAGGTATGTACCTAATCTGCAAGGTAAGTATGTAAGGCTATATATAGGTATATGTGAGTGAATTCTTCATTTCGGGAAAGTAACGGGAACGGGCTAAAGTCGCGGGGCACTGCTGGTTTATTATTGTCACGTCGTTTTAATGTATTTTACCACTGGTTATTGAATAGGCATGACGATTCATTTTTTATTTAATGTGCCATCAAAAGGCTACTCAATAACTGAAGCATAGGTGAAAGAATTACTTTGTTATCTTAAAAACTTCCCGTGATATCACGATTTTAAAATCAAAATTTTGGCCTCTCCCACAAACGCTTCATACAAAAACACTACAGAAGCGTGACATCACAGTGCCGCATTTTCTATGCGTCGCGCGTAAAGTTTGTATGGTAGCTATATTAAGTATTGCTTTTAGGAAACTGGTTTCATAACAAAATAACTTGAAATTGAATGGGTTATCCAATGCTAAATACATTTTCTAATAATTTCGTACTTTTAAAATGGACTTGCTTGCCAGCTTTGAATGATCATAAAGTAGGTAAGTTAAACTAAAAAATATCAAAATAAAATAAAAATAAATAGATTGGTAGACAATTCACACACAACATCATCTGACACCAAACTAAGCAAAGCTTGTACTATGGCGGCCTGATAGCTGATATAATCTTAATATATATAAATCTCCTGTCACGATGTTTGTCCGCAATGGACTCCTACACTACTTAACCGATTTTAATCAAATTTGGACACCGTGTGTAGATTGATCCAACTTAAAAGATAGGATAGTTTTTATTTCCATTAATGGGCTTTATGTGACAATATCCGAGCGAAGCCGGGACGGGCCGCTAGTAGGTACTTATATAGTTTTAAATACATGCTTATTATAAATAGAAACAGACACTGTGCAAACATTTGAATTCATCACACAAATATTTTCACTGGCTGGGAATCGAACCCACAACCCTCGGCTTCGCAGGCAGAGTTACTACCCACTAAGCCAGTCAAAAATTAGTACATATATTATTCTATTTAAATACTGTCATTATATCAAATACATAATTTAATATAATTGCAGGACCTGTCGTCATGCCTATTATAACATTGAGCGCTGTTCCTAGATTCCTCCACATGACGCTGTGCAGCAACCAGGCGAGCTTCGAGACCATCGTGAGGGTGATCTACAACGTGAAGATGTCCCACCTGCTGAACTGCGCCAACCACCGCGGCGAGACCATCCTCCACCTGGCTGTGGTGCGCGACGTGCCAGAACTAGTCTCGCTTCTCATCGCCAAGGGTGAGTTCGAAGTTAACATAATCAGCCCATATCCACTGCTGGACATATGCCTCTCAAATAATAAGCAGAGTCCGTCTGGGGCAGTACCACACCTTTGTCATTTATTGTACCGCCAAGCAGTTATGTCCAAATGTTACTGCGTTCCGGTATGAAAGCAATGTTTCCAGTGAAATTACAGGACATAGAAATAAAACATCGTATATCTCGGATTTTTCTCGTTCCAATAGCTATGTGTCAATGTGCTGTTATGTGTATGTTGCGTACCATCAGGCATATATCCTGCTAATTATCTATACTATAAAAATAAAATACGCCACTCGACCCGATCCTCGGCTTGTGTTATACTATACACATATTATATATACATATTACACGGAGCCAGTAGTGTTAATTAGAGCTGATGGCTAGGGGCTCAGTCCAGCCCCAAGATACTGGTTTACTGTATAGAAACGGACCACCATTTCTTACCGCCACTTCCTGGCTTTTGTCATTCGTCCATTATTTACAGCCAGGGTCAGTTTGGTTTAGCAGCTTACCGTAGCCTGGGGATTTTTCGCACCCCCTACTGTTACCGTGACTGCAGCGCCGCCGCCGCCTAGATGGCCAGAAATAGCAAGGCGGCCGGGAACTAGGAACCTTTGATTTTGTCGACTTATCATCAGATAGTTTTGCCTATAGTCGTGACGCTGCGCTTACTAGCTGAGCGTGAAGTCACCGCTACATATATATGGTGATCGTCATAAGATAGATGAAATGGTTCTAAAGCTTACTAAGCCAAGGAATACACCATATTGTAGTACTTGTTTCGCACTAAAAAAAGTGCCCGTCTGGCGTCAATGGAAGCAGCCCGTACGTGCTACTTTGTGACGGTTCACTCACTACTGCACTATGGCGTCGAAATCTGGAGACAGTCCTCGGAGTAGAAGAGTGTGTTTCGTCAGCAGAAACGCGCTATACGAGCGATCGAGCAGGTGGCTCAAGACACTTCCGTACGACCATACTTAAAAATTCTAAGAAATCTGACTCAGTCTGCGTATATTTGGAAGTTCTGAAACTTCACTAATGTTTTTTGTGTTATTTTTGGCATGTTTTCGTAATATCTGCTTGACCAATAAATATGAATATGAAAATTGTATTCTTGGTAATTCTTCTTATTACCGTATCAGCATGTCATAATATATTATATCAACATCATATGTCCTATGAATTTCAACAGAGTCTGTGCGGGGATTTTTTGGGTTTATTTCCCCATATATGGCTGTGTCATAGGAGGTGCTCGGCTATTTTCTTTCCACTGGCTAAGGTCGATGACTGTTAGAGTGTAGCTTCTTTACTGGTGATATTTGAAATTTTGACTCTGCACGACCACACCCTCACCACTCGCTAAACGGCGCGCGATATTAACCTACTCGTTCGGGTCCACCCGGGCGTACTAAAATCACAGGGGCGCCGGCCGCTTGCCCGAGCTGACGTGCGTACGAACGCCGAGTGCGCGCATAAATAATGTCGCGGCGTAATTGTATTGTGGATGGCTGCAATAGCAATACACTCAAATGTAGTAATTTATCAACTCATCTCAACATTAACACTTATTGACTCCTCCATCACAAAACTCTTGATTTAAAAAAAAATCTATGAAACAAATTGTACCCACTGTAATTTAAATGTAAAGGTAAAATATATAATTAATGAGCAAGTTTCTTAATTTAAGGCATATAATAGTTTTAATTGACATAAAAGAAAGAGGTTCTCAATTCGGTTGTATGTTGGAAAAATTGCAATGGTATGTAAAACATAAGTATTTATATATCTAATATATCTGTATGACGTGATGATAAACTTAACCAAAATTATAAAATTCTAGAATTCGAGTATCTGAAAGTTTGTTTTTTCGGAGAAAATTTAACTGTTTGTAAATGAAATAAAAATATCTATTTTTTTAGAGTCGTTTCAGTCTATTTTTTTACTTACATAAAATTAGCCTGGATCCAACAAAACAGGTCACCATAGTGTGGGATCTAGTTCACACTAGCAAAACATGTTATGTATTCATTCTTTGTACCTATTTATTGTCACATATTATATGTATTCTTTGTATTTATTGTCGCTTTGTATTTAACATCCGGGAGCGCGTGAAACTGTTTTTAATAACTTTAAGGCGGTAGACGCTAGGTTTTGTAGCTTTTCTTGGTTTTCGTTATTGAGATAATAAACATTTTTTTTTCATTTTCATTCCATTTAAATAAACAATAAAAAAAAATACAATTTGCAGTATAGTTTTTTTATCATCTTATCATATTTCGTACAACCCTAGCACGTTTGGTCAGTGACGTAAGCAGACGACAAGTCACACGGGGGCGCACGGTATTTTCAACTCTGCGTGCTTGAGCAAAGGTGTATTTTTGCTTGCAAGTAACAGTAGGTAAGTAGTTTAAGAAAGTTTAGGTTATTATCGTGTAGGTATTTGCGCTTTTGTATGGCAGCGATGCATCTGTTACGAAGTAACTATTTTCTGATCTGTGGCACGACTGCGGGTTGTAACGTAGCGTGTACATCTCCCATGTGTGAGAGAGCCCAGTGCAGTTGGGCGGATCGAAGTGACGGAAATGATGCACGTTGCAGCGTATGCGGTGAACGCTCGCACGCGCTCACAAGGAGAGTGGGGCAGAGTGAGACGACGGATGTAATGTTGCAGGGTGTGACGTGAACGCTCGCACTCGCCCCGAGGAGAGTGTGGCAGAGTGAGATGACGGGTGTGATGCTGCAGTGTGTGACGTAGAAGGAGAGCGAGCCAGAGTGAGATGACGTATAATATGACGTATGTTGCAGGGTGTGACGTGAACGCTCGCACGCGGTCCGAGGAGAGCGCGCTGCACTACGCTGTGCGGTTCGCAAGCGCGACGACTCTGTCCGCTCTGCTGGAGGGCGGTGGCGCGGCGCTGGCGCTGGACGCGGCCAACGCGAGCGGCAGAGCGCGCTGCACCTGTGCGCGCTGCACGGGCGCGCCGTGTGCGCGGCGCGGCTGGCGGCGCGCGGCGCGAGCGGCGGCGCGCGCGACGCGCACGGCCGCACGCCGCTGCACCTGTGCGCGTACGACGCGCGCGAGGACGTGGCGTGCGCGCTGCTGCCGCACGCCGCGCCGCACCTGCGCCTGCGCGACGCCGCCGGCCTCACGCCGCTGGCCGTGGCGTGTGCGCGCGCGCGCCGGACGCGCGTGCGCTGCGCCTGGCGCGCGCGCTGCGCCTCGCCGGCGCGCCGCCCGACGAGGACGCGCGCCGCGCCGCCGCACCGTACCCGCTCTTCCGGGAACTGGTGCGGAGCCCGTCCCCGCCGCCGGCACCGGAGGATCCCGTCAAGGAAGAACCGCTGTACATCGACCCGGAAGACGAATACGAGTCCGCTGACGATGTGAGTCACGAACATCATTTATTTTATTCTAAATGGAAAACAAAGAGCATTAAACAATAATAATTCGAGATAGAAGTCACATTAAATCCAAAAACAGTGTTCATTGAAAACAAATGAAAAGAAATAAATGTGATTGCGTAGAAAATGAAAGTTGCAGCAACAACCACATATAGGGACCGAACAAACTAGGAAATAAGCGCGTAGCGGTCATTAAGGTGATTCATTTAGACTGATTAAGATGTGTGGTCCAGAAGACGGAGCCAGGCGCGGGGCTGGCGGGGCTGGGCGAGTACGCGCGCGACGTGGCGCGGCGCGTGGAGGCGGCGGGCGCGTGGCGCGAGCTGGCGCGGCGGCTGCGCGCCGACGCGCTCGTCTCCTGGTTCCAGAACCAGCCCAGCCCGGCCTACACGCTGCTCTACCACGTCAAGGTAATACGGCAATGGCAAGGTTCTTCGTACGCTGGTTTCTGCTCTACCACGTCAAGGTAATACAACAATGGCAAGGTTCTTTGTACGCTGGTTTCTGCTCTACCACGTCAAGGTAATACAACAATGTCAAGGTTCTTCGTACGCTGGTTTCTGCTCTACCACGTCAAGGTAATACAACAATGGCAAGGTTCATCGTACGCTGGTTTCTGCTCTACCACGTCAAGGTAATACAACAATGGCAAGGTTCTTCGTACGCTGGTTTCTGCTCTACCACGTCAAGGTAATACAACAATGTCAAGGTTCATCGTAAGCTAGTTTCTGCTCTACCACGTCAAGGTAATACAACAATGGCAAGGTTCTTTGTACGCTGGTTTCTGCTCTACCACGTCAAGGTGAGACGACAATGGCAAGGTTCTTCGTACGCTGGTTTCTGCTTTACCACGTCAAGGTAATACAACAATGGCAAGGTTCTTCGTGCGCTGGTTTCTGCTCTACCACGTCAGGGTAATACAACAATGTCAAGGTTCTTCGTACGCTGGTTTCTGCTCTACGTCAAGGTAATACAACAATGGCAAGGTTCTTCGTACGCTGGTTTCTGCTCTACCACGTCAAGGTAATACAACTTCTTCGTGTCCTGGTTTCTGCTATCCGATGTCAAGGTAATCCAACTTCGCAATATGCTTTCTGCTCTGTAATTTCACTAGTAACATTATCCCTTAAAACCGTAATACATTGATGTTACTCCTTGGTGGTAGAATAAACTGGTAAAGATGTGGTACTTCCCCAGGCGAACTCTGCAAGGAGTCCTCATTATAAAAATTTAAATGTACCTACTATTATATCAGCAGCGGCTTCCTAGAGTGGAATATTACACATACCTTAATGGTATTGTCTATAAATCTGAGATTTCTTAAGCTAAGATTACCTTAAAAAAATGGCACTTGACATGCTGTTACTTGTATTTTCACAGGAATGCCGGGACGATTTGACATCGAAATCCTTGGCGTTGATATTAGAAGACATGGGGTTGGATGACGCGGCCAATATCATCAGAAGTCACATTGAGTAATCATTTCTTTTGATTGACAGAAGAAAGTCTTCGCCATCAACCATGACTGCTGCCGAAACGCAGTAGGTACTATCGAATTTCGCTAAAAATAACATAGTTCAACCTTTTCACCGTAAGACTGTACCTAAAGTCGCGATGTGTGTGCGAGAACATTACAAACTCGTAATTTTGACGTTAACGAGAAAATCGTTGATTTATTCCGTCAGAGACGATATAACAATTATTATCGATATTGACATTTATTAATCTAGCCTTGTTTGGGTCAATTTTAGTGAAAAATCACTAGAGAAAATTATAGTTTGATTCCCAGTTTATATGTAACTGTTAAACTTTATTATATTTTGGTTTTGGCACTTCCTTAGCTGTAGTCTATTCTATGGTATCAATCTTCTGGAATCGCAGTGAAAGCTATGAACGTAAAAGACGTAAAAAAAAGTTATATGGATACAAATAGAATTGTTAAAGATAGTTTTCGTTTTCACCGTGGGTTATTGTTTCAAATTGCAAAAAATCTCTAACAAAATGAAACATTTTTTTATATTGATTATCTTTTACATATCTATTTGTTTCACGATAAAGCATCGTTATTGATTCAAGCGCATACTTAGATTGCTCTAGTATCTAAAACATACACTAATAGTAGAGGGGTTCGAGTAGAAATGTGTTTGGTCCCATAATAAGAAACGAAGTGAAATAATCTTCGTTATTTCGAGGCTGGGGCAGCTGGACGGTTGCCTACCAAAGACAATATCGTATGAAACGAATCCACTAATGCATACTCGCGCATCCTTAGTTCGCTGGAAAGTCACTTAGATATGCATTAAGTACCTATGTTTAACGCTATACATACTAACGCAACATATAATAACAACTATACGAAGTATATATTTAAGCCGATGGCGTCCACCCTAAACCTTTACTATCAGGGTGGACGGCAAAGTTGTCCCCCTCCAAAGACAATCACTAGGTAAACTAATGAACACATTAAGTCTTACTCCAATTGTGATTTGACATTGTAATATCATTTCAGATGAAATTTGTAAATTAAATCGATTATTATTTTTTATAAGTTGACTAGCTGTAATGTCCAGGACTTCGCCCTTGTGGTTTATAGCTCTGCAATAATTTTAAGTGTACCTACTTATTTTTATGGATGTTTTCTGACAGACTAATATAGACGTAGTGTTTGTCTATTTTAATGTTTTTATTTCTTTACGTATTATTATTTTATGTTATTAATTCTCGACAATATGATTCGAATTTGGATGAAAATGATTAATATATTAAGTTTTTTTATGTATAGATCAAATCAGAATATTTACTCTTATATCTTCCAATATATAAAATTGTAGTCGTGGTGTTTGTGACACAACCTAATTTTGTGTATTTGGTGGATATAAGTATTTTTCACCCTGCCCCTAAACTCCACTTATCAATCGTATTTAAATATTTTCGTATGAACAATACCAAAATAATTTAAACGTCATTCATGGACGTAAATTCCCAGGGCGAATATTTGTTTTGTGTTGGACACGAATCGACGACTAGCGGCTCTGTGGCCAAACTTGCTACCAACTTAGTTAGAGTACGTCGATTTTATGACATAATCAAGTGAATCATATTTCACAAATTGAAATCTATATAATTTCATATTGTTTATATCAGTTGTAGGAAGTAAGGCGATGCAAGCCGATCGTAGGCTATTTATCGCAGACCAAGTCACGTGCTATCGTTAGTATAGCTATAAGTAGTTATAAAATAAGGTCTTGAACAAACTATATTGTTAGAATGTTACTAGGTTAGCACACAGTGCCTTCTAAGTAAGGATGTGCTTTTAGAAGTATTTCATTAGATTTTTATCATAGGAGTAAGTCCTGGTATTGTTGTAATTTTCTAAATAGCTCATATTGAAAACATAATGTTTTCGATGAACATGTACAAACAATAACTATTTCACTTATACCGGTGTTATAGCTGGGTATCAAGTAACAGCACTCTTCATAACGACTAAGAACGAATCGATGTAGCATACATAATTGACACATTTGTAAACTTTAAAAACATTACGAGATTTCTAAATCCAAATTATTTTTATATTTGAATCAATTTCGAAAGTGTAGGTCACAATAATTTATTATCTCCGACATTTCGGTCGTAACGGTTGTAACGACCGCATTCCCGAGAAGACCACGACCACGGCCGTTGTGATGCGACCGAATCATCGGGATGTAAATAAAAATCATTTAGTCCTGTGTTTAATATGACTTGAAATCACAAAAGTTATAAAGTTGTTCAAATCTAACCTAACATTTCAGCTTATTATATTATATAAATGTAAGATAATAATTAAAAATTTCATAAATTTCGTTTTCGTTCATACCGAGTGCGGAATCTCTGTGATGATTCTGCATTCAAAATTAATCACTGAGCTATTTGGAACGTAAATATAGAAGTACATTATTTTTTAAGTACCAGACATTATTTTAAACATTTGTATTGTGGGCAAAATTACCTGATAGAAATAAATCACAATGGTAAATAACAAATTATAATAAAAACTACTTTCATACCTAACTACATAAAATATACTAATATCAAAAATCCTACAATTATTATAAATGTTTGGTTATTTGCTCAATCACGTCATGACGTCTAAGCGGATCTGGTTGAAATTTGGAACACAGTTAGATTATAGTCAGGAAGAGCAGATGGGATAATTTTTATCCCGAAAAAAATACACGGGTAAAACTAGGATAGTAAATAATAATAACAATAGACTGAAGTGTCAGCATTCTTTACGGCATAAACTGTGTAACAAGATGTAACTGTCGACTTTGTATTCGTTGCGAGCATGCAAATGATTAGTCTTTTTTATTGCATCATAAATAGCCCACTAAAACACGGGGCCTTCTCTGGCTAGGAGAGACTCCTTAATCCACCACGAGGGGATAGGGTCTAGGCCATAATCCACCACGCTGGCCCAGTGCGGGTTGGTGGATGACACATGACCTTTAAAAGGTACATGTCGGTTTCCTCACGGTGTTTTCCATCATTGTTTTAAGTTAGTGACCTATATTACATAAACGGCAAAAATATGCTAATCTTATTAATTTGAGTTCATACAGAGTCATACAGACATACGACTCTTGCATTTATCTACATATTTATACTGGCACCGGTTTTACTCGTTCACTTCCCGTGACCGTAATTTCTCCGCAATAAATAGTAAGCCTACTTATGTGCCATTCCAAACAAAACTGTGTTCCAAATTTCAACCCGATCAGTTCAGCATTTCCGGCGTGAATGATCAACGAACATCCAAATTTGATATTTATAATCATTACAAGGTGTAATGCAAGGTGTCCCTTAAAGTTCCCTAAGACAGCTTGAATCAACTGTCATAGACATCAGGACATGTAATACTGGTATGTATGTAATAAATTGTCATTTATTATATAGATTTCTACCTCGAGGTAATTTTGCGCATATCCGTTTACCGTTTATTTAATATGAATTCTGTTTATGTACGAATTTAAATGCTCAACTATTAAGCAAAGTGGACTATTTTTTATCAGAAAATAGTCACATGCGTTGCTTTGTTGGACTTATGAGAAATTATATTTTGGTGTTAAATGCTATTTTAAATTTTGTATTAAATCAATATTATTATAATTAATGTATGGATATGATTATATTTTTATAATACAGATTTGTGTACTTTTTTATTTACTTCTATTCCTCTTTAGGCGGAAGCCAAACACCGTTTGTTTTTTCCGAGTTCTCATATATATATATATTTTTTTTAAGTTGATTACGAACTAAGCTGTTTTCAGAAAAAAGAAAAAACAGCGACACTCCTTTACCACAATAATTTATTGCCAACTCAATCTGATTGATCACGGAATTAAACCTTTGTCTTGTCCGGTAATCTCTGTTTCGTTGTCTTATCCATTTAGAATGACTGAGACTAGGATTTTTATTCATTGCCAGAATCGTTCCGATTGCGTTGTGAATCAGCACCTTACAGTGGTGACAGACTAAAAACTTAACAATTAGGCCTTGTCCTCATAGCTTAGTTATCAGTAGTATTTGTGCTAAGTACCTATTTTTAACCCCCGACCAAAAAAAGGGGTGTTATAAGTTTGACGTCGATGTCTGTCTGTCTGTGTGTGTGTCTATCTGTGGCACCGTAGAGCTCAAACGGATGGCCCGATTTCGATGCTGTTTTTTTTATTTGAAACTTAATATCCGTGCGGGTGTTCTTAGCTATGTTGGGTTAATATCGATTCAAGATGGCTGCCTCCACAAAATGGCGGACAAAATATTTCTTCACAACTTACCTCAATATGGGTATCAAATGAAAGGGCTTGACTAGTAAAATACTATACATTTAAAAAAATCAAATCCAAGATGGCCGCCACCACAAAATGGCGAATTACCTATATTATTATTTTTACTACTTCCTCAATATGGGTATCAAACGAAAGGGCTTGACTAGTAGAATACTTTGCACTATGACAAATTTCAAATCCAAGATGGCCGCTACCAAAAAATGTCGAAACATTTCTTTTTTCACAACTCCCTTAATATGGGCATCAAATGAAAGGGCTTCATTAGTAGAATGTTGTACAGATTACAAATCCGAGGTAATCGGGGGTTAGTCAACATTTTTAATTTTTTCTTGTTTAGTTTAGTCTAATAAGAACAAAATTAAAAATTTTGGTACCTATACCAACTACCTCGGATTTGTAAAATCTGTACAACATTCTACTATTCAAGCCCTTTCATTAAAACCCAAACTGAGGGAGTATTGAAAAAATAAATGTATTTCGCCATTTTGTGGTGGCGGCCATCTTGGGTTTGAAATTTGTCATAGTTTATTGTATATTTATACCCATATTAAGGTAGGTTGTGAAGAAATATTTTGTCCGCTATTTTGTGGAGGCGGCCATCTTGAATCGATATTAACCAAACAACCCACTTTAAAGTCCACATAGCTGCGACTTAGGTCTTCTCTTACAAAAAGAGTGAAGGCAATATAATCCACCAAGTGTGGGTTAAGGGATATATTCGGAAATATCTTTTTTTGGAATAGGCCGTTTTCTTGAGATATTTTCTTAACGTAGGTTGTAATTACATTTTTACATTGCATGCATTTTCAAGATGTCGGATGAAACAATACAATGTACTTAAAATAATTTGGAGGTGAAGGCTGAACCGACCGATTGTGTTTCGTGGTATAAAACGTCCATAACTTCGGCCGATATATCGTTTATCGGACTTCGTAGTAGACCTGCAGGTCGTACCGTGTGAGGAGCGCTTGCGCTAGTCATCCTACGAGATTTAGTACTCGTTGAGTACCGTAAGATTCTGTTAGTAGGGCTCTGGACCTTCTGCCCTAGCCCAAAGTTCGGCAACCAGTAAAGTCCTCTTGACACCGTAAATAAAATATTGCTGAACAATTCACATACACCACCTTACCCCAATCTAAGCAAAGCTTGTACTATGTCGGCCAGATAACTGATATAATACTTACATAGTTTTAAAATACATACTTATTATACATAGAAAGACCCAGACACAGTACAAATATTTGAATTCATCACACAAGTATTTGCACTGGGTGGGTTGACCTTCGGCTTCGCAGGCAGAGTTACTAGGTTACTATCAGCGAGCAACACCGAAGGGAGTAGGAATACACAGCGTTTCTGTCAAAGTACAAGTCCGCGTGGACCATGGAGTTTGATAATATACTGTGGGTGAGGGCGGGGCTAGATTTGTGAATGGTGCTTTATTTTTTATGTGTTAGCGATTTGGCTATGTGAGTATGATCGGCAATAAATCGGTACAGGTATGTTTTATATGTGATAGTGCGGCTTTGCACTAGTGTGCAACTTTCCCCTCCCGCAAGAAATGACAGAAAGATTTGAACAATATTGTTTAGCTAAGGCTACTCCCTTCCGTGCTTGCGCGGAAGATTGAGTTGCTCGATGGTTACTACCCACTAAGCCACAGCGTGCGCCGCCGCCGGGCCTGCCCACGCCGGCCACCGCTGCGCCGCCGCGCCGCTGAGCAAACTCACGCCGCCGTGCAACCCCCTCCCACCGGCGGGCCAGCCCGCGCTAGCCGACACTGCGCCGCCGGCGGGCCAGCCCGCGCTGTCTGTCACTGCGCTGCCACCGGGCCAGTTGGCGCCGCCGTGTGTGCCCGCAACAGCGCCGACAGCTGCTCCCGCGCCGCCGCGGAAACGCGCTCAGACATTAACCACAGTGTCATCCACCGATAACGTGACGCCAACAACTGTAGGATCGAAAACGACCAAAGAACAAGCATCGGTTCGAGATACATCATGGCAGACTGTGAAGGGGCGTAAAGACCGCTACTCTTTTACGAGAAAAGTCGTACGAGGGTCAAACTGAAAGTTCTTAGAAAATCAAAAACTGATTACATTAGCCAGTTAGGGGAGGTCAGCTCAAAGCGGACACCTTAACTTTGACTTTAATAAAAGATGACAAAACGAACGATATTCTCAAAGACTTTTTGATGAATAGATAGAGAGTTAATTATATTTTCACAACATGTAAGCCGAATCTCCAAATGTGCGTTTTAACAAAATGTTTTTTTTAAATTTGAAAAAGTTGTCCTAAATCCGATTTGCCCAAGTGGTCGCCTAAAGCGGCCACAAGAAATGGGCCAGCACTATTTTTGACTTAATTAACAGGACATTCTTTGACTTTTTGACAATAAAACATGACGATATACGAGACTGAGTTCATTCCCTTTGGACTGAGTCCATGTACTTGAGTTGAAGTAGGTATTTTAAGGATTAGATACTTTAATAATAGTAATCTCATTTCACAGCATTGACTAAAAACTAAAATAATAATCAACCACATTAAAAACATTCATTTCGACGTCTACTTTACTTAACAATCAACAAATTTAGCGTTTTGTATAAATCAATAGTCGGATTTAGGAGTACCTACTTCTTCAGAATAAACAAGACCAGGTGACGAAGGTTTGTTGTCGATTAAAATAACAATTTGTGAGTTTTTTTAATACCTAATCAATAGTGTTGCTCGTCCATAATCCACAGTTTGGGGTTTCAGTTTGTGATTACGTAGGTAATCTCATCACTTATGATATCAATTGATCAAATCAAATGCTCAGATATGGCAAAGCGGACAGTGGCCACTTTGCCCGGACCGCTTTGCCTTTTCAGGCATTTTGTTTTCAACGTAAATTTCACCCACCATTTCTCTATTTTGAAAAGAAAGCAAAGCTACACGTCCGTTTGCAATGAAACAATTAATTATACAATTGAACCACAAACACTAAAATATTATAAGATTGGGCCAAATCAGCAAATATTTACCAGCCATTTTTTTAGTCGCACGGATAAAAATCATACTTGTCACACCATGGCTCTGCGCATGCTGCGAATACGGGAGCGCGGCGACCCGGTGCGGGGCAAGGGATCGTCAATGCGCCCCAAATGGCAAAGTCACGCTAAAATTCAAGATAACCGAGTTATAGACCATGGCCACTTTGCCTCCTATGGCCGCTTTGAGCTGACTTCCCCTATTAGTTTTATTATATATTTTCAAAATATTGTCCATTCACGTCAATACACCGCTGCATGCGATGGAACCACTGGGAAAAGCACTTTGCCCACTCGTCCTTAGGGGTCTCTTCAATGGCATCGCGATACGCAGCCACCGCTTCTTCAGCATTCATAAACCGCTTTCCTTTAAGTTTTTCTTTAATTTTTGAAAATAAATAAAAATCACAAGGCGCGAGGTCGGGGCTATACGGCGGGTGACCCAGTAATTCAACGTTTGATGTCGCCAAATAGTCGATCGTTCGCTTGGCGGTGTGCGATGAGGCGTTGTCGTGGTGAAGGAGGATCCTACTGCGAGGTCGTTTCTCTCGAACTTTTTCCAAGACAAGTGGCAAACAATTGGTAGTGTACCATTCTGCAGAAACTGTTTTTTTTATCCTCTAACACAATTGTTGCGAAATGACCTATCCTTCCAAAGAACGAGGCCACCATTTTTTTCCCCGCACTTCGATCTCTCTTCACTTTAGTTGGTAACTCCTCGAAAGGAAACACCCACTGAGCAGATTGTCTTTTGGTTTCAGGATCATAACAGTAAATCCAGCTTTCGTCACCTGTTAGTATGTCGAACACAGCATTTGAGTCACCTCCGTTAAATCTTTCAATCATTTTACGGCACCAATCCACACGATGGAGTTTTAGAGCCTCAGTCAAATTATGAGGTATCCACCGGGCGCAAAGCTTCCTGACCGCTAAATGTTTGTGTAGGATTTTGTGCACTTGACTCATACCGATGCCTAAGCTTGTCCGAATCTGCTGATAGGTCACTCTTTTGTCAGTCTCTATCATACGCCGCACAACACAGATGTTATCTTCAGTCGTCGCCGTAGAAGGCCGTCCCTCACGTAAATCATCAGTGAGATTAGTGCGACCACGTTTAAACTCATTAAACCAGTTGTTAACAGTCGCACGAGATGGGGCTTCATCGTCAAAGGCCAATCGTAGTCTATCATAACTTTCTTGTTGACTTAAATGACATCGAAAGTCATAAAAAATCATTGCACGAAAATTTTCTCGTGTTAAATTCATGTTGACGTGACACAGACAATTTTCAATTTGCCGCCAAATCGTACAACAAATGACAAATGAATGAAGTATATACTCAGTAATATTGGCAAAGAGTTCTATTTTCAAATTATAGAATTATTTTTTTATTATATTGTTTACTAGCAGCCCGCCCCGGCTTCGCACGGGTATTGTGGAAAATAAGTATAAGACAAAATTATTAGACTTATAAATTTTAACACACTCTTGGCAGACTTGCCATGCTTAGGACATACGACCAAAATAAAACAAACAATCCCAATCATCTGTTTATCATTTAAAACGCATATATTTTACCTACTTTACTTTATGAAAAAAATGCGGGAGCCAGAATCTCAAGGTCCTGAGAGGAGCGAGCCAAGCGAGGCCAAGCGTAGACGCCGGCGACCTCCGTAGCGGAGCGTATGTCGAGTATGGAGAAGTGACACGCATGGCCATAGAGCTTCTGGCTCCGGGAGCCCACCCGGAGTCGAATCACAGTGATAAGCCCTAATACTTCGATCAGGAATGTAAGTTCGTGATCGAAGCCCTAATAGGACCAATTCTTCTTTGATCATTATGTTTTGGTATTGCTATGCTTCTCTCAATGTGTGCCTTTAAACATTATGCTAAGTTATGTTTATGCTATACATGGTATGCTATGGTAGCAAAAATTATGTGAATTATGTGATTACGAAAACAGTTATGCGTTAGTTGTTATGGTATATTATCATTAGCCCTAAAAACGTTATGCCTACATGCACACGTTTTAGTTTTAGGCGTGTCTAGCGTCGTTTTTATTCCCCTTTTACTTGTACGCATCAAATCAAATCAGTAAATATTTAATGGTTGTAATTTTGTGTTAAAAACCGCTAATGCCACCTACAACGTAGTTTAGGGTATCTTTTAATAAAAGATTGTGGTTTCTATTAGTACTAAATACATGCTAAATAGTTACGGCTGATCTAGTCGGGAGAACGGCGGCAGCCGATCCGGAGCCCCGGGTTTAAATCCCACGTGCACCACTGTCTTTTCGGAGTCATGTGAGTAATGGTGCTACCTTAGGTGAAGGAAAACATCGTGAGGAAACCGCCATGTACTTAGAATCTTTTGAGGTCATGTGTCATCCTCCGACCCGCACTGGGCCAGCGTGGTGGATTATGTACTTGACTCTCTCCTTGCGAGAGAGGGCCCCGAGTCCCAGTAGTGGGAATATTTAGTGGGCTGCTTATTGTATCTATTGACACAGCTAGATGTCTGATCGTCACATCAACGTAGTCCTTAATGATCCGTTTTATTCTACTTTAGTAGGTAGGGTAAAGGGACCTTTGGGGATGAGCTATATCCCTCATAAGTTTCGGCTGGTCTAGTCGGCAGAACGGCGACTGCCGATCCAGAGCCCCCCAGCTCAAATTACACGCGCATCACTGTTTTTTCGAAGTAATGTGCGTAATGCCTCTAATTTAAAACGGTGAAAGAAAACATCGTGAGGAAACAGAAATGGAATAAAATTAATGTACCTAATACTATGTAGAAAGTGCGAGAAAACTTAAACAATAACAGTAAAGGTAGAATAAACTTATTTAAAAGCAGTTCGGAAAAAACTTTTTGATTGGAACATAAAAAAAGTGTTACGAAAAAATGTTTAATATTTGACATTATCACTTGCGTCATATCACTACATAGCGAGCCGACCGCGCGAAGTAGACGCGCGCCTTGCAAATTCATAGCTGCAAACACTTCTCTCCCGTGCCTCGGTTTACGAAGTAACTATTTTCTGATCTGTGCCTCGGTGTCCAACGCGCCGCGCGCCGTATTTTTAACCGACTTCAAAAAAGGAGGTTTTTCAATTCGACCGTATGTATGTTCTTTTTTTTTTTTATGTGTGTTCGCGGATTATTTCTTCGTTTATGAACCGATTTTGATGATTATTTTTTTATTGTAAAGGAGATATTCCAAGGGCACCGACTTCATATGGATGAGTGAGTAGCGGTTATAATAATTACCTATATTAAATTATTTTTCGCTTTTGAGTGCCTATTTGTGGTGTTGAATTCGGTTTAATTTTTTGTAAAAAATAGTTTATTTTGTTTAAATTATTTTATATATTTTTAACTTCGTAATACCTTTTGAATGGAATGTCCGACTTCAATAATTCAAAAAGTAATCAATAGGTATTAAAAGAGTATTGAATAAGAAATAATTTATTTGGATAAGAATTCATACAAATGTGTGGATAACATGGTCTGAATTTGATAGACATTTTTATCTACTTTTAAAATGTAAAAAAGTAGTTGTAGCGACGTAACTACTGTAGTTAGACATATGGTATCGCGAGGTTTATTGTAGATTTTAATACGCTCTATAATATTGTAGAACATTGTTTTGGTCTATCATTAGTACTTTCCGCAGCGTATGCGATGAAAGCAATTTTATGTCTGTTTTTATTCCACCTTGCGTTGGTTTTAGTTAAATTTTCCGAGGATATCTTATTTTTTTCGTGATTAATATAGCCTATGTTACTCAGTGATAATGTAGCTTTATATTGGCAAAATAATTTTTGAAATCGGTCAAGTAGTTTTTGAGTTTATTCGTTGCATACAAAAATACAAATCTTTCCTCTTTATAATAATAGTATAGATATAGATAAGTGGCCAGTTCTAAGAACTTTCAGTTTGACTCTCGTACGCGGAACAGGAACTTCCGACGCAGAGTTAGAATCAGCTTTCTTTTTTAACTTTTATAGGTGTACACTTGACCGCCATCTCGCCGGATGTTAAACGACAATGCGGTCTACGATGGAGCGTGTTTACCTAGAAAAAACCGATTCACTCTCGATTTGAAGAAACAAAAGATTGTAATCATCGGGGAAAACCCACTCAGGCAACGTATTCCACAGCTTAAACGTTCTTATCACAAAATTAGGCTCAAATCTCTTCGTTCGTGTCTTTGGAACATCAACCATGAAACGATGTTGCTTTCTCGAGCTGCGAGCATTCTGATAGAAAAAAGGGCAAGGTGGTATTAGATCATGCAAATCAGAAGAACACTCTCCGGAGTGTATCCGATAAAAACCGATAGGCTAGCAATTTTCCGGCGATGTTCAAGACTGGTTGAAATACCTACCCAAAAATTGGAGCCAGCTCTCGGAATATTATCTTTTAGCCTTGTAATATCTAGGTAAAATTTACCTTTCAAATCGGATTACAGAAAGTTGTAAAAGAAAGTTCAGTACTATTAAAATACAATTTTATTTCTGATTAAATCAATATACATAGTGTACTTTATTTAAAATTAAATATTAATTGTGAACAAATGCTAAACAAATCTATAAATCGCTATGTCGTTAAACAAAAAAATACGTCAAACGTAAATAAAAATCTAAAAATTGATTTCAGAGAATGACTTTCCAAAAATACAATTTTTTTTAAGTTAGGATAGAGTGACAAGTTTGAGAGATCTGCCAGGTTGATGGTTACAAACACTCCTTCATTGTGCCAAGGAGTTATTTGAATACGAATTTGTTAAAATCCCTATCAAATCATAAAAAATCCTAAAAAACATTTTTTTGACACATCACAACATTGCGCTGCGTCAGGCTTATGAGAATCAGAAGCGTGTCGACCATAAGATATAAAATATTTATAAGACACTACCCATTCTAACACCTATATTAATATTTCCAGTACCTAATCATTTCACTCGCAATACACCTTTGTGCAATTTATGCAAACACCTGCAATGCATTTTCAATTGAGCCATAGGTGCATTAATGATTAATTTGTAAAATTTAGGTAAATTTATAATAACAAAAATTATGTCACTCATACCTGTTTCTTTGAAAATGCCTCATGAATAACGCATGGCAAAGGTTCAGAGTAGACCTAATAACAATGACACTATAATTTTTGACTCGCCAGTCATGTTCTTAAAACTCGTTAACCTAAAAAATTTTTTTTTGGTATTTTCAAAACAATTCGATTATAATTCAGTAAATTTAAAAATTTCCAATCAGCACCATACAAATATACTTAAGCTTATAGCTAACATTGGATAACTTACAAAATAATAAAAAATTGCTTATATTACAATATTTGTGATGTCAAACATCACAGGTCAAAAGTCTCAATCTCTAAATCTTAAATCAAAAACAAGTCTTCAAATTGATCTCAGCTTGAGGTTAAGAAGCGAAATTTGTATGGCGTATAATTCGCGTAACAGTTATTCTTTACAAACACACCTCTTTCTGACTTTTTAAAATTTAGAGGATTAAATTTGGTTATCATTTAAAAAAAATATCATTAAATATGTATGTTTTAAGCTATCATTTATTTGAAATGACTAATATCCAATTAGTGTATGTAGTTCTCATTGTATTTTAGTTTTGTTAATAAAGGCTCTGCCCAGATAAAAAAATTAAAATCCAAACATAAAACTCCGGTAAGACATTCGGGTATAATTTGGCCTACGACTGTGCAGAATCGCAGCCACGTTTTGGATAGCCACTCAAGCGTAACCGAGGGTAAAAGTTAGACATTAATTATAATTAATGTAACATTTAAATATAATATTTAGAACAAAAGTCGTTCAACTTAATAAAATATTACGCATCTCTTAGTATTACAAATCATTTAAATGTGAATGTACAAGCGTTTCTATTTTGGTTAGTTGTGTAAAAATAATTGAATAACTTGTCAAATTTTATTGTACTTTTCGTTGCTTTATTCATTCATTTTAGTCAGGTACGTAAAACACTTATTTTACGAACTTTCGTGCGGGCCTTGTAAGCCTACAACAGCAGATAAAATAGTAAGTACAAGAAAATATTCAATAATAATTATGAACAGATTATCATTTATTACACCAGTTATAAACACATATAGGATGTTCTAGCATGGTGCAACTAAAAAACGTTTGTATAAATAAATATCCTATTGTTTTTATACCTCAGAAGGTATATTAAACTGAAAAAAAAAATGGATTACGGCATAGCATTTCTAGCGTTACTACAAAAAATGCCAGCTAACCAAATTAGGTGTTAACACGTACAACTACGTACACGTAGTGGCTCTCTTGTATTCCATAATTATAGGTACACTCCGCGAGGTATAAGCTGAGCTTTGCATACCACAACTTTTGGATCAAGCTCTTCAAGTACGATTGACGTGACACATTTTGACGTCATGATACGTTCTAAAATTTGACAACCTATTGACTCGTGTATGTGTTGAGTAAATGTTTGTTGTAATACTTGGGATACGGCTGTTATATACTATCATGCAATCTTTGAATAAATCTATTGCTATTTAATATACAGGTATAACTAGGCACTGTCATATCACGAATATTCTCGAAATGCATACAATTAAACGTACCTAACGTACGAAAACTACGTGTAGAATTATTAAGAGGTTTCCATAAAAAGGGTTTACACAAAGTATATTATTATCTGTGGTCAACATTTTGAACTCTTACTGTAGACCATATGAAATCGCGAAAACATAATTGTCACAAAAGAAAATCTGGGTTAACTAACAATACTAAAATTCAGATAAAACATTAAAACTTTCATGAAAAAGAAATTGATAAATAAAAAAAACTTTACCTTAGATTTTTGTTTTTTCGTAGTTTAGTCCAATAACGAGTTCATACTCTCGATCTCGATGTTTCTCGCCATTTCAGATTTGATTTATATCAAAATTTGTAACTAAGTGATGAGAGTAGTAACATGCTCCTTTCGGCTTTCTAAATCTTGCTTAATATTATAAATGCGAAAGTTGGGATGTGTGTTGCTCAATCACGTCGGAACGCCTATGTGGAACACAGATTGTTGTATGAAAGATCACATGGCTACTCTTCATCTCGGAAAAATAACGGGAACGGAAACTAAGCGGGCGAAACCGCAAGGCGTAGCTAGAATTATTAATATTATGGACACTCATTACACAAATTATCTAGCCCCAAACTAAGCAAAGCTTGTGCTATGGGAGCCAGATAAAATTTGCGTTATGTGCCTATTTTTATGCTACCCTATACTTTTTGGAAACAATATTAAGTTATAGTTATTATTCTGTTGTGCGCATTATACGCCATCCACCAGTTTCATTTCCCCGAGGCTCCATGCCAGAGAATCCGGTGCTGAGTCGCCTATGTATTCCTGAAATTAAAAAAATATATTGGAACGAAGTTCCTTATGGCAGGCTAGAAGGAGATTGGGATTTTGCCGCGCGACCGAACTGAATTAAATGTGAGACTGAGACCGTAAGAAAAATAGACCATCCAGTCGTTTGCGATGGCCTTGACGGCCTCCTAGAGGCCTGGCACGAAACTGCAGGAGTCCTAGCCATCCACACTCTCGATTTATTCAGATGCCCTGCGTCTATTACGAGAATGACCGAGTACAAAATATGCCAACGCTTAGTATATTTTGGATTCCAAGTTATTGGTGTCAATTGATATTATGATCCCATAAATGTACGCAAATTGTTAATACATTCCATCGTTTCTTAATTTAAAAAAACTCACGCGTCCACCATCCAGCTATGATAAAGAAGTGAGCAAGCGCGAGTCTGTAGTTGATTCCCTCGCCTCGCATCCTTTGGACTCGCTTCCAAAAAACCGACACAAAACGGATCGACAGTGAGGCGAAAGAAGACGAGGAGACACGAGCGCATCGTCTTCACTCTCGCGTTCCCTGGTGTCGCCTCTTAGATACTGGATTAGATATTAGACATGACATGTTGCACACGGTTGGGATGTGTGTCACGTTAATAATTACATACCGATTTTGACATGTTATACCTATAATAACAATTTTCAAAATTGTCCAAACTGAGTTTAACGGTACCATGACATTAATTGATATTAGCCGCGACAGTTCTAAAAGACACCATTTTGGGCATTGTCTTTTGATATGAGAAACTAAAGCCGGAAACAGTTTTTAGTGACCAAAACTGAGAACGGGAAACGTATTGTATGAAATATAAAATATTATGCAAACTCACATCGTCAGCAGATTCATATTCGTCCCCGCTCTCCAAGTCGGTCAGATCGTCCGAGCCGTCCGCGTAGTGCGGCTCGTCGTCGAGCTCCGAGTCTGGGAACAGTTCCCGGAAGAGCGGGTACGGTGCGGCAAAGCGGCGCGCGTCGTCGTCGGGCGGCGCGCCGGCGAGGCGCAGCGCGCGCGCCAGGCGCAGCGCACGCGCGTCCGGGCGCGCGCGCGCACGCCACGGCCAGCGGCGTGAGGCCGGCGGCGTCGCGCAGGCGCAGGTGCGGCGCAGCGTGCGGCAGCAGCGCGCGCGCCACGTCCTCGCGCGCGTCGTACGCGCACAGGTGCAGCGGCGTGCGGCCGTGCGCGTCGCGCGCGCCGCCGCTCGCGCCGCGCGCCGCCAGCCGCGCCGCGCACACGGCGCGCCCGTGCAGCGCGCACAGGTGCAGCGCGCTCTGCCGCTCCGCGTTGGCCGCGTCCAGCGCCAGCGCCGCGCCACCGCCCTCCAGCAGAGCGGACAGAGTCGCCGCGCTCGCGAACCGCACCGCGTAGTGCAGCACGCTCTCCTCGGAACGCGTACGAGCGTTCACGTCACACCCTGCAACATCACAACCGTCATCTCACTCTGCCCCGCTCTCCTCGGACCGCGTGCGAGCGTTCACGTTACACCCTGCAACATCACATCCGTCATCTCACTCGTCAAATAGACAATTGTTCGAAAACAATCCATAGAGCTTCACGTGGAATTCTGCCAAACGTATTTTCTTGATCCACACGACTCCCTATTTGCTTTAGTACGAACATTGTATCTCTATAATTCCGGACCACTGGAAAATGCGATATTGCATCGTAAAAACTGCAATCGAAGACTAATTTCTGTGTACTAATCTTGTATGCCCAGGAACGCTCTCGCTTTCCCTCAGCTTGAGGCTTGAGAATAAAGCGGTACAGCGTATTATCACCAGAAAGGCCAGCGCAGGCCTTATATTTACACGCTTCAGCGGGAAGTTGGTCCTTGCCCTGCCGTTTTTGCGTTCTCGATCCACAGCTTGCACTAACTCTTGAAAGGATAGCAGATTGTTCTATTCCAGATAAGCTAGCGAATTGATGTATGAAGGGTCAACGGCTTACATGTAGAAATCAAACCATCTTTAAAGTGTTGCGCAGCTAAAGAAGACGTCACATTTGCTTGAGACACGATGATATTTGTCTCTGGAATACATTATGCCAGTTCTCCCCATACTAGGTCCAAACATTATATGTATTCCTTCAAAAACCTTAGGTAAGAGTTACACAAAATAGTTATAGGTACAGCAATCTTGTCAGGTCTTTGAGTTTACGCACAATAAATCGCAGCGTATTCCGAGTCTTTTTTACCTTAGGATGTTGAATTTAAATCACGTCTACTTTTCAACTTATGTGATTTCTTCATCAGATGTGCAACCAATTTTGGATCTCCTTCTGAGTCTTTTTTTTAAGAGTCTTCAAAGTAGGTACTTTTTTAGTTTTATATAAACAGATTTTCATTAATTATCAGTACTAAAATTTCACGTAGTCAATAAGTCTAAGCAGCATCAAATACCCGATCGGGCGACGCAGATCTAAGAGTCCAGTTGCGAAGGGACTATGGAATGCCGAGACACTCCAACTCGAAGAACATTTTCGATCTTAGAAGCCAATGATCAGCTTAACCTAATGCGAACAAACATAGAAACGTTTGTCAAACAGTTACCAAGATCTTTTTGCCAAATAATAACGCCTTTCGATAGCACGCATTCACATATATTACCTGAGCTAGCAGCAATTTTGTGCAGGTATTTGAAGCAAGCTGAAAACTTGTCACATCTTCTATTATACCCCAACACGGAGGTCCAGACCTGGCTGGTGAGTAGCGTGGCAATATGAATCCCTCAATTTAGATTACCTGACAGGCAGAAAGTCCCACCAAAATCCTATTTTTTTAGAATCTATCATTTTATAGTCATAAATGATACACTATTAAAATTTAAAATTGACTCATATATTTTTTTTATATTTATTGCACGCGTCAGCCAATGTTAAAACTCCGACAAAATTGTATGGCTTATTATTATTTAAACATTGAACGATAGCGTAGATAAATTGCAACTTTCCTCAAACATTAAACAAAAAATAAAATTAAATTTTAGGAATGTATGGATTCATTTTCTCCCGCCACTCACTAGCCAATGAGGCGTTTTCCGTCGAGATAAAAAAAATGGTTCGATAAAACGACGATAGAAGGCGCTTGTAGATTTTAGATTGCGATGTCAATGTCAAAAGCCACTGAGCCACATAGTGAGGACTACTACTGGGACTGGATTGACTGACCTGGGCTCACATACTCGTGTCGAACTAGTTGCGGCAACTGCCGATTGGGATCAAATCGTTTAAAAAATATGTGCGTAATGTCGCTAACTTAAAACGCTTAAGGAAAACTTCGTGAGGAAACCGACATGTACCTAGAATTTTTCGAGGTCATGACTGTGTCATCCACCAATCCACACTGCACCAGCGTGATGGATTATGGTCTTGACTCTCTCTTTGCAAAAGAAGGCCCTGAGTCCCAGAAGTGGGAACAATTAGTAGGCTGCTTATGCTTTTGCTACCTGATCGTCGACGATTGTTGTTATTTGCTATTGTTGTTATTTGTTATTATTGTTGGTTGCTATTGTTTTATAACATCTGTAAAATCGGAAACGCTTTGTGTACATGCATTAAAATTCAAGAGAACTATAAATTGTCTGATTTAAAAATTTCACCTATCTCAATATACGGATATTGTCAAAACCTTAGATTTGGATAGAAATGTTAAGTTATGTTAGACGTAACATAAGCGCCATCTATCATTTCTTTGCTTTTATCTCTTCAAAATGTCTAGACAATCTGTATCTAGAAAAAAACACGTGGTAGAAGTGATACTTTAGAAATGCTTAACTTTCTTTTTATTGTCGCTTTTTCTTTTCATTGATTTTCAAATCACAACGATTCTAAAGATATGTTCACTACAAAATACGAAGTCTAATAAAATCGTTGAATACGTAACATACAATTCGGGATTCGGGTAAGAGTGAACTAAATCAGTCAGTTGACCATGCGGCATTACTGAACAATAGTGGATCGCCGAAAAATAACGGTCACAGAACAAGATAATCGATGAGCTAATTCGCATAGTTCACTAAAACTTAAGGAGCGGTTCTTTATACTCATCGTTTGGTAACTAATGTCCCAACACTATTTTTTTTATTTATTGTTGGCTCAGATTAAAAACCTCTGTTAGCCATAGATACTAGTCCTTCAGCCACAGATAAATATTTTCGTATCAGTGTTGCCATTTATATTTTTGAATCTTCCTCTTACTTGTGCTTAGTTTGTCTCTGCATCGAAAGTTTTAAAGATTTTTATTGAATATCGAATGTGATCAGTGACAATTTTTTCTAGCATTATCAATTTAATTGATTATTTTTATTCCCAATATTTTAACACTAAAAAAGAAGAAAAATTGTTTTAGTATCAAGAAATTTTTTCTTCGAGTATTTAGGGTTTATGGAAGGTAAACAAACCAAACACATCAGCTGAGCTGATAATAAAATTATAATTTATCTAAAATAAGTGATGTGTTTGGGAAACCACCAAAATTTTTAGTTATCACAAATAATTTAGATTGACACTTTTTCCCTGAACATTCGGAAGGGCTTCATAGTAATTACACTTTTAAGAGTCTATGGTAGAGACAAATCTTTTTGAGTCTACACTATCGCCATCTAGTGCGTACGTTAGAACTATTTTTGTCTCGTCGGAAAACGGCTCATTCTGCAACTCCGTGATGGGGCTATAATAGGAGAGCTTTGTGACAAGTTTTCAGCTTGCTTCAAATACCTACACGAAATTGCTGCTAGCTCAGGTAATATATGTGAATGCGTGCTATCGAAAAGCGTCAAACCAAAAATTTGCTGTCAGCTCTCGGAATATAAGTCCTCTAGCTCAAAAGCCCACAAACTTGATTAGGGTTGGCTGCTTGTCTTCGTCTTAAAGTATAAAATTTGAAGCCTTGACCACCACTACCACCTTGGTCACCACATCACTTGTAGAATTGAATTTCTTCACATGTCTATATCTCAGCCCACTTTCCTGCATTTCATAGTCGCAGTCATTCACATCCAAATTCCAAACTGCTTTTTGAATGCTGCTCCAAAAAAAATTTGATAACTTGAATAATATGTTTTATTTTTGGTAGGTTTCACGGTTACATTATGTTATCAAACTTATTTCTAAAAATCCTTTCTGCGTGCTTAACCGACACAATTCGTGCCCAAAAAGGCTGGCGTTAATTTGGCTCAACAATATCGCCTTTTAGCGTGGTAATGCCGCGTCTTGCCGCTGTATAAGTGGGGGTCTACGTTTCTGTGGTCGTAAAAAATCTAGATCAGAGCATCTACGCGAAGCCGAATAACTAAGAAATCCTTGAACTGAATAGGTATTCTTCTGTGGCATATAAAAACACCAGTTCTTCCACAGCAACGGAGGATAGGTTCTAATTATAAAATTATGTGTCCAATAAACTGCACCATGATTCTTATATTAAACATGTTTGCATCAAATTATGTTATTAATCTCATTGTCCTTCGATGGTGGTCGGACTATTATCGCTGGAATCCATAATTAACTGAATTTTCGTAATAATCAGTTTGTAACTCTGTCCAATTATACATGTATTAAGATACAAAATTTGTTCTGAGTTGAACTCTGCGCTACCTTCAAGAACCCAATAGTTTGATCCGGTATAAAAATACATAATATACCTACATCTGTTATTTATCAGTGATAAAACATAAACGATAGATAATATACTCATTGACATATCGCGAATAGGTTGCATAGATTCATTGCGTGCGATAACATTATCTACATCATATAAGCCAATGGATGTGCCCTCCCAAACTTTAGGCGCACGGAATTATGTTATCGTTGTAGAAAGCGGTGCACACCGGACGTTTATACCTATCACTATTTGTTGTCAACAACCAAAATAAGTAGAACCGCAACATACCTCGCCGCTAGCGATTCTAGGGGTCAAGTAGATTGGTAATTGTAAACCACTCACGTTACAGAGACGCAGTTCGTTAACAATTTCAAGGTGCTCAGGGCACACTATCTATATCTACGTGAAGAAAAAACCTTTAGATACCTTTTTGCGAAAATTGAGCAGAGGAGGAGACGTCCAAATTTCGTGCAGTTCATACGTACTTACTCGTAGATACATAAAAAATCATTACTCACACTACCATGTTTCTGACTCACATGGATATAATTTACTCTTTCCTTCATTTAAATTATGGTCGAATTTCGATCACAAGGCGCACCAGTATATTTTATAATTAACTAGCTGTACCCTGCCACGCTTCGCTGTGGCACATTGTGATGCAAAAACTAGATAAAAACAATCCTTGATGCGGATTATATATCATTCTAAAATTTCAGGTCGATCAGTGCAGAACTTTTTGAGTTTTTGAAGCGTACACAAACCAACATAACATTTTTATATATATTAATTATATCTACTTCTCTCAAACGTAATTTAAAAAAAATCGTAGACAAAGATAACATATGTACTCAAAAAAATTGGAATAGTTCGGAAAGTCTTTAAAAAGGTTGAAAGTTTTTTATTTCTAAATTGAAAAACATTGTCATTTCGAACGGGAAGATGATTTTCAGTTATTGGCGTCTAATCCAATCATAAATAAATGTAAACATCGCGAAGTGAGTTCGGAGAAGCCGACAGGAGAAGGTGATACGGTCGGTTAGCGTTGTGTTCGTGGCAACCCTGCGACTTGAAGACCAAATGAAGGTAGATAGAGATCTCATTTCACAATAAGACGACCCACAAATTCTTTAAGTCTTATTGTGACCATGGCGGCTGTAACGCTGCGGAGACGTCGAGGTAATTAAATAATAATTTAGACCGTGATGAAGTCCTGTGTCATGTTTAAAAAATGAGTTAAAATTGCGAAAGTTTATTAACTAGAGTTGGAAAAAGTAGAGGTTGTATGCGTCCCCCTTTGCGCAACCGTGGAGTTGCTACGTAACGATGTATGTTGACAAGCCACAACTGTGAGAAGCAGTTTTAACCACTTAAAATGTATTATATTACCCGACCTAGACATTTGATTTAATAGCATGTTATTTCAAGCACCGTCGGCGCTCAGTTAAACTTTTTTATTATTTAAGTAATGACTGACCTCGTGGTTTCTTTGATATGTCTGCGAAGCCGAGGATCGTGGGTTCAATTGTACAACAATAAGAAAGTGCAATAAAGAGTTCATCTATCAAACTAGGCAACCTATTCGCGATATGCCAATGAGTATATTATCTATCATTTATGTCTTAACTCTGATAAATAACCGATGAAGGTATTTTATAATACCGGATCGTGGACTATGAGTCTTGATTTAGGTAACAATCTTAGGTGCTATTGTTGTCCGAATGTATGATTTTGCATACACATGTCAAGTATGGAGTGACGTCACGCGGACGGCGGCGGCACGGGCCGTCGGCGGCGGCGCGCGGGCCGGCGGCGCGGACGCGCGGCCCGCGGCCGGCGCGCGGCCCGGACCGCTCGGCGCTCGACTAAATCAATTCTTCAATAGGCACGGTGACTAAACAAACTAATTAGTCCATCAATTTTTTTATATTGTACCCGTTTTTTTCGTTTCTTAAACAATTCGTATTCTTATACGAAGATAAAGTACTTAGAAGTTTCGAGTGACGTCGAGTCTTTATACGATTTTTATGTAGACGTGACGTCATAATCCCCGGAAGTTAGATGATCTATATCTTTGTCGACTTTTAATAATTTGATATTCCTGACAGACTAATTTGAATTGTATCTATATGTTTGATCTAGCCATCATCCCCATTACACGGTAGGTATCATAGATATCGTAGGTGACTTTTGCTTGCGTTATCATTAATTGTAAAAATTAGGGGGTAGCTGAGAGGCAGCGTCTCGAAAGGGCGTCTGTAACTGATGGCTTGTAAAGAGATTGTTTAGATGACGCAGATACAAAAGACACTTGGGATATTTGTCGACCGTATAAATGTCGTTTGATTTAGTCGTGGGGCCGCGCGTCCGCGCCGCCGGCCCGCGCGCCGCCGCCGGCGGCCCGTGCCGCCGCCGTCCGCGTGACGTCACACTCACCCTTGGCGGTCAGCAGCGTCACGAGTTCGGGCACGTCGCGCACCACGGCCAGGTGCAGGATCGTCTCCCCGCGGTCGTTCGGGCAGTTTAGTAGACGAGACATCTTCACGCTTTCGACCATTTTTACTAGAGCTTCGAAACTGCGCCTGTTCTTAAATAAAGTCATATGGAGGAACCTGAAAAATTTAAGTTGTTATTCTTCATCTGTATAACAAGAACGTGTACGCAGAGAGTGTCGGCGACACACTGGCCGCCGCGACAGACGGACGACGTGCGCGTCTCACGCTGCCTCCTAGACTATCGCCCGCTTTGCGGGCGCTGATACCGCCTTTTGTTAGACTTTTGTCCCAAAAGACAAGTCTTTTTTTCTTTATATGTTAAGAATGGCAATAGAAGAAAGAAACGCGTGTTCGGGGGAAAGCGGCGCAGAAGCGACGGTGTCAGCGGGGGGTGGACGACCAGGCAGGGGCAACGTGCGCCGCGCGCGCCAGCCGACCGCCGAGACGGCCAGTCCATCAAAGCATACATGTCTTTGAGACATTGATGAAGAAAGGCTTAAATCCTCGAAACCAACCAAGACTTTCATCTCGACTGCAACATGACACCGGATGGATCTTCAAAACTTCTAGTGAAGTACACGAACATGAACAAACACATAAAACGAAACCAAAGTACAAATGCGTTTCGCTCTTTCACCCGCTATCTCATAGGATAAAAAATCTGGAGTAAAAGCTACGAAACATTACACGCGTGTTGTAACATCGCGTCACAAATGAAAAAAAATTGCATACCATAATGCAATTACTTAAAAGATTAAATCGCCTCAAGTGTGGTATGGTGTGTGTGGCAATTAGAAGCCTTCCAGGAGGCTTTAAATTTTTGTGGTTTATGTTATATGTTATTGTACTACCTTTTAGGATTGGTACTCGTAGTTATGCTTGTTACTGTAGCACACTCTTCTGATATTATATTATATTTGTAGTCTATTTTTTTGTGGCGATAAAACTGTCGCTTTCTAACAGCGAGTAATTGGACCAAACCAGAAGATGACAGAAACAAGAAACAAATTAAACGTTTAAGCGTACGTAACGGAGGGCACCCTGTGGAAAGGTGGAACGACAATCTGTGTAAGGAGGAGGAGAAATATATGACAGGGCCTGTTAATCGAGCACTCAACAGGACAGGTCTACGTTCCACCAGTGGACGATAAATGTCTGTGATGACGGCGATGACAATGCTGACTATGACCATACAAGAATGCGTTTCATTTGAACTGTTTTTAGATGACAAATCTTGGAAATAACTTACGTGTCCCCATTGGACAGGCGTATCTCGAAGAGACGCTCTAGCTTCTTAGCTACTTCTCTCTTGGTGGTCTTCTTATCACGTATTATCTCAAAAAGTTCTGGCACCAAGCTGAAAATTACAAGACAATATGTCGTAACTGTAGAACGTAGAATGGTATCTCTAGACCAGTGTTGTACTGTACTACCAGTAGTTATGAAACTAAGCTTAGTAAAATAACATGAGAAAATAAAAGCTTATAAAAAAACAGTTAATTTTCACTAAAGATATGGTTAGAAAGCCCTAATTCAAATAACATCTATTATTTATTTGTTAATATAGTATAAGTTTTAATACCAAATACATACAAAAGTTTTATTAATAAAACTCTTAACAATAGTTTGTAAGAGTGATCTACAAAGACAGCGAACAGTTTTATGTAAATGTTGACCTTTTTAATTTCTGCGGCGTCCTCTGGAGAGTATGAGGCGGGATAGTCAATCTCTCCTGTGTCATCTCCCTCTATCTTCTGCGCATCTCCCTCTATCTTCTGCGTTTCTACTCCTTTACTCTTATTATTTTCTTCATTTGCACTGTTACTAGCTTCCTCAATCGTCGTTCCACTAGCCTCTAATCCCGCATGTTTGCTTACTCCGGAACTGAATATTATTCTTTTCGCCATAGTTCTGGCGTCCAATTTATGTTTTGGCAATGTCATTATTACACCTTCAGTATCGCCTTGGGCTGTAACAACATTTACTTCCTCGCTTGTCAGTGAAGCTGGCTCGATCTCCATAGGACCTTGAGGTACTACAGGACCATGAGGTATTCTATAACATTGGGGAATTACGGCCTTTCCGTTAAACATTTCGTGTTTCATGTGGTCGTCTATACTCTCCCCAGTAGCTGTTACCGACGTTGGTTGTTGAGAAACGTTGTTTTTTTCAGTTGTCTGAAGACTCAGGTTTTGGGGTCCAAATAAAAGCATCCTTTGCCGTTCATTTGTTGGGATTGTGAACACTGGGCCGCTTTGGAAACGTGGAACATCGTCTTCTAACTCTGAGAGTTCAATTTTTTCCATTGGTGAATGTGGTTGCACCTGTATACAAAATTATTCTCAATCATGATATAAAACTTTTTTATGTAGCTATTATACGTGCCACTCCAATATGAGCAGTAGTTATTACCGTAGATTAATTTAATGCTGTTTCTGAGCAAGGAAACTTCAGTTTCTGATAGAAGTGTACATGAGTAGTGAGTACTCATGCACTAAACAGGTATCCTATTCCAGGGCATTTCGTAAGATTTTTTAAATTATTGACTACGATTTCAATAACTCTTTATAAAAATGTCACAAAGCGCAGGACAGAATTAGAATAAATAAAAAAATTCTTGGTATCCTCATCGCTAAAGTGATATCTACCAGGCAACCGCACAAGGACAAGAAGTGAAACACAAAATATACTCTTGGCTATTAACGACTACAACATGTATTGTCCCATTCGATTTGTGCTTCATGGATTTTTTGTGAATCATACCAAGAACACTTCGATTTTCACGTTGCTATTCAAATATGTACAATATATTGATTGAATCTAAACTGACAAATGTATAGTAGTAGCCCAAGAGGGGATTTCGGGATTTACTCCAGCGCGGCAGATTAATATACAGTTGGAAACCTTGTACCCGGTAAAGTAACTCAACCAAATATGAGCATCATATATAAAGCCGATTAGCAAAAAAAAAATTTTTGATCATCAGTTATTCTCGAGCACGTCAGATTAAGATAGGGTAAGTTACTTACATGCTAAGAAGTATATATTCCACTAATCTGACAATTCGAGAGTGACACAAAGAAAGGGGAGGGCTACAAAGTTATTAAAAAACATTTCTACATTCTCGAGAGTGGTTATTTTATTTTAAAGGAAATAATTCAAGGATAACGAAAAATATAATATCCAAGAATTCCACAAGCCGAAGTAACAAAAATTCATCACTAATTAGCTCATAAACCTGATTTTTTATATTTGAAATTCTATAGCCGCGCCCTCCACAAAGGAAAAGGTACCATTATTCAACATTTTTTTCTTCTTATTACCTAAGCTTTGCAATCCAATAGGTCTCTATGACGCTCGAGTAACTCCCCGTTTAGCATCGTGGGCTCCCCTACCATAGAAAGCTAGACCGAGAATATATTGTTATTTGGCGGTTTTCACAAAACTGTATACACCTCTTGTCTCAATTTGATCATTCTGGAACATTCCATTTTGCGATTGGATTGAATACCAAATTTGTTTTACAGTAGTAACAATTACAAACTTTAAGACAGATAGTAGTAACATTTTATTCGAAACAAATGTTACTGTACATACACTCGTAATGTAAAACAAATTTAGTATAAAATCCGGTCACAAAATGGAATGTTCCGGATTGATCAAAGTGAGAAGAGAGGTGTATGAATACATTTTAGTAAAAACGCCCAAATACGAAAACATTTTCCATCTAGATCTCTATCTCTATACATTTAACAGTCTAGGTTCAATCAATATAATTTTGGTCCATCAAAGTGAGAAGAGGGGTGCAATAGCATACATTTCAGTGAAAATGCTCATTTAAACGGAAACAAACTGGGTAAATATGTGGTACATACCTTTACACGCCCCGAGTCGCTAACCAAAGAGTCCGCCTGAAAGGGAAAAACCTGTATAAGAGACGTACTAATATAATATCAAGTATTGATAGCACTCAGTGCAGTATGTACCTGAGGAAGTTTCACACTTTTGCCAGTCATTCCATCGCTAAGCAGTACTGTGCAAACATCGCTGTGTTACGGTTTTCAGAGCAATGTGTTTCCAGAAAAGTTACAGTTAAATCTTAAATTCATCATCAACAACGTATCTAATCTCTGGGTGCCGAGCACAGTACACTGCCAGTGATTAGCTACTTAAAATACTGCGTGGGTCAACATTGTTATGGGCAGACGTGTTTTTTATTTGCAGGCGCACGTTGTGCTCTTTTCAATATATATATCCTACAAATTTTATAAATGCGAAAGTTTAGATGTTTGTTGCTCAATCACGTCGAAACGTTTGAATGGATAGGTTAAAATTTGGAACATAAATTATGGTCTAGAATGGTATAGGTCCCGTCACCAGTTAAAAGCGCTCGGCGAAGGTAGTGGGGCGACTCGCGCATGTGGACAATCGCGCCGAATCCAAATCGGAGATTCAAAACGTGCGCAGGTAGCGGGACCAATGGGACGAAGGAACGCGACCGACGAACCAATAACAGACGCCCGCGCGTGCGACCCCGCGTCCCGCCTCACTCTTCTTACCTGTGATACCCAAAAATCAACTTCTGCGCATTAAAGGTCACGAGCTTTTAATTCGTGTGACGATAATATTTTATTATTTTTACCCCGTAAAATATACGGGAACGAGATTTACGCGCGTAAACCCGCAGGGCGATGCTAGATATATCTATACTCCTTTTTACAATAATTGTGCGGACATGACTCCTCCGAATATGAAATTTCACTTATCACACTAATATCCTCTAACACACTAATACGAGTATATTATCCTACTAATACTAGAAATGTGAAAGTTTATATGTTTGTTGCTGAATCACGTCGGAACGTCTGAACTGATCGGGTGGAAAAATTGTAACACAGATTATTATAGCAGGGATTATTAGCATATAAGCTACTTTTCATCACATGAAAGTAATAGGTGGGTAAAACAGCGGGGCGCTGCTAGTAAGTATATATAGTAAATAACTTTGATTTTACAAACACGACTGCAAAAAATCAACAAGTAAAAAAACATTGTACAGTATCTAAGGACACTTGGGTGATTCGAGAGGAATCAAGCGATTTCTTAATTGTCGAAATCCATCCAGCCGTTTGGAAGATACGTGGGAAGAAATTTACAAACATTCTACAAGATACGCGCGAAAAACATAACCCTCCTTTCAGGCGGGTAAGAATAGAGCTTTACCTTTACTTCTGATGTCTGGTAGAAGTCATCTTTAGTCATGCCAAAGACGTCAGCATAATCTGTAAGAAGAATAATCATTATCATCCTATTAAATTTAATTGCTGCTTTTCATTGTGGTATTACCTTGTATAGTACGAGTATTACTTTTACGGCCAAAAAAGTGGAATAAGCCGGTTTTATTGCTTTCCAAAAGATACAATCTAAAAGTTTTCAAGATCAGAGTGAATAAGGAGGTATTTTCTAGGTCAGCAATCAGAACGCATAATTTTAGCCCACATCTGAGTGACGAGCGCAGTTCAGTGCTATTTTTTTCACCTTTTATAGGCTCATACTTGACCGCCATCTCGCCTGATGTTAAGCGACGACGCGGTCTACGATGTCATGTTTTTGGACTCTCCATTGTCCAATAGGTACGTGAGACTGTGTAGTTATGGGCAGGCATGTTGCTTACCATCAGGCACATGTCCTGCTTTTCCCGTCACTGTTTGATATATAAAAATGGTACATAAAATGAATGGCCACAACTAAACCATACACCTAGTAAATAATTATTTTTTTCAGATAAAACAAAGAAGGACTTCAATTTTAAGAATCTATATCACTATGTCACGTCGCCTAAAATGTTATAACATGAAAGCAAACTTTAGTTTTTTGTTCATATGTATTTATAAAACCGCCGCACCGATTTTTATAAAATGTATAGGGGGCCGCTAAACTATGATTTATTGACATATTAGTGCGGCTTACAAAACAGCCAATTACACTAATACAAAGTCAAAATTCCAGCTTTTAAAATTAATTGGTTATAAATTTTAAGCAGAGAAATAAAATAATCACAATACCTCAGAACAGAACAATAAATTAATCATTCATTCCGATGATAATCTACCAAACAAAATAAAAATAACAATCAAAATCGATTGACAACTGGCGGCGCTATCACGTAAGATACAATTGAATTGAGAACCTCCTCCTTTTTCGAATTAAAAATAAGTAATAGTCAAAACTAAACCATAGCTTCAAAAACCGATTAAAAAGCTGGCTTATCGATCAAACTTTTTATAGTTACAGCAAGTTTTATATAGTGATGGCAAACTCACAATAAAATTGTAAAAAATTGTCATTGTTCATTACAATTGTAATAAGTACATATTTATATTTTAATTTTTGACACTTATTTGTACGATACTTATTATCGTACAATATAATGTTCAATTTAAACTTAAAAAATTTATACTCTTTGTATGCTCTTAGTTTGTTTTTTTTTTCTCTAAAATTTACGTGTAAATTATCAATGTTTGTACATTTATCAATAAAGAACTTTGACTTTGCATCTATAAAAAATAGACCACAATCCTAAAAAAGCCCTAATAAGTAAGTCAGCTAGAATGCAAAAAAAAATATTGCAAACATATTTTTGCTTAGAATTTTCGCGTGAAGTCACTCGTGAGTACGATTTTTACCTATAATTAACGTCACGACCCCCCACTCTGGAAGTTTCATGATCTATAATATTATACAGGGTTTTAATAATTTGATAAAACAAAAAATATTATATTTTTCCATGATCTAGCTGACTGACTAATTAGAATGGTTTATTTGTAACCCAGCCCGATACCTTATTATAATATAAAACTTACCCGATAGGCCAGTTTCGAACAACCCGACGAAATCTTCCCCAAACAATAGATCGGCACAACTGGTGGGATCAGACGAAGCTGAAGAAACAGCTGACTGTGAAGAATTGTCGAAATTTGATGCGACAAATTCTTGAGGCGTAGCTTGCGACTCTATGACTGCTTGCGGTATCTCAAACAGGTCTACGGCGCCGTGGACCATGATTTGCGAAGTGGCCGCCTCTTGAGCCGCCCCGCCGTCCTGGGTCGCGGCTCCGACCACTTGAGACATGCCTGCCTCTGTAGCAACGGTCACTTGAGGCATTGTCTGCGACACATTCACAAACTGGTTGATGAGACTTTGGCCCCACATGGGATCATCATCCGCAACTGTATCAAGGATCTCTGCTGTACTGGTGAATATTCGCTGCCATTCGTTCTGCAAAGTTGCCGTCGGTAGTGAAATTTCGGAGAATTCGCCTACTGGCTCATACTTTGTTGGCTGTAAGAAAGTAACTATTAAATAAAAAAATTGGCAGACAATTGGCATAAAAAAATTGGGACAGCCGATGGAAGTGAAAACTTATAACTCAGAATTTGATGGCTCAATGGCCATCTCGAAATGCTGATACATTACTAGATGGCCATGGTCCCGAGTTTGCTCGAAGATTTCTTTCATTTACAAACGTGACGCTTGAGTTCAGTTCACAGCCCACGAAAAATATGTATATCTCCGGGTGACGAGCGCAGTGCAGTGCTAGGTAATGATTTGGACTCTTCATGTTCCAATAGCTGCGTATCACTCTGGTGTTGTGGCCAGGCATACGTTTACTACCAGGCCCATGGGATGCTCGGCTCGACACTCTATTCTAAAAAAAAAGTGCAAAAATAAATTGGAGGTGCGGGGTATCGATCCCCGTACCTCTCACATGCTAAGCGAGCGCTCTACCATCTGAGCTACACCCCCGTTGACGTCAACGTTCAAATTACAAATCAGTATTTACATGAAATGCGTGTTTGTAATTAAATGGACTAAAATATAACCAGTTTCCCATTCCGGTTTCGCTCGTATATTGTTATGTAAAAACTACGAGTATTAACCGAAATAAAAACTATCTTTTAAGATGAATCACTTTTGCTGTTCCTAACCTAACTCGGTAGCGGGTCAGGTTAGGAAGAGGGTTAGGTTGGGAATGATTTTTTTTTTTTTTTTGGTGTTACTAACCTAACCCGGTGGCGGGTCAGGTTCGGAATAAACCTCAAACTGCACACGGTGCATTACACATTTACGCCGGCTCCACACGTTGGCCCCAATATAGGCCCCAACGCTACTCGTCCAACGTGTGGATCTAGAAAATGGCATTGGTCCCAACGTTGGGGCGAGCGTTGGTAGTTGGCCGGCTCGTGTCGGTTTCATCAAAGGAATCTGCGCCAACGCTCGCGATCTGTCCACACGTTGGCGCTTTGTTCAGTTCTGTTGTTATTAGAATATTTAAAATAGAGTGTATAACTAGATCTTTAATCCCTGATTCCGTGTTTTATGATGTGTCGTCATCCACCATCTTCTTTTGACGAGGCTTTTTCTTTTTTCGCAGTAACAAATATAAATGTGCACTCAGTACTATAACCGCGCTAAGAGCAGTTTCGATTTCTGTATCGGACATCTTCACATTGGCCCTGACGGGACACAACTAGTTTATTAGCCAACGTGTGTACGCCTCAGCGAATTTGCAGTCCAACGTTGGTACGAGCGTTGGGACCAACGTGTGGAGCCGGCCTTACATTATTACATTTATTAGGTACATTTGATTAAAATCGGTTAACCGACTTTACATACGAGACGACGAGTTTCATTCACAACCTACGAAAAATAAATTGGCAGTCATAGGGACTAGGGACATAAGTGAAAATGTATAATTCAGAATTTGATAGCATACTTTGGAAACTACGCGGGTGAAACCGGCGCACACAGTCTGGAATAAATCTTCAAAGCATTGTCGTCTAAATAAGTCTTCTAGATGTGTAATGGTAACCATGGTAACACGCCATGGCCAAATAGCGGCCAGGCGCGGTCCCAGCCTCGAATTTTGGAGGGGGTCACCAGTACAAAGCCTCAGATTTTGGGGGGGTCACCAGTAGAAATACAATAAATCGAGTAAAAATACTTTACTAGTAGCGCCCCACGGTATTACACACGTAGATCCCGTTCCAGTTGTATTCCCGCGTTAAAAATAGTGTATGTATTAATGGATATTTTAATTTTTTAGATTTTAAATGTAACATATACGATTTTGGGGGGGGGAAAAAAAGTGACCCCTATTTGTTCCGAGTGCACCCGAAAACTTCTTTCATTCACGAGCGTGACGCTTCAGCTCAATTCACAGCCCACGAAAAATCTGTGTGTGGTGCGCCAAAAGGAAGTTTTCACTTCAAAACGTTACTCACATCGTTTGGCACGACGATCACTGGTAACTCGGGTAACTCAGCGTTCACCTGAGCTGGACTACCTGAAATGAAATCTCATTTTAACCAACGATCTTCTGAAATATTTACACTACCGGGCCGGTATCACCGAGCTTCCGGTTTGAAGGATATTGTTTATAAAATGATACGAGTAAAAAATTGTATACAAAAAAAAAAAATAAGCATTTTTCATTTGTCACGCGTCACAGCGTTGTCGGCATTTATTGCAAAGGTGTCGTCCTACTGGTAGTTTTTTCTATAGGGGGCCATCCATAAACTACGTCACACGTTAAGGGGGAGGTAGGGGGTCGAAGAAGTTGACATTTTGTGACAAGGGGTGAGGAGGGGTCTCAATTTTTGTATTTTTTGTGACATCTAGTCTCTAAAAATGTCGTATATCATATCTAAGTATTACAACACTAAATTTAAACGAAAATTGCAAAATATGTGACGTCACACTAGGTAAGGTCTAAAAAATGTGACCAACTGTGACAATGGAAGGAGAGGGGAAGGGTATAAAAATCATGAGATTCGTGTGGCGTAATATTGTGGATGGCGCCTAGACTGTGATAGTACTACCACTATTACTACTTTGTCAGTTTACCTGAATAGCTATCATCAGATTCGGTGGTACTGCGCGGTGTGGCCATTTTCCGTCTCCTCTTGTACCTGCAGGCTTCTTCAGCAATATATTGGAACTGTACAGGATCACTCCTGATGTTTTCATTGGAAGGTCGCACTAGCTCTACCCATACGGTTACGTTGCTAGATATTTCCACATCTTTGTACGGAGGTACTCTGTCAAATAATAAAAAAAAATTAACTAGTAGCTTCACTAGTGTGTAATTTTTTTTACTATACAGGGTTATTAGTAATCAGCATTCTGCATTCGTTTAAGGACATATGTATGTATATTTAAATAAACAGCTCTTGTTCTACAACTTTTGTATCGGATATAGTAAATCAAGCTATTGTTACTTTTATGAAAGTGCAAAAATAAATTGGAGGTGCGGGGTATCGATCCCCGTACCTCTCACATGCTAAGCGAGCGCTCTACCATCTGAGCTACACCCCCGTACACGTCAACGTTCAAATTACAAATCAGTAATTATATGAAATACGTGTTTATAATTAAATGGATATAAATCTAGCTGCCCGTTCCGGTTTCACTCGTATATTGTTACGTAAAAACTATCTTTAAATTTCGATCAAGTGATAAGAATCGGTTTACCGATTTTAACCCTCTTAAAGAATATGATAATCATTTTTTTTTTTAACTTTAATAGGTTTACACTTGACCGCCATCTCGCCTGATGTTAAGCGACGATGCGGTCTACGATAGAGCGTGTTTACCTAGAAGAAACCGATTCACTCTCGATTTGAAGACACCAAGATTATAACTATCGGGAAAAACCCACTCAGGCAACTCATTCCACAGCCTAGACGTTCTTATCACAAACGTAGAGTCAAACCTCTTTGTCCAAATTTAATAGAATATCATTTATTGTCATGGAAGTAACATTCACATCATAATTGCAGAAATTTAGTATGAACGCCACTATACAGACTCGTCATATTAATTACATTTGATTTTATTTTGCTCTACAAAATAATAATAAATGAACATAAAATATCTTAGACTTGTTAAATACCAAATCAAACAACTAGTAATTATGGTAATAGACAACTTCTGCTGTATAGAGGCTTCGTCTAAAATAATACTTAAGTAAAACAAGTCAATTAATAGTTTTTAACCGACTTCCAAAAAAAGGAGGAGGTTATCAATTCGAACCCTATGTTTTTATGTATGTTACCTGATTTCTCGAGAACCTCTGAACCGATTTTAAAATTTCTTTTTGTGTTCGGATGGGTATGCTTCCCGAATGATCCCATATAAATCTTTTCGAAATCGGTCAAGTAGTTTTTGAAATATGAACCAAAAACTGAAAATGTGCGTACAATTATCTGGATGACGTAGTTGTAGATTTTACAAAAGTTATGAATCTCGACCCTGTCAATACAAAATTGTGTAAATGCTTTAATAAAAATTTGTTTTTAACCCCCGACCAAAAAAAGGGGTGTTATAAGTGACGTCGATGTCTGTCTGAGTGTCTGTCTGTCTGCTGTGGCACCGTAGTAGAACTCAAACAGATGGGCCGATTTCGATGCGGTTTCTTTTATTTCAAGGTTAATACCATAGCAAATGTTCTTAGCTATGTCTGGTTAATGTCTATTCAAGATGGCCGCCTCCATAAAATGGCGGACAAAATATTTCTTCACAACCTACCTCAACTTGGGTATCAAATAAAAGGCTTGACTAGAGTACTATGTACTATAACAAATTTCAAATCCAAAATGGCCGCCACGACAAAATGGCGAATTATATTATATTTTTCATTACTACCTCAATTTGGGTATCAAACGAAAGAGGTACCAAATCTAACAGGTATAGGATAGATAGTACTTACCTGTGCCTACATAGCATCAATCTACTAACTTTTTGACCTGACTGGCACCGACTTCAAATAGATGAGTGAGTAGCGCTTATAATAATGATTTTAGTTTATTTTTCGCTTTTGAGTGCCTATTTGTGGTTTTGAAGTCGGTTTAATTTTTTGTACGAAAATAGTTTATTTACATAACAATATGTCGCTTAAAATCAGGCGAGATAACGGTCAAGTGTAAACCTATAATAGTTTAAAAAAAATCTAATTTGGATATTTGGCTACTTTTTATTGCTCGGGAACACAATGGGAACGGGAACTATTCAGATAAATAACTTTGTCTCTGCTACTAAATAAATACAAGAAATACAGACAACGTACATGCAAGGAATGGCGCACTGGTGATGCACCTCGTGTGGCATGAAAGAGGCGTACGCCTCCCAACCCTTACTCCCGTCGTAACTCTCTTCGTAAAATCTGACGCTAATATCGTCTGAAAATATAATAAACAAAATTTTAGAACTAATGCAAACAGATTTTTTTTATTTATTTAGAAACGATATTAAAAGAAACAGGCATATAAACTAACTTTACATTACAGTAGCTAGTGTGCTATAGTCCTTATACCTGGAGGCTTATATATTTTAGCCGACTGACGTCCACTGGTAGACGAAGGCCTCGAAAAATCTCCACAGTCTTCACAAAAAGTCTTTCGGCGCCCGCAACTAACGATTCTTGGCGACTTTCACCAGATCATCGGTGAACCTTATGGGATGCCAGCCAACGCTGCGTCTTCCGGTATGTGGTCGCCACTCGAGAAACATTCCGCACCAACGGCAGTCAGCTCTGCGAGCTATATGCCCCACTGCCACTTAAGTTAGGCACCTCGTTGAGCTATGTAGGTTCTTTGGTTCTCCTGCGGATCCTCATTTCTGATTCTATTACGCAGGGAGACTCCAACCATGGTTCTTTTCACTGCCGTTTGGGTGACCTTGGGCCTTTTTATAAAGGCTAAAGTAAGCGTCCACGTCTTTGTTCCGTAAGTCACCACTGGCAACACGCACTTCAGATACTTTGATAATACCATACATTAATAACGCCTAGATCGATAAACTTTAAACAAACGCTTTATCTTAAGTAAGGCAAATCGCAGATTGATGTCGGCGCGGCGTAAGCATTATGTAGTGAAGTTCGCCAAACCAAAACTTTAATGTCGTGGAGTATGTACAGTGAAGGACCACACAAACCATCATGATGTTTTCAATTGTGGAGACGCAAACGCTAGCACTTGACAACTGAAGGTAGTTTCGAACGGACTTAGCCTATATGGCTCACTATGGTTTGCCTCACTTTTCTTGCGTAGACCCAGTTTCTAGGCGTTATTATTCGATGGATAATGGAGCCAAACTTACTCTTGTCGATCTTGTCAACTAGAAGAATGATGTCTTCCCTGCCACTTGCCCTGCAACTGTACGCGCTCATCCGACGTATCTTCAGGGCGTTGGTCGCTGAGCTTTCTGTAAAATAATAGTGTTAATCGATCAGAGTTGTTGACCACGCTGTTGTTGTTAATTACGGAATATTTACCAGGGTAATAATGAACGAGTGTTCGGTATTTCGATGCAAATTCCTGTATATGTTCACGGGTAAACTTATCACACGTGATCCCGTGAATATGTTGCATGAAAGTCATTTGTATCACATATGTGTGTGCAAAGAGCAGGCGCGGATCCAGGGGGGGGGTCATGGGGGTCATGACCCCCCCCTTGGCTAGGCCCAGTACCTACTTATCGTGTACCAACACGTACCAATCGTGTACCAAGTGTACACGTATCGTGTACCAATACTCATCGTAGACCGGCAGCGATCACCGTATGGCAAGAGGCACGCTGAATCTTGAAAGGTCATGTCTATTGAGGTCCACGCTCTGACCAAATTATGCTCAAAGCTCGATAACTTTCACCTCGAACTTCAAAATCGCTTCGAATCCCTAGATAAGTGAGTAACAGCGAACGATATAAACGACAGGCTAGTGGAAACTGTTCATGCAGTTGGTAGAAAATATATACTATAAGAGCCGACGCTAAAATAGAACCCAAAAGCTTTCTGATCATACTCTAATTCTCATGGCGGCTAGGCAAGGTAAACATGTGGTTGCAGTCTTCAGTCGACATGACGGTCTACTGACGGCTCAATAGACAGATCTCTACTCGTGTGCAACGCGACATACACTGCTTCAATACTACGAGTATTGAAGAAGCGATCAAGGAGGACAGAAACGCGGCCGTAGTGGAGGCTCTGCGTCGAGAGGTGGCGGCTTAAGCAAAAGACGATGTCGAGTCGATTACTATCGGAATCCCAACTGGTAGTGATCGGCTCAACAGACGAAATCGGACTGACTAGTTTTAGAATTAAATGTTCACAACACCCTATTTTCCTTTTCTTCTCCTAAACCAAGAAATATGTAATGACAAAGGTCACGGACCCCAGAATCAGTGGAGTGGCAAAATTGAATAAATAGATAAAAAGCGATCAAGCGGAACAAAGACTCGAAAGTGTTCGCAAACAATCTGTCTCATGGTCATGGGCAAAACTGACCAAACTGAAGAAAAATAGTGGTAACGTTGAAGCCCGAGATTTTGGACGAGATTGAGAGGTTCTATGAATAGTAACAGTTATACACCTCTACTCAAGGACAACCTGTCCTGACCTGACTTGTCACTTTTCCGAAGATATTCCGAAAGTCAGCCTGGGAAATTCAGACTAGGATGGCTCTCAAAACAAGTTAAAAACAACAAGGCACCTGGCGACGACGGAATTACGACTGAATTGAATTGAAAATTTGAAAAAGCTTCTGAGAGTAGGTGGACAAACGGTACTTAAAGTCCTCCAGAAGCTATTCGACTCCGTTATACTTGATGGTAATACGCCTGAAGCCTGGAGTAGAAGTGTGGTGGTGCTCTTCGTCACAGAAGGTGACATCACGTTGTTGAAGAATTACATACCCATTACATACTTCTCAGCCATGTTTATAAGTTGTTTTTGAGGATAATCACAAATCGTCTCACATGCAGGTTTGATGACTCCCAGCCACCAGAACAAACCAGTTTCCAAAATTGCGACAGCACTATAGACAATATTCGTATGGATGGCTTCGGTAGATTTTACAGAAAACCGAGAAGTATAATAATCGGCCACCATGTATAGCGTATGTAGACTATGAGAAAGCCTTCGATTCCATCAAGACCTGGGTAATGCTTTGGTCTTTCCAGTGATGCCGCATCGACTATCACTATATCGAAGTATTGAAGTGTATTTACAGCAAATTCACAATAATTGTCCGATTACATGACCGGTACACAAAACATATCCGGCCATATAGGTAGAATCCAAACAAATATTCAACAAGATTTGACAAAGAGGTCCAGCGAAGGACCCAATTCGAATGGGCAGCGTTCGGGAAACTTCGCCACATCTTTGAGTCCAAAATACCCCAATGCTTAAAGACCAAACTCTTTAATCACTGCGTGCTACCAGTGAAGGCTTATGGATATGAGACGTGGTCCTTAACTGTGGGCCTCATAATAAAGCTCAAAGTCGCACAGCGAGCTATGGAGAGAGATATGCTCGGAGTCTCTTTTCGCGACAGAATCCGTAATGAGGATATTCGCAGAAGAACGAAAGTAGCCAACATAGCTCAAAGAGTAAGCAAGCTGAAGTGGCAATGTGCAGGCCACATCGCTTGCAGAACTGACAACCGATGGGGAAGTAAGGCTCTCGAGTCGCTACCACGAACCGAGAGACGCCGTGTTAGACGGCCTCCCAATGCTGGACAGATGACCTCGCAAAGGTTGCTGGAAACCGCTGGTCGTGGAAATCTAGGGCGGAGGCCTATGTTCAGCAGTGGACGTCTTGCGGCTGATGATGATGATGATACCCTAATTATCGCACAGTTTTCTGACTTGACTACGGTGTTACTCCCGCCCCCTCCCTCTCTGGAGACATGTGACCCCCCCCCTGGAGCCAAAGCTGGATCCGCCCTTGGCAAAGAGACATTAACTATGTTTGCTTCACATCCTATGTAGGTGGGACTGGTTAGGATGCAGATTTCTCAATTCTGCTCCAGAAAAATATATGATATAAATATATAATAATATTTAATACTATTTAAATAAATAACTGACCGACTAATTCGTTTTTGTTGTCATCATGGTTATTGCGCCGGCGAGGTAAGGTACCTCCCTCAGGACCTATCAGAAGACTTATTAGCTTTTCGCCAATAACAAATCACGCCGATACTAACGCCAGTTTCACGTATCAGCCAGGCGGGTGCCTGGCTAGCCTGGTAAACCTCTTCTTTTAATCATTCAACAACAATAAGTCAGACAATCCCCTTACCGGTAATTAGTCAGCCTACATACAGTTAAAACTTGTCTCAATAATAAGTCAGTCCACATCAGTAAAATTGGTCCACTTCTTGACTTGGATAAAATGGAATGAATGAATTAGAAACTATGGTGTGAAGTGGCATGCATTGTATGGGAGCACATGAACTATACGCAAAATAGTACACACTATACTTACTAGACTTACTTGTATATAGTCAAAAGACAAAGCCGGATTTGTATGGACTAGTGACGCCATTTTTTAATTCGCTGTTCATCGACGGAACCTTTTCATTTTCGTTTTTTTTTTAAAAAAGAGTGACGAGACGAGCAGGTCATGTGCCTGATGGTAAGCATCGTGCCTGCCACATAACAGCACAGTGACATGCAGCTATTGAAACATGAAGAGTCCAAATCATTACCTAGCACTGCACTGCGCTCCTCACCCAGAGATCTAAGATGTTATATCTCTAAGCCCTGTAATTTCTTTGGAAACATTGCCTTCAAACCGGAACACAGTAATATTTGCACAAATGATGTAACCATCAAAATTTATTATAACAACTATAAGTCTATTCTCTCTAATCTTAAGTTGAAGCATGGCATTGGCTTTTACACCAAGCGCTCTTGACAGTTTAATTACAGGACAAAGAGATAATTCATCTGATACCTATATCAGGGTGACAAGCGCAATGTAGTGTTAGGCAGTAATTTGAAGACTACACATGTAGAAACTTCTGCGCGCTGTGATGTTATGTGCAAAGTGTTTGCCTACCATCAGACACAGTCTTGTTTTTCTAATATTCTATCCAATAAACAGAACACGGTAATCTAGACACTTTCTATATCAATACATAACATACAGAAGCAGCCCATTAAATGTTCCCACAGCTGGGCTCAGGGACTTCTCTCGCAAGGAGAAAGTCAAAGCCATAATTCACTACGCTGGCCTAGTGCGGTTTGGTGGATGACACAAACATGACCTCGAAAAATTCATAGTAAATGTCGATTTCCTCACGTTTTCCTTCATCGTTGTTTTAAGTTAGCGGAATTGTGCGCGTGGGATTTGAACCCGGGACTCCGGATCGGCAGTCGCCGTTCTACCGACTAGACCAGCCGTAAATTCCCTATTTCAACCTACACCTACAAGTTACGTAAAATCGAGGTAATTTACTTTAAAAACTTACTCTTGTTATAGATAAGATCAGAGAATACTGGACGACAGATTTCCTTTTTGTTCATATCCAAGGCGGTGAATTTTAGACGCACCACGTTCTGATTTATAATCTTGGACAGGTTCTCACAGTCTGTTCGGAGCTACAAAATAAACAACAGTATAAAATAAAATATATCACCCTCTGTTCCGACTATATGACATTTATGAGTCAAATAAGGTTTTTAAATGGTAGAATGATGTACTAAATTCATTTTTTTTTTAATAGGAAGCAAAATGTAAATAATATTATACTGTGCGTTAAACATGCAAAGAATAAAATAAATACCTCATTTAAAAAATCATTTCATTTCTGCACGCGTTTGTCTATGTTAAAACCCGGACTAAATCATCTGGCTTTTATATTTTTTTATTCTTTAACATTAAACTACAGCATATAAAAATTGCAACACATCTATTGAATAAGAATAAGAACCGAGTTGGATCTTTATGTTGTTGAGTGTATTTCGTTTGGATTTTTTGCTTAAAGTAAGATGGGTGCCCTGAACTTGATTCCCGGTTTTAACTGTTAGGTTTTCTTTGTAACATTACTGTGTAATGTGTACCTACTGTACATTAAAAAGTTTCAAAGCTGTGATCATTGTGTTTTGTGCTCACATCTTAACCCCTATGACGCCCACTAAGAAAGCAGCCAATAATGACGTCATCCTTCTGCTCCTGCTTTTGCTTTCCCCTATCTATAACTAATTCAAGGCAGTCTTTACAATATTCATGGAGGTCGTCTTGCCATCTTCTTTATTGGTCTGCCGCGTCGTCTTTTTCGATTAATTAAATATAATATATTTAATCACCTTCTAACTACATACCTAAATTACTGGGCACGTGAATATTACAAGTTAAATAAAACAATTTTACATTGGAATTAAACAAAAAATTGCAATTTTGATTGAATGGTGGTAATGTTGGTAGAAATACAAATAGAATTGAATCAAATAAATAATCATAAACATAATCACCAAGTAAAAATTTAAAATATGATTGCAAAAAGTGTCATCATGCAAGTGTCGAATTTACTTTTTTGCAGTCAACCTGAGACAAACAACTTATTATCTAAAGCTTATGATGGCAATGATCAATTCAGATGGATACAATGGGTTATAGGCGATTCGCCACAAAGTTAATTCGCCACAAAAATAAATGTGTGTAAATTCGACACAGTGTTTTTTATGTATAGACAGCAGAAAAATCAAAAAATAAATGTGTAGTATTTTATGTATAATTATTTTTCTTAAGCTTAAAACTAAGAGGCACCAAATTAAAGGAATATAAACAGACAACATAATATACAACATACACAGTAAAAACAAGATTTTATTTTTTACTTTCATAGGTTTACACTTGACCGCCTTGACGACGATGCGGTTTTCGATAAGCTTACCTAGTAGAAACCGATTCAACTCGATTTGAAGATACCAAAATTATAACTATCTGGAAAAGTCTACTCAGGCAGATATTTTTACTACCTAGCCTTTTTAAGTAATCTCTCATTTCACATAATATTTAACACGATTTTATTAACTTGGTATATATGAATCTATGAATCAATGTATCTATTTAACGGAATCTTTGAATATGATTTTCACCAATTTCTAAACAACACGATTAGTTTGAAACTTTGCATTCTTATCAAGGACCGATGAGAATGCAATGGTTTGTAGAGTTGTCCCACCAACCATTCTTATCGATCACCTCACCACAATCACCTTACCAAGATCATAAGTATTAAGAACTTTGTTTACTACACAAAGTTTTTAGAAAAGCAAGAAAACTTTTTAGTTCTTATCTTTTGTATAAGCGTGTTTCTTTAGTTTTTAAACTATTGATTTATTGCATAAAGTAGGGTTACCAAGTAATGTTTGTTGTATTAAGCGTCTAAAACGTTAATTTACAAGATGCGAAGATGTTATAATTCGAGAAAAATAAAATCAAATTTTTGAGCAGGTCATGAAGTCATAGGTTTTTTATAGTATAGAGTGACGAGATTAGAAGGACATGTTACTGATGATAAAAACTTGTTTGCCCATTACCTACAGCAAAGGTATCGGCAGTGAATCCCAGGAGGATTCTGCAAAGAGATTCCTACCACTACAAAAAAGGTATCAAATCTACAAACGTTTGTTTTGGAAGGCATATTTTTAAGTTTTTGTTCAGTTTTTATCAGCTGTATATGTACTTCTGGGGATGGTATAGCGTAGACCACATCATTGCTTAGCATCAGGGGATATATCAGTCAAGTGTATCGCTATTCCGCGGTAACCTACACTAGTGAAAAAACAACTTTTTATATAACAGATGTAAAATTTACCGAAATGGACACCACATACAATAATTATCGTCTTTGAAATTTATATGATAAATGTCCTAAAGACAGGTTTTCCTAGTATTTAACTACAAAGATTATAGCGTTTGTCATGGAATGAGCCATTAGTTATTTGTTGTCATAGTTTAAAATCTTTGTATCATTTCGAGTACTAACCTAACCCAATAAATTGTGGGCGAATTGCCTATAACCCTAAATATTACTTGCTAACCCTACTTTATGCAAAAATGACATAAAACAAAAATATGTGACGAATTTACAACAACTTTATTCACCTGTGACATTGTTCATTTGTTTTTTTATAAGTTGTGGCGAGTTTACTTTGAATGTATGGAGTATACAAATTGTGACGAATTTACTTTGTGGCGAATCGCCTATAACCCGATACAATGTCTGATTAACCTTTAGACCGAGTAGGCTGCACGGCAGGTAGATGCAAGGCCTGATTAACAGACCGCGAGGATCAGAGGGGCGCGCTGAAATTGTGTCTTTGCATCCACTATTAATCTATCATTACGTCATACGTTACGTATTTGAACTAGACCAAGAGAAAACACTAAAACTAAATGTGCTGTGAACTCAAAAGCCTTGAAATTCCCTGATTTTTACACACCAGTCGCGTCCTCACAAATAGCCTGGGACGGTCAGAACTCTTGATTAGTCGCTGGGTACATCTAGCTGGATTACTATGATTACCACAAGAACGCACCTGTGATGGGTTTCTCCTATTATTTGGAGATCGCTCCAAAATTTTTCTATAAAGTAACTGCGCAAGAGCAGTCTTCTTGATTGTATGTACTCCCAATACCGCGAAATCTGAAAATACATTGCAATAAGTACATGTTTTATGGGTAGCAATTGGAAATTTTTGGGAAATTTTTCCGACAGCAAGGTCTGCAGTAAGGCAAGGTAAGCGGAGTGTAGGACGTCCGGCTGCAAGGTGGGTCGACGATATAGTATTTATTGCGGGTCGAACCTGGACTCCATTGGCACAGGACCGAGGAATATGGCATGAAGAAGAGAGGCCTATACCCAGCAGTGAGATAAAGAAGGCTGTGATGCTGTGAATGGTCTGTTGAACTCAACATTTTATTAAAGCACACAACGGCACGCACAGAATAAATACACTTCACAGAGCTAGCCTGCAACTATAGAACTGGTTTGTGTTATATAAATTTAAAGGTAACTATTATTTTTTTTTTTTTTTAATAAATAGTGACGAGACGATCAGGACATGTGCCTGATGGTAAGCAACATGCCTGACACATAACAGCACAGTGACACGCAGCTATTGGAACATGAAGAGTCCAAATCATTACCTAGCACTGCACTGCGCTCGTCACCCAGAGATCTAAGATCTTATATCTCTAAGCCCTGTAATTTCTCTGGAAACATTGCCCTTCAAACCGGAACACAATAATGTTTGCACATTACTGCTTGGCGGTAGAATAACTGGCAAAGGTGTGGTACTTCCCCAGGCGGACTCTGCCATGAGTCCTACCACTACAAAAATAGGCTATTATAGCTGAAAATTGAAAATCTCTGGGACTCCACCATCCACCGCTATTTCTACAGGGGGCCTGTAGAATGCACTTCTTAGCGTCTCTTAATTAAAAAAAAATACACATATAAGTTAATCTATTGCAACTTACCCAACTTGATAAGAATTTTTCTGAGGTACTTGATAACTTTGGGAATTTTGCTCCTCTTCCAAGATTTCGTAAATGTTTTTAGGAACGTTTTTATCATTCTCATATTTGATCGAACACGTAATTACAGCTTTGCCTGAATAATTGACAAGCTGAAACAAAAGGACAATTATTTAACCAATTATACCTACTTAGGCTTTTATTAGGTAACGGTTCCATAGCTAAGTTAACGGCTAGTCTAGCCCGAAGACCGGCAACTGCCGACCGGAATCCACGGGTTCGAATTCCACGCACGCCACTGACTTTTCAAAGTCATGTGCGTAATGCCGATAACTTAAAAACGGTGAAGGAAAACATCGTGAGGAAACCTACTTAAAGATAGAATATTTGGATATCATGTGTCATCCACCAACCCACAGTCGGGCAGCGTGGTAGATTATGACCTAGACTCTCGTTGCGAGAGAAGGCTCCGAGTCCCAGCAGTGGGAACGTTTAATGGCCGGCTTAGGCATACTTACGCTTCGCCTCAATTTCACCTTATTTTATGAGACAGTTCTGTGTATTAATAATAATATCCGCTTGCGACACCACTGTGCTATGTGTGCTGTGAGTTTAGCGGCTATCGGGTTACATACGAGTAAGTGCGTTGTTTACGTTTCGGCTTACAAAGTGTGACTAGGTGACCGCACTTGAACATATTTGAAGCCCTTAATTCCAAGGAAGTTTCAAGATGGTTCTAAGAGTACAGTTTGTTTCTAAATATTATATTTCATATGTAAACTAACAGGTTTGATACTTACAGCTTCCTAAAACTCTATGAATGTTGGTGAAACAGGCCAACTCACCTCAACAGCAGGATGGGCTTTCTTAGTAGTTTTGTTATCAATAAATGATTTCGCCAGAATGGAGCCATGCGTAGACCCAGATTTTTCAGTGTCATAACGAAACCTAAAGTAATTTTGAGGCTGCTCTGTAATCCTCAAAAACGGAGCTGGAATAACAAGAACAAAATTAAAAAAAATGATTTACCCCGACTACCCTGCATTTGAAATTTGTACAGTATTTTATTAGTCAAGCCCTCTGATTTATACCCATATTGAGGGAGAAGGTGAAAAAGTATTTTATTCGCCATTTTGTGGAGGCGGCCAACTTGAATCGATATTAACCTAGGAACCTGGCTTTCAATTAAAAAAACGGCATCGAAATCGGTCTCCGTCTATACGGCATCCGTTTGAGAGCTACGTGCCAAAGACAGACATCGACGTCAAACTTATAACACCCCTCTTTTTTTCAGAGGTTAAAAACATGTACCCTATCTAGTTATGTTGGGAGCACAGCCCTACCGCTCTGGGAACACCATGATTGTGCCGTCAGCACAAAGCTGAGAATTCAACGAAGACGGCCACCCATAGCGGCCGGACGCAGCGTAGACTGCTGAATTAGCGTCTGGCTCCCAGCCTTCCTTTTAGAATAAGCTTTAGGTTTAAGTCATTCAGTGTTAAATCGTCCTAGAGTTAAGGTCTGGAGCAAATAAATTCATTATATATTTTTTTTAAATTGCTTTTTAAAAAGACCTTCGCGTGGCCCCCGTTCATGTCTGGCGCAGCCGTGCCGGATTTTCACCAAGTTTTCGCGAGTTTTCTTCCGTGATTTCCAAACTTCGACATCGCGGTCGAGGCGCTCGCGCTAAACCCGACTATACGGCGGTGGAAACCCGAACCTTATAAATAAGACTCCCGGCGGAGGCGCACACCGAGGACCTTGGCGCTGAATCATCAGGAGGACATGGGAGCGGGCATACTGTGAGTAAACCTTTTCACTTCCTGCTTTCATTTCCCGTGTCTTTTCCACCCTTTTTAACCAGATTTAAATATTACGCTTATCTGATTTTGATTTGCACGAAAATAGGCAAATAGGATAGGTGTAATTGTCTGGATAGGTTAAACAATTGCACACATATCGGCAATTCCTAGATTTAAACAATCACACATAAATCGGTGATTTTTAGGTTAAACAATCACACTTAAATCGGTGATTTCTAGGTTACACAATCACATTTAAATCGGTGATTTTTACAATAAACAATTGCACACAAATTGGCAATTTTAGAATAAACAGTCGCACAGCAATCGGCGACTTTAAATCTTAATAAAATATAGTGCACAGAAATTGGCACCATATATACTTTAGTATCCTATAGTTAAATTACTTAGACTTAACTTGTGTGAAATAGTGTCAGAAGTAGTAATATAGTTCAATATGGAAATTAAAACCATCCCTAAGGAGTTTGTCGATATCATCCCCAGATACGACGGAGATGAAAACCTCCTAAATCTATTTTTGAATAAATGCGAGTATGTTATAAATTGTAGCCGAATTGCAGGCAGCCACGCTCAAAATTTGTACCTCTTCCACACTATCTCCAGTAGACTTTGTGGTAAAGCGGCCATCCTACTTAGCGACCACCCTAATGTCTGCTCTTATGAAGAGTTAAAAGAAATACTTACTCAACATTTTGGAGACCCTCGTTCAGAGGAATGCATTGCCATCGAATTAGAATCCTTAAAATCAAAAACAGTGAAACATACATTCAGTTTTGCCATCGGATCCAAAATATCAGGAGCTCACTTTTGCTAAAGTAATCCGGTTAAGCGACGAAGGCATAAAGGCAGCTAAAATGATCGTCTATAACAACACTGCATTAAATGTCTTCTTATATAACTTACCTGAAGACATGATCAGAATAGTACGGTTAAAGGGCTGCTCTACACTAGAAAACGCGCTTAGCATAGTGACTGAAGAAGTCAACTTCAAATTTCAATATGATGCAAAAAATAAAATTAATAAAAGCACACAACCCCAAACGACAGGCCTTCAGTCTTTACAGGTACCACCGAAGCCACTAATGCAACCTCAAGGATTCAAACCAACAATTATTAACCCTGTTGCCAATAGTAATTTTAGATTTACCCCTCAAACAAATTTCAAATTTGGCATACTGCAAAACTCAGGCTTTAGGCTAACCTAAGCCAACCACCCACATTAAGGGTACCGTTTCAGGATACCCCAAAACGCACCCCAACGAAACTTTGGACAAGCACACATGCCCACACAACGCGCTCCATTCCAACATGGCGGTTTTAAATTTGGCATTCCCCAGCAACATAGATTTGGCATACCAACACAGCACACACACAACCAGCAACAACCACACGTAATTAAAACACATAACGATGACGTCACTATGCGCACTGCTGCCCTATCAGGCAAAACATGATGATAAATGAACCGTTTTATGACTACGACGCCCTGCCTCAGGACTATAACTCCGACTTTAACTACAACTGCAATGATGATGAATACTTCCTCGACGAAAATTACTCAGAGCAGACTCAGGTAGAAAATGTGTACCCTAACGACCCTGAGCAACCTGAAAATTTTCAGGAACCTGCCTCAGCGTACATAGTGAAATAATTAACCTTAACTACTGTGACAGCATATTAAGACTACCCCATGTAATCATCCCTGAAATTAACGCTAAATTCCTCATAGATACAGGAAGCAGTCGCTCCTTTATTAGCCCAGCAAAAGTTGATGAGTTCTTTGGTAATTTCAAATTTTACGAACCGTTTAAAGTCATTAGCACTCATGCGCAGAGTACGCACGACGAAGTCATAATTATACCACTACTAAAGTCATTCAAGAGCAGATTACATCAGGGGGTCTACCGCCTAACGCTACTGCTTTCGGCAATGCTTTGATTTGTGACGTCATCTGCCAATTTGGTACCGCCGATGAAAGCCGAAAACAACTTCTGCTTTCCGTAAAGCCGAAAGCAGATGAATGAACGAAACTCATACATTTGCACTGAAATAGCGACCGCCTAATTTTTTATCTGCTTTCAAGCAAAGCATTTTCTGCTTTCAAGTAATGTCATGAAGACATGGCCAAATTCGATGCTGCTTTGCGATTGCTGTAGTGTAATTTTCTAGTATTTTCGTTATTAAACTGCCTTGTCAAGATAGATAATTGTGTGGTGAATAAATACAATTGCGGGAACACTGATAACTTCCCAAGTTTCGTCATAGAAGCGGTGATTTTACTAAAAATAAGTAAATCACAGAATTTTACACTTTGGGAGGGCATAATTCCCGAAAACCGAGACATCAAACCTGAGATAAAGGTAAGAAGGAACTTTGGCATAATGAACTAGAAACCTTTTTTGTTTTGATAAAAATACCTACTTATAGCTTTATATATTATCATTTGCGATTTATAGGTACTTTTCACACTTAGTCTGTGTTTTTCACAAATTGTCATAGAAACATTAGAAACTAGCTAAGTTACTAGGTACTCTAAGTTATTATTTTAAACATTCTGCTGCTTGAGATCAATATTATTGCGAGAGACTTGTTATCAGCACATTAATAATATTTTGATGGTAGGTATTGAATATAAAACAATAATAGACATGTATAAAAAAATTTTACTGCAGAATGTGCTTTAAAATAATAATTAGCAAGCATTAGATTCCATATTATAAACCTACATAGGTAATTTATGAACCAGCCACCTAATATTACCTCTTACTAATATCATAAATGTGAAAGATTGTTTTGTGTTTGTTGCTTAATCTCTTTGGGGTGTCTGAACGGATCAGATGAAAATATATAAATGTACTTTCTATAACAGGAAAATACTTGGATACTGCACGGGTAAAGCTGTGGGGTGCTGCAGGTCATGTAATGAAATGTTAATATTTCATATCAATATAATTAATCTTTGTTTTTGTTTTAGGAGTCACAAGAAGTATTGACTGCTGGCTGATCCCATAGCATACAAGAAAACAATGAGTTGTCTCAGAAGAGTACCCAATGTCACCAACCCCATAGAACTGTTAAAAAATTATTGAAAATAAATACACGGACATTATTTAAGTGTTATGATTCCTTATTTCTTAATCTGAATGGGGAAATAGAAAACCTTTGCCTAAGTTATCCTACGATCAAAGAACAAACATGATCTTCAGTTTAAATAGCTAGTCTGGCTGGCCTAGCTGATAGTAAGTCTGCCAAGCCACTGCTTTAGACCAAGCGAAGCGAATATTATATCAGCTATCTGGCTCCCATAGTACAGGCTTTGCTTAGTTTGGGGCTAGATGGTGTTGAATGTGAAATTTCCACCACCAATATTAATAACTGTAATAGATTGATGTATAAATTAGACATTTATATGTATTTTAAGGACATTGAGTACTTTGACTTTAGAAAACCTTGTTATTGTTACATCTTAAGGTGTAGTCAGTTATGTATTGTTAGGACTCTTTGGAGACACCTGGGGCACACCACTTTTGAGTGAAGTACAGTACTAGGCAGTGATTTATTTACTCTTCCTGTTCAATAGTTGTATGGTTGCTACCATCAGGCATTATCTCATCTCAATCTTCTACTCCATGAATCTACACATATAAATCAATATGTGTAGATTCATGCATCATTAATTAATCATTACATTTGTGTGCTACACTAAAATTCTCATTTAGGATCCAAAATATTAATTAAAACACAATATTTATTGTTATTATTGTTGATGCAACAGATACATTTAATTTTCAATACTTTTTACATCACACTCTTGTAAATAATTATAGGTACTTCGACAATCACTCTTCAAACTTCGTTTTAATCAATCAGCGACGTCACTTCAGGAAGTTGTTTTGTGATTTGAGATGGTCTCAGAGAAGCTTGATATATCAGCCACCGCAACCATGACGCATAACAACAGATATATCGGAAACAAAGCACTTTTATTTTAACATATAACTTATTGATGCCATATATTATTTTTATTATTTGTATATTGGTAGGACTTTGCTATGTCTCACTAGGGAAGTCAACACCTTTCCCTGTTTTTCTACAGCCACACACGCAGTAATGTGCTAACAGAATCAGAATCCTTTATTACTTATAAGTTCACTGTGTGTCACTTCGATGAAGTGTCCATAGAAATCACAGGGCCTAGAGATGATTATCTAATCAGAAGCCGTGGGTCATGGGTTTGATGACCCAGTGCAAATGTTTGTGTGATTAATAAAAATGTTTGTATTTGCCTGTGTTTTCTATGTATAATAAGTATGTATTTAAAAATATATAAGTATTATTTCAGCTATGTGGCTTTCATAGTACAAGCTTTGCTTAGTTTGGGGTCAGATGATGTTGTGTGTGAAATGTCCACCAATATTTATATTTTATTTATTATCTCTAGGTGCGCAGTGCAGTGTTAGCTACTGATTTGACTCTAGTTCCAATAGGTTTGTGACACTGTACTGTTATAGGCAGGTGTGTTGCTTTTCAAGAGGTACATGTCCTGCTCTTCCCACCACTTCTATAGACACACCACACACCAGTCCGCCTGAGCCGCCGTCTCTGCAAACATTCTATCTATATTAATATTATAAAACATGGGCAGCCCAATTTATGCTTCTACTGGTGCCTTCTCTCAATGACAATGATGACAGACTTATAAGTACATCAGCACTAAGAAAAATAGGTACTCTAAAGTGGTGTAAGCGGGCTTCGACCCACAACCTCACGAAATGTATAAACAAGCTTATAATTATTAGCAACGATAGACACTATTCAAATTTGCCTAAACTACTAAATAATATATTCGATATTCATATAATGTTTTCATTGTTTTACATAAATTAAATTGTAAATGTTTACCTCAGATAGAGGTTATATAAAGTGTAAACAATATACAATGCTGCCAGCCAATAAATCGAAAGATTGCTAGGGTTACGTGGAAATTTTTACTTATACAATTTACTTTGGCGGAGAATAATAGGTAACTTGTAACAATTTCTTGTGATGAAAACTTCTTTTAAAACAAATGTTTTCATTACATTTAAGAAAGAACGATGATTTCCTATCAATTACGGATATTTGAGGTTTACGTAAAGTATTATAATGTAGCCTAGGCAGAACTTTAAATATAAGGTGGGAACACTTGGATTAATTGTCAAATATCGCGTTCCGTTTTTTTTTTTCCTATCTTCGGTTAATCGTAGTGCTAACAATGCTCTTGTATAATGACCTTCATAAATGAATAATAAATGTAAAGTAAAACAGATTTACAATAACTGAAGTAATTTGAAATGTGAACCGATGCCTTGAGACGTTTAAACTGTTCATAACACTTATAAAATATTTTCGCATCGACTAGTTTGACGAAACCGATTACGTGGTGTCGAAACGTAATTACTGAACGCATTTCTTCACTTATTTTTGATCTGTGATTGCACGGCCAATTTTGAAAGCAGGTATAGTTAGGCGATCGCTCTGAA